>CM031606.1:78086201-78093176 GCA_018398815.1 Conus ventricosus
ACACACAGAGACACACACACACACACACGCACGCACACACATACTGAAACACACTCACACACACAACACACACACGCGCATGCGCGTGCACACACACACACACACACACACACACACACACACCACACCTCCGGGGGGTTGTCGCACCTTGTCGTGATCGGAAGGGCTTGCGCGGTCAGTGATCCTTAGGCTTTGCTGGCGGTGGGCATCAATACTTGGGAGATAGCTGGGTTTTTTCACCTGCTTGTAGGCCTGAGAGGTGAAGATGCTGTATGGCCTAGCGAAACGTGGTAAGAAGTTGATGCCCTGGTAGGGCTCCCATGTAGATAGGCTAGGGTGAGGATCTGACTAAGAGTAACCGCCTTTCTCCTTTTTGTTTTCTGACCTTCCTTATTTGGCCCTTTTCTATCTTCGTCTCCCCTTCAAGCCTTCTTTTCCACATCCTTTTCTCTCTGTGGTCTCCTTAAGATCCGCCGCGTTTGCCGTGCGGTGCGACCTGTGTCGGAGGGGAATGAGATCTGGTTGATTGAGTGGGCCAGCGCTCTCAACACATCACTTTGGCTCGGCCTTCTCTAGACAGGGGTACACTTTGGCCGGGTTTGTATAATCGGCTCCCTTCTTGGGGTTGGGTCAAGACAGCAGTCCCCTGCTGGCCATGTGAACCTGCAGTGCTCAGTCTTGTCCCGGGAGTTGAGCATGATCAGGGGGGATAGGGTTGTAGTTTTGTTTGTCGTATATCTCTCCGAGCCTGGAAGGGGTCAAGACTTGGTTCTTGGCCTGGCCTTAGTTGGATCAAGGTGGGTGGGAAAGGGAGGGATGAATACAATAAACTAATATGGTTCTTTAAAAAATATCCCCCCAAAAAGAAGAGGAAGGCAGCATCCTGTTTCAGGGGATTTTGATACTGACAGTGATTCAGATACTGAGGTACGACAGAGGACGGATTCTGGGCTTCCTGGCTCGTAATGGAAGGGACGGAGCAGGAAAGACCCCTTCAGCTCTGAGCCCTTTTGCTATCCAGAAGGCTTTCAGGGTTTAGCAGGTGACCCTCATCCATCAAAAGATTGCGAAATGGCTCATTCCTCATTCAATGTAGATCAAAAAAACAGTCTGAACAGCTGCTGAAGGCAACAAAACTTGTGGCAGGGAGATCAAGGTAACTCCCCACAAACAGTTGAATTCATCGAAAGGCGTGATTCGCTGCCGGGATTTATCTGGTGTTTCAGAGGCAGAGATCAAATACGGAGCTGGCGTCCAGGGTTGTGACGGAGGTGCGCAGGGTGACAGTAAAGAAGGGTGCAGAAAGAGTGGCCACCAACACCCTCTTTCTGACATTCTGCAGCCTGTGCTGCCTCCGGTCATCAAAGTCGGCTACCTGAATGTTCGTGTTCAGCTGTATGTGCCGTCCCGTTGAGGTGCTTTAGGTGCCAGAGGTTTGGCCATGTCAGGGACCGTGTTCTGGGCAGGAGGTGTGTGGTTTTTGCTGCAAGGCAACCATGATGGGCCGTGTCATGATCGGCACATTGTGCTAACTGCGGTGGCGACCATCCCTCCTCTTCACGAAACTGTCCTTTGGATTCAAGAATCTGCTATTCAACGCGTCAAAACGGAAAAGAAGATCTCATTTCTTGAAGCCCGGAAACAGGTTGTGGGCAGTCAGACGCCGACAGCTTCTTCCTATGCTTCGGCTTGTAATAAAGAAAGTTCCCACAGTTTCTACTCGGTCAGTCTGCTGCCAGACTGATGAATTCATGTTCTCGAAGAATTGCAAGTAAGATCTGTCAGTTCTGGTGGTAGCAGGTCCACCACTTTCCAACCCAAAATGAATGCCCTGGTGGAGGCAAAAAATCCGCCACCCTCAGACTGCCCAGCAGTCTACAACATCTGCTGCTGGGCAGATTAAAAAACCAGCACCCAACCTCGAACTCCTCAGTCCAGTGCCCGTGCGGGCAAGGGAGTTCAACCCAGTGTGGAGATGGTGGAGATGAGGAAGAAACCTCCACATCTCCCAATCCAGACCTTCTTCGCCTGTTGGCAAGTCTGCCAGCAGGTCTGTAGACAACACACTCCAGTGAAACTAAATAAAAAGTTCTCTCCATTGGAAGCAGATGTTGAGGAGGAGATGACCTGATCTCTCTCCTTTTCGCCCTCTGCACCATGGATAGTACAATATTCCATTGGAATATCCGTGGTCTAAATTCCAACTTCGAGGAGCTGCAGCTTCTGTGTCAATCCATTAAAACCTTCCGTCGTGGCTCTTCAGGAAACTCAAATTCAAAGCAGAAGACCTTTAATCTTTCTGGCTTTAATATTCTTTCAAAACCTGCTCAACCATCCACGTTGGGACTGTCAGGCGGTGTTGCCCTTCTCATACATTAAAGCTTTGTTGTATAGTCTGTCGCTCTGTCTACCTCCTTCAAGCTGTAGCTGCGAGAGTCACTCTCCACAAGACTGTGACAATCTGTTCCCTTTATCTTCCAAACCTTCTGTCCAGGTTTGTCGTCAGGACCTTGTCAGTCTGTTAGGGGAACTTCCTCGACCTTTTTTGCTGTTGGGTGACTTTAACGGTCACAACCCTCCTTTGGGGGGTAGGCTGTCAGTACGTCATCCAGAGGTTGCTAATGAGGGATGTCTTTCGGATTTGGGATTTGTTGCTGTTGAACGATGTATCTGCAATTACCTCCACTTTCCAAGGTTCACTTTCGTGTTTAGATTTGTCGGTTTGTGACCTCGATGGTCCTGGACTATGTGTGGTATATCCGATGACGCTCTGCACGGAAAGTGATATTTCCCTGTCCTTCTACAACTGTCATAACTGAACACGTCTCTGGTCTCTCAACATCTACTAATTATAGAAAGCAAACTGGGATCTATTTGCGGCATATTTCTAAAGAATTCCAGGACACTGAATTTTTGCCGAGTGGACCCAGCGGAATCATGATGAACAATGTGATCAAGTGTGCAAAGCTTATATTCCAGTGTCTTCCGATAAACTTCAATGCCAAAAAAACACATTTGTTTTGATTCAGTCTGCCAAACAAATTTCCAAAGTTCGCAAACGGGTCAAGCGTGGGTTATACCAAGACCTTCAGGTCCCACGCTCGAAGCCATTCAGAAACTCCGTGCGACAATCGAGACCATACTTACAAAATCAGTTCAACTCAGTCCTGGAGAAACCTTCTGCTCAGGATGACATCTAAACTTACAAGAAAAACGTTTGGAAACATCATTAGAACAATCAAAGGGAAGAACACCAACCCTCCATTCATCACTTGAAATTGCTGATGCTCTGATCATGACAAACAAGCTTGGTGCCAATCTGTGGCCTCCCCATTCAACAGATCTCATTTCCCCAAATCATTCTGCAGTCTTTTTATGGGAAACAAAGAGAATAAGAGAGAAATCTTATCCAATTTCACATCAGCACTCGAAACTATAAATCTCTTTTCACTTGTTGAACTCAAATTAGCTTTACAAAACCTGCACTGTTTCTGCCTGGGTCTGGGATGCATTCATTATCAGGTTGTGAACATTTTCCAGAAAGTGTCCCTAGACTCTTCTCCAAATCTATAACCATATGGACCACAGGGTCCTTCGACTTCCCCCCCCCCCCCCCCTGGCGGAAAGCCCTGATCATTCCAATTCCAAAGCTGGAAAGGACTTTACCACCCTTCATATCTATGCCAATCGTCTGACCAGTGACTTGTAAGTGATGAAAAGATGGTCAACTCCCGTCTGATGTGGAGGATGCTGGAAAACGATGAGTATTTTGGCCGGGTGAACAGTGCGGTTTCCGGAAGTACACCGTCGGATTGTACATCTAATCGTCTGGAAACCACCAGCCGCAACGTCTTTGTAAATAAGCAGCATGGGGTTGTATCTTTTTGACCTCGGAAAAGGCTTACGACACACGTGGAATGCGAGGATTCTTATGGACCTGCACAGACTTGGTTTTCGGGGTCACCTGCCTTGTTCATTCAGAACTTTTAGGCCGATCGACGTTCCAGTGTGCGTGTTGGCACCACTCTCTGACATCCTGGGCAGGAGTTGGGTGTTCCTCAGGGGGGCCAATTCCTTTTCCGCCCTTTTCAGCATTAAATAAAAATGGACATTGTCCAATCGGTAAGCCTGGGCACGGAGTCCTCTCTGTTTGTTCAAGATTTTGCGCTTGTATGCAGTTGAAGCTTCTTACGCCAGTGTACAGCGGGACTCACTTCAACTTTGTGTCAACAGATCAACAGTGGGCGAGGGAAAACGGGTTTTACCTTCTCCCGTCCAATACTCAGTCAATTCATTTCACAATTTTCGTCGATCTTTGCTGTCATGAAATTCGTCTGGACAATCACCATCCAGTTGTAAAAGAAGCAAATTCATGGAGTTATTTTTGACAAAAACTCATACTTCTCATGCCATATCAAAAATCCTCAAAACTTCATGCCAGAAGCTCTGCATATTTCGGGTCGTAGGCCACACGACTGGGGCGACTGATAAGAAACTGTGCTGCACACTACAGAGCCTGGTCGATTCCAAAATGACTTACGGTTGTGCTGTCTACGGCTCGCAAGTCATTTACCTCAACTTTTGGGACCTATCCACCATCAAGGGCTTCGTCTCTGTTGGGCGTTCCGCACCCCCACTGTGAAAGCCTGTATGCAAGGCGGGTTGATACTTCATTGTTCAAACGGCAGGCTGAAAAACGGATCTTGAAATTATTATATTCCGATGTTCTCAGAACCGCAGACTCATGCGATTGCTGTGTCTTTGACCTACGTTCCAAAGTAAGTTGAAAACAACCGAAATGTATTCCGCCGTTTGGTTCTTCGTATGCGGCATCACGGGCGGAATGCAGGTCTAGACCTAGGAGTTTGTGTCGATTTTTCCAAGTTTCCGGATCAACCTCCGTGGACCTTTTTCACACCAGAGATTCGTTTCGATCTTGCAGCTTTTCGCAAAGAGTCTACCAGCTCTCTGGCGTACAAGGCATTGTATGCTGACCTCTGTTCCAAATTCCCTTCCTGTCAAAAAGTTTTCACTGACGGTTCCAAGTCTGAAGATGGAGTGGCCTGTGCAGCCTACTGCCCTGGGGCTCCTTCTCAGATACTGTTGGAACATATACATTCAGATGCTTCTGTCTATTCTGCTGAACTTACTGCTCTGGTTTTGGCTTTGAAGATAATCTCACATTCTTCAAAGAGGGACTTTCTGGTTCTGTCGGATTCGCTGTCAGCTTTGGAGGCCATAGCTGGCCGCAACCTTCAGCATCCAGAACTTTTACTTTTTTTTGACCTTTTTAGCAATTGAAGGCGGACGGTTACAACATTACTCTTGCTTGGGTTCCTGGTCATGTTGGTATCGGCGGGAACGAAATGGTTGATCGTTTAGCCAAGAACGCCACAAGAGAGAAACTGTCCAACACTTATATCCCCTGCTCAGATGTGAAACCCAAAATTAATGATTATGTGAGAGACCTCTGGCAGGAGGATTGGAACACACAGACGAGTAACAAACTCTTTCAGATCCGTCCAAACCTTAAGACTTCCTCCCATCCACGTCGGGAGGTCGTAAAGAGGAAAACGGTTCTGTGCCGGCTGCACACCGGCCATTCGTATTTTACCCATGCTTATCTTTTAAAGAGTGAAGAAGCTCCGTGGTGCATTCCATGTCATGCACCACTCACAATGAAACATGTTCTTTTAGAGTGTTGGGATTTGCACGATGTGAGACACAAACATTTTACAGCGGAGTCCATGAAGATCCTGTTCAGGGATGTCCCGCCTGATGTGATCCTTGATTTTTGAGAGAGATTAACATTTTTCATCTGATTTAAGATTTTACGGAAGAAAGATTTTTAATAAAGTTTCTGGTGCGTTTCTAGACGATGTCATTTAACGAGATGTATGAAAAGGGTTTTTTTTCTTGTTTTTTTTCTATGACTGGTGAGTTGATTTTAACGTGGTGACAGCCCTGATATGGCCCTTTGCGGTCGGCTGGGCTATAAGCAACATTATCTTATCTTATCTTACACACACACACACACATGAGGAACTGAAGATGACATGGATGCCTCCGATCAGACTATGAATAACATGCAATTTCAAGGGGACTGTGTTGTATGACCAGGAATAGCTTCACGGTATTTTTCAACTTATCCCGTGGAATTGTAACTGGGTACCTGGGATTAACTCAGAGATAGAGCACTAAGCTGGCATCTTTATAATTGATGATCTGAGTTCAAGTCCCATGGGCACAAAAAAAGAGAAAAAAAAAGAAAAAAAAAAAGAAAAGGAAATTAACCTCTACTTTTTTGCCGTCACTCCTAGGAGGGGTAATTATTCTGCTGGTGAAAGTGTAGTGTTGGGCTAGATCCCCATCTCCTACCTCCCTCTCCACCTCCCCTCTTCCTTTGGCAGGATTATACCCCTTTGCTATTCATCCTACATGTGGTGGTTTGGACGTTAACCCCAAACAATCAGTCAATCAATCAATCAGACAGTCACTCAGTCAGACAGGCAGCTTGAAAGATCGATCAATCAATCAATCAGACAGTCACTCAGTCAGACAGGCAGCTTGAAAGATCGATCAATAGTCAGTCATTCAATCAGTCAGTCAGTCAGTTAGCAAGTCACCAATCAGTGACTGGATCATCCCCTGTGAAGAACCTGGATATGTACGTATGGTGTCCCAGAGTTTCAAGTCATGAATTCCTTATCGGCGAGGGCAGAATTTTCCGTTGGGGATATTGGGCATATATTTACATCAAAAGAGAATTGCGGTATACACCAAATAGTATTACGACAAAGATTAAACAGATTCCCAGCTTTACCTAAAAGGATTCTCACGTAATCCCCACCTATACTACAGGGATACAACTTTTGAATATCCATGCATAACATAATCTTACAAAGGTTTTGTGGAAATTTAGATATTAACGGTTTCCGCGTGTGTTGCGTGCGTGGCGGTTGTGTAGTGTGCGTC
>CM031606.1:78104176-78119176 GCA_018398815.1 Conus ventricosus
ACGGTTTTGCATCAAATCAAATCGCTTTTAGGCGCACCATAAATTTGAGCCAAAGCTTGACATTCAGTTGGTAACAGATTAAATGACCTCCACCCCAGTCATTTAATTTGTTTTTTGGGAATCTCTACGATGTTATCATTCACAAACTAGAACTACATGAACTACCCCTTATCTGACGTCACATTTCAGACCTTCGCTCCTCTCAAGACAACCATGACCCTATCTTCGCGCCAGCTGGTCTCGCTAAAATAGTCTCATTCCTTTCGTTTTAATCCATCTGCTTAGAACCACCTGCCATGTACCTACATGGGGACATGAATTTAGAAAGGATCTTATGTTATGAGTGAGTACGAGCCTTCAGTAACATGATATGGGATCCACAGAGTACTCTTTATGAAGAGAGCAATTTCGGACGCAATGAACGTTCTCAAAACAGTCTAACTGCACTTGTCTATAAACACCCCTTGGCGCATTGATTTGTCTGGTGTGCAGTCTGTGAACAGAAGAAGAGGGCTATTTTTCGCTGGGCGGTGTGTGAGGACGTTTGGAATGCACGGAGTATAAAAAAAAAAAAAAGTATTTGCGGGTAAACACACCGTGACTGACCTTTCGCTTTGTCAAGGTCACTTACTTACCACAAAAGTATAACCAGTGTTCACTCAACAGGCCACAGTCTACTGGTGTCAGCCTGACAGCGTCAGAAAGGACTCTTTCGTTTGTTTTCTTCTAGGAGTTTTTTGTGTTTTTTTATTTCGTTTTCACACACACACACACACACACACATTTGTGAACAGACGTAAAATTGAAATACCAGAGAGAGAGAGAGAGAGAGAGAGAGAGAGAGAGAGAGACTGAGATTCATTCATCAGTCCAAAGTCGACTTAAAAAGCAGTGTAACAGTGTCAGAAAGTACGTTCTTTTCTTTTGTTATTTCAGTTAACAATTCTGTGTGTTCTTTATTGAATTTTGAGAGAGAGAGAGAGAGAGAGAGAGAGGAGAGAGAGAGAGAGAGAGAGAGAGAAGGTGTGGGGGAGGGAGGGAAGGGGTTGTGGGTTACAGTGAAGCAGAGTTAGCGGAGATTTTACGTGAAATCGAGTACTGAAAAATAGACGAAACACAGTCAGAAAGAGTAAAGGGGGTGGATGGTGGGGTAGGGGTGGGGGGGGGGGGGGGAGTGATAGTGTTGACGATGTGGTTGTACATGGGTGTGTTCGTTAATAATAATAAAAAAAAAGTGCCATCAGTTACACTGCAGCAGTCATAAACGCCAGCAACGCAGCTTCAAGCGTGAATGATTTTATTTGGGTCGGGTTAATACTATGCACTGCCAGCTGATTCTAAACCTGATGATGCGGTGTGCGTGCTTGCGTGCGTGCGTTCGTGTGTGTGTGTGTGTGTGTGTGTGTGTGTGTGTGTGTGTGTGTGTGTGGTGTGTGTGTGTTTGTGCGTGAGTGCGTTCGTGTGTGCTTGTGTGTGTGTGTGTGTGTGTGTGTGTGTGTGTGTGTTTGTGCGTGAGTGCGTTCGTGTGTGCTTGTGTGTGTGTGTGTGTGTGTGTGTGTGTGTGTGTGCGTGGTGTGTGTGGTGTGTGTGTGTGTGTGTGTGTGTGTGTGTGTGTGTGTGCGTGCGTTCGTGTGTGTGTGTGTGTGTGTGTGTGTGTGTGTGTGTGTGTGTGTGTGTGTGTGTGTGTGTGTGCGTGCGTGTGTGTGTGATGTGTGTGTGTGTGTGTGTGTGTGTGTGTGTGTGTGCGTGCAGTGCGTGGTGTGTGTATGGGTGCCTCTGTGTGTGTGTGTGGTGTGTGTGGTTGTGTGTGAGAGAGAGAGAGAGAGAGAGAGAGAGAGAGAGGAGAGAGAGAGAGAGAGAGACAGACAGACAGAGACAGAGAGAAAACAGACTGACATGACAATTAACAGCCACACACACCATCCTCTCAAACCTTCCCCCCTGCTCCTACTCCCCCTCCTCCCCTTCCTCCTCTTTCTTTCTCTCTCCCTCTGTCTCACAAACGGCCGTTAAAAATTACTGATCTACGTCCACTTTCCTGCACTATCCCCCCCCCCCCCCACTCCCCCTCCCCATGCAGTCGGTCGGGAGCTCCCTTTGAAACTGACAATAACATGGGGGTGGGGGTGGGGGTGGGGTGGAGGAGGTGACGTCATTTGGGGAGCAAGTCGCCTGTTTCCCTTCCTCCCTCTCTCTCTCTCTCTCTTCCGTCTACCCCTCCTCACCCCCTTCTCACTTATCTTGTGAGGCCTGCTTGGGCTTTAGGCTGTGTCAGGCCAATTGACATAAAGGCTAGAATACCAAGGCTACATCAAAATGTTGTTATGCTCTGCAGAGTTACGCAGGGATTGTCTTGAGCCGTGACAAGCTCCTAGCATAACATCATCAGTCTCCCCAATCCCCCGGAGTTGGAGTGTGGCTGCCCACGTGGCGAGGTAATCAAAATTGGTCACACACGTAATGTTCTCATCCCTAGCTGATGCATTTGTACCATAGTGTTCAAGTACTTCGGCTGTTCGGAAGATCCTGGAGTCTTTAAGCCAGGGTACAACAACAACAACATCTCGTGAGCAGGTGATGGTCTCTGGTTGAGACAAGGGATCGTGTTCTCTCTTCACCTTCCCTTCCACTATCTGCACCATGGCCATCGCACGTTCGCGATCTGCCAGTGCATGATGCAATTACCGACGGAAACTTGTAGACGTGGGACACACCTGCAGGACTGGGTAGCTTTGTCAGTAAGCGTGAAGGCTAAAAATTAGCGCCCACATCTAGGAGATAGGGTTCTCGAATCTTTGACACAATTCCTCACACTGTAGGTAGTGGGGGATGATTACCGCCCCCCACCCCTCTCTTACTATCACCTCCCCTTTCTTTGTCAGTAGTGACACGATTGGCCGTCATGTGACTCTGACAGTCTGTCAATCAAACAGGCATCAGAGACCGGGTGTGCAGTTTAAGCCACAAGAAGTCAAAACCATGGTCCGGCACTTGACTGCTCTACCAAAGGCTGTAAGACTGATCGTCACCAGTGAAACAAAGACAACACAGCTAAATTGGGGAATGATCAGATCTTCCCTCAGAGATACTCTGTGTTAAGATTTCACTGGTCACCAGAAGAACTAGCCTGGGTTCATACCTACCCGGGTGTGCCTGTTATTGGCCCAGCTGAGACAGCCCCCTCCATATCCCACCCCTAAAATATCAGCTCGCCTAAAGAGAAGGTGGACCAGTCACCAGCAACTGGAGAGAGATCACCACTCCTCTTCAACATCAGATGAGTTCTGATATTCCGAGTGGACTCCAACTCAACTCATCCAGAACTTTCCTTCTCTTAATGATGAGAAAAAGTGTGTGTGGGGGGGAGGGGGGAGGGAGGGGGGGGGGGGGAACAGTCGGCTGAAACCGATTTGAATATTTCACCCTTGTATGAACAAGATAAATTTGATGCGTGAAGGATCACTTAACTTGTGTCAGTTCTTTGTTGTTCATTCAGTTTTGAATGTTTGAACTTATCTCTACTTGTGTCTTTCGGAGCTACAAGTACTTTTAAGTGTACAAGCCTTAGGAGAATTACTCCTGGGCCACTCTTGAGTATTTTCAACAGTCCCGAAAAATTTTTTTCTTTCGATGACTAGTGCCGGAAAGTTGCTCCTTCCATTAACTAGTAAGAGAGAGGGTGGAGGTAAAATGTTAATATGACTCTAATAGTGAAAACATTCTAAGTCCTTCCCCCTGAGGACACACCAGCCCACCCCACACTCTCGTCACACAGACAGACACAGAGGGATACAGAGAGACAGACACAGACAGATTGAGACAGACACACAGCACTTTCCAGACTCAGAACGAAGTCAAAATACTTTATTCAATTACCTCTTAATTCACCAAGACAATCAAAATGGGCAAGGAATACAGTACGTGCGATATGCAATGAATAGGAACATACACCCTATCTCTTCATCTTATCTCTACTTGATCATCCTATGTAATACATTTGATCAGATTCTACAACCATTTCTACAGCCACAGGCGCACTAGATCACTTACACGATTTCTAGAAGGCAACGCTACGTTATAGTGAATTCTATGAAGCACATTGTTTCGAAACTGTACTTTTTTTTATTCTCGCAAAGACAATGTCTGGTCTTTGTAAAAGACATGAAGCAGTCCAGAAAACGAACTTCCAGACTACGGAGACATTGCCAGCTCTGGTGAAACAGTCTGAGAAGTACACTGATGCTATGGTCTGAAAGAAACAACAGAGATCGAGTGATGGGGGGGGGGGGGGGGGGGGGGGGAAACCATCAATGTGGAAATGAAACCGTTTACTCACTATCGCTGAACGGTTCAATCATCTTGACGTACAGTTTGTAAATTTATGTATCCACAGCGCCGAACGAATAATAAAAAGAGCAGCCCGCTTCGACCTGTAAGGTCTTCTACAGGCACGATAAACCTAAACAACACACGAAACACAAAGAATTCAACGCCATACACCCGATCAAACGGATCAGGGTCTACTATTAGAACAAGTGATCCCACTCTTAAAGGAATGAAGCGCCAATGCGCAGTCGAGAGAACATCGACAGTTGCTGCCGGGCCGTTCGTTCATGTACCCTGCTGTGGCTTCACATCACAGCAATCAGTTCAGCTTGTGAGCCGATGGTGTGACGATCTGACCCTGTCAACCAATAATACCTCAGCTAAAATCCTAGGTTGCTTTTTTTTTTGGTGGTCTGTCACAACTTGTTATCCCTGTATCCAACTTTGTGGTCGAAACACGTTGCTTTTTCAGTGTCACTGCTGTGTTCTATTCGTTTGGCGGTCTTTTTCTAAAAATCTCTTGCTTCCATTCCCGCCTGGAGTTAAAATAACAGAACAGCGACTTCAGACATTCTGTGACAGACTATCATCGACTGACTACAAATTTGAGAGAGAGAGTTTTAGTCATCAAAGGAAAAAATCTTTACGGACACGAATGGGTGGTATGCTGACCTGTCCAGGATTGGACGTCATGTGTATGGATAATGGTGGATGACCTAAACATGGCAGTGTGACAAATTGAAACACATCTGGAATAATCCACCGTGAATTGTATGGCACCACACGTGTGTCTGCAGGCTCTGCACTATGAGGCAGTCCCATACAACAACACTCGTGCATCTGCCTTCAACAGTGACAAATGACTAGGTATGTCCAGAAAAGTCTGACTGATGTGATGACCAATTCAATGGTCGCTGCTAAATGTTTGGTGACTTTTTCAACGCTGGTCAAAAAAAAAAGAAAAAAAAAAGAACTTCTGATTACACTATATGTGTGTAACGAACTTGCTTCACATGTAGCTGTCATGGGAAAGTATGTAAGCAACTTTGAAATGAAAATTGAACAACATCATTTTCAGAGATCTTTCAGTTATATGGCCGTCTGGAACACCAAGGGGCCTTTTGGAATTCACGGTAAGTTTTATGTAGCTGTCTGAATATCACGGTCTCTCGAATTGTTGTAAAGCTGATATTGTGGCCACACTAGCCAAGACCATACTCATAATTCTGATCCTGTATGTGTGTGTGTGTGTGTGTGTGTGTGTGTGTGTGTGTGTGTGTGTGTGTGTGTGAGAGAGAGAGAGAGAGAGAGAGAGAGAGAGAGAGAGAGAGAGAGAGAGAGAGAGAGTGAGTGAGTGAGTGAGTGTGTGTGTGTGTGTGTGTGTGTGTGTGTTTGTGTGCATATAAGCACTCTCTAAAATTCGACAAGTCATTCACATTCTACCTTGCATAACACGTCAGGGAAAAAGGGAAGAAGGCGAGTGGGAAACTGACCAAACACAAGCTCAGTTGTAGCTCGTTACAATTTTCCACTGTCCTGGGTCAGATTATTGCCGAGTTGAAGACTGGAGAACAAAAACGTCACTAGCAGAGGTTAAACAGACTCCGCATCCATTTAGCACAAAATTCGCCCCTCAAGACATCGATTCGTGCGGTCTCGCCTGCCACAATGCCCCAGGCGATATGCCCTGCAGACAGACCTGATGAATGAAGGTGACGGAGATGACAGCCAGGGCTGCACCTTCACTGGCCTTGGATGAAGATCTATAGGAGTGTGGCAAACGTACCAGACCAGCTGCGCCCCTGTGTAGTCTACTAGGTTTGTTGATGGCAGCGGCTTTCCGAGACATCCACAGAACAATATTACGACCGCAGCAAGTCTGGAGAACGAACTACGTTCCTGGAGCCCCGATTCTTCATGGAGAATACCCCGTTTGATGGGAATCATGTTTGTTGGATAACTCACGCTTTAAACTGAAGGCGGATTTTCTTGATGGGGGGTCTCTCGACTGAAAGAATCTCAAAGAAAGAAGTCAGACCTGGGTGCAAAACGGCTGAACGAGCAAAAGGCCCCTGTTGTCATGGACACGAAGATTGACCATTCATCACACTTCGTGCAGCACAGATGCAACAAATGACCCGTTGATGTGGATCGATGCAGAAAGTTCGAAATCATGAACGCAAACTAATCACTACCCTAGTTGCAAAGTGAAGCGAATGCAGGCGAAAATCTGAACAAATTTTCAAATGTTAGTGATAACTTTTCCCACAGTTCTGATTCGAACAACTACAATTATGGCACTCGCTTAAATGGAAATACCTATCTTCGTTCGTTTCTATCTGAAATGATAGCAAATTCTTACAGAAAAAAAAAGCAACACAAATCCTGCATATAACTTCTTCGGCGATGAATATATGAATTAAGTTTAATGAACATTATAAAAACAATGAATGAGATGGGTCGATTCATGTCTGAATTTTCATATAGGATAATGGAAGTCGAGAGGGACACCGACGCTGCATTTGGGTTGATTGATCTGTACTTTCACTTTTTGAAAATCAGATTTTGTACACGTTTTTCAACTTTTGAATGGAATGTCGGGAACATGTCTAAATTCCCTTCTCCCCAGCATCTGCCGGTCTTGTATCCTGTGAAACGGACTCAATGATCATAATGATTCTATATATACACAAAAGTATTGGTTCCATCATTTTAAAACGTGCAGGAGTCGGTCAGCTGCCTGTTGCGGCGCATCTCCACCTGAAGTACATGGGCAACCCACATTCTACGTGGTCCTTTCACACAACTGGGCAGCTAAACAGACAGGCAAAAATCCACTTCCAATGAAATGTACACGGGACAACAACAACAACAACAAAATCAACAACATACTGGAAGTCAGTGTATTCTGATTATTAACTGAATGCAGACAAAGAACCCAAAGTTCATCATTTATGTTCGTTCAAACGCTCGTGCAAACCCACACCCACAGACTATGAATAATAGAAACGAGAATTACATTTAGGTCTCCAGACTATCACAATGCATGTCCAGAGTCAATGATATCTTCATGTACAGACAAATGGATCAATCTTAAAAGTATAGCTAATGTAGCGCAAGCACGGTTTCCATAATTCGTGGGCGTGAGATGGCCATGCCAATTTGATGTGACCTATTTAACATCAGCAAATGGGAACTGAGCAATGAGTTAAGTAGGAATTCAGCGATATCGTTAAAAGCAGTTACATTAGAACAAAAAGGCATCGTTGTCCTACACGCCACCTGGTCCCAGATCCAAGCACAATCAAAAGTATCAAAAGAATGTATAAACTGCTTACCTTAATCACCCTTCTTTCCCTACCCAACCCAGATCGTCACAAAATGTGACAGGACAGAGTACATTCTCCCATCACGTCAGAACTTGTAGCACATAATCATATTTAAATCACTCTATCTTCGGCAGATGACAACGTTAAATACAGTTCACGTTGTCAACCTGTGGAAAAAAACAGATGATTTTGAAACAGCGTTGACACATTCTTGTAGTATCCACAACCTCTTTTAACAAGCATGTCACCCTGTGTATGTGACTGAATGTCTTGGTCCAAGATCGCCTTAGTATTGAAACTTTCGGTTCAACGGCAAAGGATGAAGGTCCGACTTTCGTTGCACTCACACCAACAATCGCTGAACAGTAATAAAAAAAACACCCAACGTGCAAGAGAAGATCCATTTGTAGTCCCTTTAACTCGGCTGTTCAAAGGCAGTCACTTTGATACGGGTTTTATACGCTTGATCGTTGGAGGATAAACCCGCCTTGTTAACATGACACCAGACCGAGTTTCGTCTTTCCCGTCTTGCCTTCGAGGCTGGCACCACGGAGGCCGAGTCTGAATTCCAATACAGTTGGGCCGTTTCACAACACACGTGCATGATCATCGACCTCCTCCGTTCGCAATCACCGACAACGTGACAGTTGCGCAAAGAGGAGGAGAGAAACGCCCCGGTCACAACGACACCAACAGCGTCACGAGGGATGTCCCGGTCACACAAAGAGGGTCACCAAACATGCCCTGGTCATAGGCACTAAGCAGCATGGACGGGTGGTGGGGGGGAAAAGGACACACCAGCAGCTGAGGCCCGCTTCATTCACTGGCTTCATTCCTGCCACCTGCGGGGTCTTCTTCACTGAGGCGCATTTCGGCGTGAGCCAGCTGAACCTAGACGTCCATTTCGTCGTCCACGGAGATCCCCGCCACACGTGCACACAGGCAGAAGGAGACCACTATGCCGAGGATCTGCAACATGAGCGCAAAACCATGGAACAGATCATCAGGGCGGAATTGGCTCCCAGGGGGGGACCCCCCCCCGAAACACCAGAATCGAAACCCAGACATTTTGTAAGAATTTGCAACTTATCAACACATCACAACAACAACAAAATTAACCATGCATGTAAGTGTCTAAAAACCCTTTTCTTTGATTTGTTTTCTATCAAGAGCTAAAGTGTAGTGGTACTGAAATTACCATATCTCCTGCTGTTTACCCCATATAAAAGTTTGAGCTACCTTCCTTTCCCCTCTCACTACGCTCTCTCTATTTGCTGCATCAATCTATTGTTCACCCAGATACTTATCCACTCCCTTTTCTTCATCTAGTTTTCTTTTAATTTTATATACTATCTCCTCTACAAGAGTTTCTCTTCCTTCTTCTTTCTGAATGTGTAGGTATCGATGTAGATGTAGCTATGCGAAACACACACACACACACACACACACACAAACACCAACAACAAAATCCTTTTCTTTTTATTTCCCCTTCGATGGGAATGGTAGCCCTTTAATCATTGATCATTTCTATTCCTTTCCAGCCACCATTAATACTGCAAATATTATTACACTCATTGATACTATCATTACTATCATCATTCAATAGTACTGTTTACTTCCTATTCTTTCACCATTTCTATTCTTTTCCTCCAACTATTATCATTACCAAGATTAAGGTAGCAAAATTTTTATATATAAAGATCAACAATTTTGTGTACCACTAGGGGTTTTCACTTATGTAAGTATGCACATATCAGATGTGGGTTTGAAGGTACTAGATGAGCTGAATGTGAAGGTTTTCTTTAACAAATGTTTAATATCATCTGGCGATGAAAAGACATTAAATAAACCACTGAACTGAACTGAATGAAGATTACTTCTACCATTACTACTATCTTTACCATTATCATCCTATCATTATCATGACAACTGCCATCACCATCATCATCATTTTTATTACTGATGTCGTTGTTGTTGCTATTACTATCATTATTATCATTACCATTATGCTTATAGTTACTAGGATCTACTATCACAAATCCCATCACCAGCAAAAAAAAATAGCTGTAGCAGTAATAGTAATAAAACTTACACACAATCACTAGATTAGAGAAAGAGAGAGAAAAAAAGTGTAAATGTGTGTCTTTGTGTGGATGTAGGTGTAGGTGTGTGGTCCCCCCCCCCCCCCCCCCCCCTCCTCCCTTTTTTCTTTCCCCTTCTTCCCTGCTCTAATAATACTGTTAACCTTTCTCTCACTGATCATCCCTATTGAACTTTCACCTACTGTTAACATTATTAACGTTACTCAATTCATCCTCACCACTTTCTACCTGCTTCAATAGCACTGCTGACCTTTACTCAGTGACCATCTCTATTCCTTTCCACCAACTATTACTATTACCAATACTACTTTTATCATTATTGCTATCAATATTACTGTCATCATGTCATCATTATCAGCACTATCATCATCATCAATACAAGAAAAAAAGGCAAAAAAGAGTGAAAAAAATGACTACCTCGGTATTAACATCACTATCATAATCATCAGTATTATCACTATTATTATGATCACTACTATCATTGTTATTACCTTTCTTTTTTTCCTTTTTCTTCTATTACTATTATCATAAATATAACCGTTTGTTACAACTTAACTGTTACAGCTCTTATATTTTCTAGTGTATATACTTTTCATTTTTTTTCTATATTTATTACCATAAATATAACTGTTTGTTACAATGTTATAACTGTTACAGCTCTTACATTTTCTAATATTCATACTTTTGTCATTATACTTTACACTATTTCATACATTCCAACCTACCACTTTTCCAGCCTCCTAGTATCATCACCATCATTACTGTTTGGTGACAATCATGATTATGATCAAAACTGTCACTATACCTATAACATTCCACCCTTCCCATTATTTTCATCCTCCTCCTTCTTTTTGTCCTTCCTGTCCTCCCCCTACTCCTCCTTTTCCTTTTTCTTCCTCCCCTCCTTTATTATCATTATTATCAGTACTATCATATATTATTTTTGTTATCATTTTTTAAAATTAGTTTGTTCATTATCATTATCACTATTTCCTCCCCTCCTGTATTATCATTATTATCAGTACTATCATATATTATTTTTGTTATCATTTTTTAAAATTAGTTTGTTCATTATCATTATCACTGTTATCATTATTATTGATATTATTCTTTATTCATCATTATTACTTTTATTACTGTTATTCATACTTTTTTTCATGATATTTTTGTATCATTACATTTATTATCACTATTATTGCCATTATCGTTTTTATTATTGTTAGTATTTCTATACTTCTTATTAATACCACTGTTATTATTGATATTACCATAATTACCATTATCAACACTACCATCGTCGCCATTAAGACTGTTGCCACGACAACCACGCTATTTGACAATCCTCTAACCCCTCTCCCTTCTCCGTTGCTACAACTGCTATGGTCATACTATCACCACCATCTCCCTTCTCCGTTGCTACTACAACTGCTATGGTCATATTATCACCACCATCTCCCTTCTCCGTTGCTACTACAACTGCTATGGTCATATTATCACCAAAAGGGGTAGTAATCCTTTCTTTATTATTTTTCCAATACTTTTATCATCATCATCATGATGATTATTATTACTGATATCACAATTATTATTATCATCATAACTACCTTAACTCGCATTGTCTCCTTCCCAACGAACTCGTTTTCATTCAACGCCCATTTTGTTAAGTGACTGCTTGTTCTTTATTGTCCTGTGTGTGTGTGTGTGTTGTGTGTGTGTGTGTGTGTGTGTGTGTGTGTGTGTTAATCTTGCCTGAAGAAGACCTAAGAGGCCGAAACGCGTCGTGTTTTGTGTTGTGATTCGTTTGTTCATGTTTGGCGGATACAGTACTTAAAAAAAAAACTTTGTAAGACACAGTAAACAAAGCAAACACAACCGAAAAAAAAAAAAACCCTCAAAAGAAACCAAAAACGTGAATGCAATAAAAAATAAATAACCCTGTGTGTGTGTGTGTGTGTGTGTGTGTGTGTGTGTGTGTGTGTGTGTGTGTGTGTAAGTGTGTGTGTAAGTGTGTGTGTGTGTGTGTGTGTGTGTGTGTGGTGGGGGAGGGAGGGGAGAGAGAGAGAGAGAGAGAGAGAGAGAGAGAGAGAGAGAGAGAGAGAGAGAGAGAGAGAGAGAGAGACTCAGACAAACAGAGAGAGACGAAGCGAGAGAGTATACGAGCGCGCGCGCGCGCCTCTGTGTGTGTGTGTGTGTGTGTGTGTGTGTGTGTGTGTGTGTGTGCGCGCGCGTGTGTGTGTATGCGAGCGCACGCGCACACGCGTGCAAACTTGTGCTAGCGTCCATTCAACCTTCATTGCTTATTTCAAAACGTTCGTTTTCTACAGAGGCACTATAAAACAACACGTTTTGTCTAAGGTCAGCCAATTCATAAACTGCACCCCATAAGTTTTGCTTACGCTCGGTTTATATCCACACGATCGGATCTGTTCTCCTTTAACATCGCTATGATCCAACGTTTTGTCTACAGTCGACGATCCTCTAACATCATATTCCTGCCAGTTCTCGCTGAGCACCCCCCCACCCCCCCACTTTCCCTCCCGAGCTGTTTGCTGCAAACGGCCTTTATTGAGATCTCTCTCATCTTTAACTGCCTCCTCCTACCCATCTGGTTCCCTCCCCATCCCCACCTTCAAACCTCTGCCATCGCCGGTTTTTCCCCCCTCCTCCCACTATACAAGCATCTTTTCGTCAATGACCCTTTGATGGCTGAAGACGGTTTCGTTGTTTAGAAAAAAAAAAAAAAAAAAGGGGGTGGGGGCGGACGGTTGTCAGCGAATCAACTTACTGTGACGAAAAATCTCCATTCCCCTCTCTCTGAGAGCAGCTGCGACCTTTAGCTCTTTCGGATAAAAAAAAAAAGAAAGAAAAAAAATAAGAAAAAAAATAAAGAAAAGCGATCAGAAAGAAGTTCTACACTTTAGTTTTCAACTCGTCGGAAAAAGAAAAGGATGTTCATTATCATACACAGTCTGATGGGGCTGGTGTTGTGATGTTCGGCTGGGATTCTCTGTCGAACAGAAAGGCGCAATACGAATCAAACGAACTACTGAAACAATGCGAGAATGAACGAACGGGAAAAAATTAAGGCATGGCAAAAAGAAACCTCAGCAGCGGACTAGCTTGTTTTTCGTTCGTCTGCAGACAGAAAAGAGAATCAAATCAAGTACAATCAACACACAAGTCACTACAATCAACACACGTATCACAAAACTGGTGGTCATGCTCATGATGTATAAAACTGGTCATACACACCCGAATGGAACCCATTTTACATCACATCTGAGTGCGTGGGTTACAATTAGCGCATGGGCGGTATGGCCAAAACGGTCGCTGGTATTTCACGCGCGTATGGACATTTTGTCCGGACAATCTGGCTGCCATCAAAGAGAGCGCGATGGCACCTTGTTACGAACAGAATTGCCAGCGCGCTCATAACATGTTACAGCATGATTTCGGGGGGTGCACATGATCGATTTCTATCTGTTTCTTGCTGACGTATGCTCTATGCTCAATCACAACCACTCCTCTAACATTTAAATCTAAATGTGCCGTGCTGTTCTATCGACAACCATCAGGGAGTGTTGTGTCATTCTACCAACGGTCACCTTAAAACTATCAGCCTGTTCCCGCCAAACAGCCATCTGGGTGCGTTGACCACTGCACTGACAGTTATCAGGATAGTATTGGCCATTCTTCCGACAGCCGTACGAGGAGTATTGGCCATTCTACCGACAGCCTTGAGAGAAGTATTGGCCATTCTACCGACAGCCGTATGAGAAGTATTGGCCATTTTACATACAGCCGTAAGAGGAGTATTGGCCATTTTACCGACAGCCGTATGAGAAGTATTGGCCAATCTACCGACAGCCGTATGAGGACTATTGGCCATTCTATCGACAGCCTTGAGAGAAGTATTGGCCATTCTACCGACAGCCGTATGAGGACTATTGGCCATTCTACCGACAGCCGTATGAGAAGTATTGGCCATTCTACTGACAGCCGTAAGAAGAGTATTGGCCATTCTACCGACAGCCGTATGAGGACTATTGGCCATTCTATCGACAGCCGTATGAGGAGTATTGGCCATTCTACCGACAGCCGTATGAGGACTATTGGCCATTCTACCGACAGCCGTATGAGGAGTATTGGCCATTCCACCGACAGCCCCATGAGGAGTATTGGCCATTCTAGAGACAGCCGTAAGAGGAGTATTGGCCAATCTGCAGACAGCCGTATGGGGAGTATTGGCTATTCTAGCGACAGCCGTAAGACAGGTATTGGCCATTCTACCGACAGTCGTAAGAGGAGTATTGGCCATTCTACCGACAGCCGTAAGAGGAGTATTGGCCATTCTATCGACAGCCGTATGAGGAGTATTGGCCATTCTACCGACAGCCGTATGAGGAGTATTGGCCATTCTACCGTCAGTCGTAAGAGAAGCATTGGCCATTCTACCGACAGCCGTATGAGGAGTATTGGCCATTCTGCCGACAGCCGTAAGAGAATCATTGGCCATTCTACCGACCGCCGTATGAGGAGTATTGGCCATTCTGCCGACAGCCGTAAGAGGAGCATTGGCCATTCTGCCGACAGCCGTATGAGAAGTATTGGCCATTCTACTGACAGCCGTAAGACGAGTATTGGCCATTCTGCCGACAGCCGTAAGAGAAGTATTGGCCATTCTACCGACAGCCGTAAGAGGGGAAGTGGCCATCTACCGACAACCATCAGAAGAGTATTGACCATTCTGCTGACAGTTATCCGGATAGTACTGACCATTCTACCGACAGCTCTCTGGACCGTACTGGCCAGTCAACCGACAGCTGTCATGAGAGTATTGGCCATTCTACAGTCATCTGGACAGTATTGGCCATTCTACAGTCATCTGGACAGTATTGGCCATTCTACAGTCATCTGGACAGTATTGGCCATTCTACAGTCATCTGGACAGTATTGGCCATTCTACAGTCATCTGGACAGCATTGGCCATTCTACAGTCATCTGGACAGTATTGGCCATTCTACAGTCATCTGGACAGTATTGGCCATTCTACAGTCATCTGGACAGTATTGGCCATTCTACAGTCATCTGGACAGTATTGGCCATTCTACAGTCATCTGGACAGTATTGGCCATTCTACAGTCATCTGGACAGTATTGGCCATTCTACAGTCATCTGGACAGTATTGGCCATTCTACAGTCATCTGGACAGTATTGGCCATTCTACAGTCATCTGGACAGTA
>CM031606.1:78126676-78129176 GCA_018398815.1 Conus ventricosus
TATCAGGGCTGTCACCACGTTAAAGTCAACTCACAAGTCATCACACACACACACACACACACACACACACACACACACACACACACACACACCTTCACGCATCTCTTTAAAATACACTTTCTAAAAACGCACCAGAAACTTCTCTATCAGAAATCTTTCATCCGTAAAATCTTAGATCAGATAAAAAAAAAAATGTCAATCTCCCTCAGAAACTCAAAGATCACGTCACGTGCATGGACATCTCTGAGAAAGGGTGACGAGCCATGGTCATTTGAAAAGGGTCCAGGGGTGGTGGGGGCGACAGTGGGGTCGGGTGGGGGATTAACAAAACGGGCATGTTTGGCGGGAGGGAAAAGCGACAAGACAGAACATGTACGAAAAAAAGTCTTTTTTTTTTTTTTTAAAAACGAGACATGAACAATAAAAACGCATACTCTTTTGTTCTCGGATGTTCCATTCGGTGCTGGACGAATAGAAATTCCACGAATCTCTGCTAGTCGTGTTGCCGGATATACCACAGCACTGCAACTGTAAGAAGACAAAACACGCAGAAACCACGGTGTTAGGAGGGCAGCGTTTTGCACAGCCACAGTACCACAAACTGCCTTTCAGGATTTCATATATAAATATTCGACACATTTGTCAGAACGAGTATCGTATACTTTTCACCCCGAATCTCTGTCGCCATCCTCCTCCGCCCTCCCTCCCACCCCCCGCCCCATACAGACGAATCCTTTCGTCTCTCCAGTCCCACCTCTTCCCCTTTCCTCCCCCTATCTACCAACACAGATCTCCGCCACGTTTGGGTCAATACCAAAAAAAAAAAAGACAACTGTTCGGCAAAAAAAGAGAGTAGCGTCTGTAATCAATTGTTTGTTCATTCTTTTTGTGTGTGCGCGCGCGTGCGTGCGTGCGTGCGTGCGTGCGTGCGTGCGTGGCGTGCGTGCGTGTGTGTGTGTGTGTCAAAGTCAAAGTCAAAGTCAAAATGATCTTTAATGAGGGTAAAAGAGTAAGCGATACAGCTTTTTTACATCCTGCCCTCCAAAAACAATAGAAAAGAACATCATAAGGCAACATCAAAGAAAGAGAATCATAAGGCAACATCCAAAGACTAATCATTTCAAGGTAAACAACATAGGCATGCAAACAATATCAATTGGAAATTGTATTTAGACCGATAGAAACACACACACACACACACACACACACACACACACACACACACACACACACACGCACACGCACACACATACACACATACACACAAGCACATATGTAAGGAAAAGGAACATCATGAGCACATATAAAAGTTAAACAGATATGTGAAATACACCATGTGTAAATACAATTGAAACAGTTATACTACAAACTGGTTTCAATTCAACCTTTTTTAATTCATGATTAATACAAGTACATTATATATCAAGACTTGAAGAGAGAAAAGGAGAGAAGAGGAAGAGAGTGAGAGTGAGAGCGAGGGAGCGAGCGAGTGAGAGAGAGAGAGAGAGAGAGAGAGAATAAGAAGAAGATCAAGATGAACAAGAAGAGAAGAAGAAGAAGAAAAGAACTATAACAAGAAGATGAACAAGAACAAGAAGAAAGAGAAGAAAAGAGGAAGAAGAAGAGGAGAAGGAGGAAGGAAAAAAGAAGAATAGAAAAGAGAGAGAGAGAGAGAGAGAGAGAGAGAGAGAGAGAGAGAGGAGAGAAAGAGAGAGAGAGAGAGAGAGAGAGAGAGAGAGAGAGAGAGAGAGAGAGAGAGAGAGAGAGAGATTACATGACAAGCCAAAATAAATAACGTTTTGTTTATAGTTTTTCTAATAAATATTTTTTTAGTGCGTTTTTAAAACCAGTTCTAGACCAAATACATTTCAAGTGTACGGGTAGATTATTCCAAATAGATCCACCAGAGTAAGTAAAACTTGATTTATACAGATCGTTACGAGGTCTGGGAAAGGAAAGTTTGTGATTGTGTCTATTTTCATTGATAGAGAAATATCGTACGATTTTTCTCGGAGATATTCCGTTCACAACACTGTACATGAACAAATATTTGTTAAAATAAAGCCTCTCCTTAAGAGGAAGAATATCCAAATTCTTAAAATCATCTTTACTCAACGTGTTAGGACTTAATTTAATTAATTTTATAGCTCTTTTGTATAATCGATTTATATATTTTAGATTAGTTTCACTTGAGTTATCCCATAATGTGGATGCATAATTAATTAGAGATAGGATGTGTGCATGAAAAAACATTTTCCTGGAGTACAGATTTAGAAAATTCTTAATTATTGAAAGCTGATATAGTCTTTTTGAAATTTTTTTCCCTAAATCAGAAATATGTTCAGACCATAGTAAATCGTTGTCGATGGTGACTCCTAAAACTTTATATGAGACTACTTCGTGTGTGTGTGCGTGTGTGTGTGTGTGTGTGTGTGTGTGTGTGTGAGTGTGCGTGCACGCGCGCGAGCGTGTATGTGTGTGTGTGTGTGTGTGTGTGTGT
>CM031606.1:78131676-78141676 GCA_018398815.1 Conus ventricosus
GAAGAAGAAGAAGAAGAAGAAAGAAAGAAGAAGAAGGGAAGAGGAAGAAGAAGAAAGAAGAAGAAAAAGAAAGAAAGAAAGTAGAAGAAGAAGAAGAAGAAGAAAAAGAAAGAGAAGAAGAAGAAGAGAAGAAGAAGAAGAAGAAGAAGAAGAAGAAGAAAAGAAGAAGAGAAAAAGAAGAATAGAAGAAGAAGAGAAGGAGAAGGGGCGAAAGAGAAGAAGAGAAAGAAGAAGAAGACGAAGAGAAGAAGAGAAGAAGAAGAAGAAGAGAAGAGAAGAAGAAAGAGAAGAGAGGAAGAAGAAGAAGAAGAAGGAAGAAGACAGAAGAAGAAGAAGAAGGAAGAAGAAGAAGAAGAAGAAGAAGAAGAAGAAGAGAAAGAAGAAGAAGAAGAAGAGAAGAAGAAGAAGAAGAAAGAAGAAAGAAGGAAGAAGAAGAAGAAGAAGAAGAAGAAGAAAGAAGAAGAAAAGAAGAAGAAGGAGAAGAAGAAGAAGAAGAAAAAGAAGAAGAAGGAAGAAGAAGAAGAAAAAAAAGAAGAGAAGAAGAAGAAGAAGAAAGAAGGAAGAAGAAGAAGAAGAAGAAGAAGAGAAGAAGAAGAAGAAGGAAGAAGAGAAAGAAGAAGAAGAAGAGAAGAAGAAGAAGAAGAGAAGAAAAGCCCGAGGCGCACTCACGAAGGACAGGACACACTTGTCCTCGCGGATGGTGCCGCAGCAGCCGCAGAAGGCCAGCAGGGCCACGGCGCCGCCGCCCGCGATCAGCAGGTAGGTGGTCACCTCGTACATCTGGTTGCCACGATGGTGGTCACGTTGCGGGCCCCGAAGTCCGTCACCAGCAGCCACACCCCACGCCCAGCACAGCGCACCCGATGATCTGCCATGGTGGAGAGAGAGAGGGTGGGGAGGGTGGTGGGGTGGTGGGGTGGGGGTGGGGGGGGGGGGGGGGGGGGGGGGGGGGGGAGGGTCCGTCAACACCAACGTCAGTACAACACTCAACCGATTTCTTAAAAAAAAAAAATTATGTTTTGTATTTATTGCTAGTGCTATTGATGTTATAGTTATTAAATATTACCATCATTATCCCTCAGTTTTATTCATTTATATATTGACTTATTTATCTACTACCACCATTATTATGATTATGATTATCATCATCATCATCATTATTATTATTATTATTATTATTATTATTATTATTATTATTATCATTAAGAGTACTTGTAGAGAGCCTATTCTCGATTAGAAACCAAGCAGTCAGCGCTTTACAATTCACGCTTTCATTTACGCAACGGGCCGCCTACCTGGGGAGAGCCGATGTTGTTATTACTATTGATATTATCATTATTATCATCATTACTATTGTCATGATAATTATTGTTGTTATTAAGAATACTTGTTGAGGGCCTAGTCTCGGTTCGAGACCAAACTCTCTGCACTTTACAATTCACGCTTTCATTTACGCAACGGGCTGCCTACCTGGGTAGAGCCGATGACGAGCTGCCTGCTGGCGCTTCATTCTGTGGTTTCCGCTTTCTAGTCTGTCAATCGACCAGGTTTTTTTTTAATTCATATTTTCATTCTTTCGGTGCGTGCTGTGTGTATACGGGTCATCCATACCACCGGCCAAACCAGCCTTCTCTTCCCAAAATTGGTGCGGTGATTTTACGCATGTGAAAGATGTTATGCGTCCTTTCATGTGAAGCTCGGTTTGTTGGGTCTCATACGACGGACTTTTTGTGAAGTGGATTCAGAACAAATACAAACTCTGAAAGTCAAATCCCTCAGTACTGAAACGCCCCAGCGAAGATTCGAACCCGCAACCCATGATGATCACCAGGACTACGAGTCCGGCCACTACCAACTCAACTATCCCCCCCTCCCCCCCGCCTTTTCTTGACTTAAAGCCGAAATACATGGACATATAACACGATCAAACGGACGAATGGTACACTGAGAATACACAGACAGGGCAGACCTATACAGGGATGAACTGACAGCATTGCTGATGAATAGCAGGCAAAGAGCTTTTGCTGCAACGCAGGTGTTTGTCTCCCACTGTAGCAAGTGGAGACAACTGGTGCAGTGCCCCAACCATCCTGACGAGCTCCGTCTAACCTTCAGTATAAAATGATGAGCTGGGTTAAAGCGGAGGACAGGAAGGGAAAGAAACCAAAACGTTGACGACTGAAAGCCATGTCAGCATCTCCCTCATTGTGCGATCTTCACCACGAAACGAAGCGTCTCTTTCTTTCTCTCTCTCTCTCTCTCTCTCTCTCTCTCTCTCTCTCTCTCTCTCAGTTGTCCAAACTATTTTGAAGTTGCTTTTTTTTTCTTCTTGCCTTTTTTTGTTTCTCTCTGTCATGACGGACTCAACCCCAATACTCTCCGATTATAAATTTTTTTAATAATAATAATAATAATAATAATAATGGTTTCTTATATAGCGCTTAATCAAACGAATTTCTCTAAGCGCTTTACAAAGTCATACTACATTCACCCTTCTCATATACAATAGTACACCCTACACCTAGCTACAAATACTATCACTACAATATCAAACAAATCCTAATCCTACGAGTGTGACATTCACTTATTTTTCAAGTATCACTGCAAACACTCAATCCTATAACGTTCAGTCATACAACAAATACATGTAATGGAGAACATGACAAAATTCTTCACAAAGTGACAGTTGCAAAGTTTTTAAGGGCAGCTCCACGGTTTTCACGTGAAAGTTATGGATGGAGATTTGGGTCATAAAAGTTTTCTAGCGTTTGCATTTTGTTGTCCCTCGAGTTGGTGCTATATGTTGGTGAGATGGGCGTGGAAGCAGAAGGAATCCACAGCAACACGAAACTGCGGGTGAAAGGATTGCATTGACATGAGCATTCGACAGGTCTGATGAAAGGATATCTGTTGCCCCCACCAGGCTCCCCTATTTTTTTTTATTTTTTTATATGCGTTCTGGTATTGAACCCGCAAGATCCCGCGTATATATGAAACTGCGAGTGAAAGGATTTATTGCGCGCCTTCGACAGGTGTAATAGATATCTCTCATCCCCATTCCATTCTTTCTCTGTTATAGCTGTTCCTTTTCCGCCAAGTTTCTGAAACGGCTACATCTCTCTCCGTCTGTCTGTCTCTGTGTACACACACACACACACACACACAACATATATATATATATATACATATATATGCAGTCTGCGCGCACACACACACACACACACACACACACACACACACACACACACACACACACACCTACAGCTATCTATCCATCTACTGATGTATATGAATGTAGACTGAGAGATAGTTTGACGCGCATACTATCCGTCTGTCTATATTTATTTACGTGTATGTATGTATGCACACACATAAAACAACAACAACAACAATAACAACCGAACCAATGAACATGCCAAGGGAAGTCACGAGTCAATAGTTGTCTGATTCTGATCCAACAAAATACGTGATAATTATATTCTTGTTCAGACAACTGTGCAGGATGAATTCAATCACACACACACACACACACACACACACACACACACACACACACACGCGCGCGCTTTTTAAATATTAATTTTTTTTTTTTACTCGTACTAGATGTACTGCTTTTTCAGATGTTCCGTACGTGTTACACGGATGACTTCAGCGCCGTGGTCAGTATATTCTTTGCCAAGAAAGGTTCTGAGTAATTGTGGGATCACATGTAGAGTTTACTGTTAGTCCCTTCTTTACTGATTCGGACATTCCTTATCTCCTCAGAATGTGTGTGTGTGTGTGTGTGTGTGTGTGTGTGTGTGTGTGTGTGTGTGTGTGCGTGTGTGTGTGTGTGTGTGTGCGTGCGTGCGTGCGTGCGTGCGTGCGTGCGTGCGTGCGCGCGGGCGCGTGTTTGTATTTGAATGTGTGTGTGTGTGTGTGTGTGTGTGTGTGTGTGTGTGTGTGTGTGCGCGCGCGTTTGTATGTGAATGTGTGTGTGTGTGTGTGTGTGTTTTGTGTGTGTGTGTGTGTGTGTGTGTGTGTGTGTGTGTGTGTGTGTGTGCGTGCGTGCGCGCTCAATCTGTAGAACATGTAGCATACTATTCGTTTCCTCCACCGGAAAAAATATATTTTGTGCGTTCAAATATGTAGCTACAGTATAGACAATGTCTTCCTATAACTAAACCTAAATCCTGTATATTCGGTACTTCATTTCTGATTAAATTCTGTATATTCAGTACTTCATTTCTGATTAAATTCTGTATATTCGGTACTTCATTTCTGATTAAATTCTGTATATTCAGTACTTCATTTCTGATTAAATTCTGTATATTCAGTAATTCATTTCTGATTAAATTCTGTACATTCAGTAATTCATTTCTTATTAAATTCTGTACATTGAGCAATTCATTTCTCATTAAATTCTGTATAAGATAAGATAAGATAAGATAAGATAATGTTGCTTATAGCCCAGCCGACCGCAAAGGGCCACATCAGGGCTGTCACCACGTTAAAATCAACTCACCAGTCACTTTAAAAAAAAAAAAAAAAAAAAAAAACCCACCAACTTTCACACATCTCGTTAAATGACAGCGTCTACAAACGCATCAGAAACTTTGTTAAAAATCTTTCTGCAGTAAAATCTTAAATCAGATGAAAAATGTTAATCTCTCTCAAAAACTCAAGGATCACATCAGGCGGGACATCCTGAACAGGATCTTCATGGACTCCGCTGTAAAATGTTTGTGTCTCACATCGTGCAAGTCCCAACACTCTAAAAGAACATGTTTCATTGTGAGTGGTGCATGACATGGAATGCACCACGGAGCTTCTTCACTCTTTAAAAGGTAAGCATGGGTAAAATACGAATGGCCGGTGTGCAGCCGGCACAGAACCGTTTCCTCTTTACGACCACCCGATGTAGATGGGAGGAAGTCCTTAAGGTTTGGACGGATCTGAAAGAGTTTGTTATTCGTCTGTGTGTTCCAATCCTCCTGCCAGAGGTCTCTCACATAATCGTTAATTTTGGGTTTCACATCTGAGCAGGGGATATAAGTGTTGGACAGTTTCTCTCTTGTGGCGTTCTTGGCTAAACGATCAACCATTTCGTTCCCGCGATGCCAACATGACCAGGAACCCAAGCATGAGTAATAGCTAGGCAGTTTAACGATATGATAGGGACCGACTGGACAAAAGTGTCAAACTTTGTGAGGCACTTCTGTAGGCCCTGCCCATTAACTTTTGCTAGGCCCATCAAATTTGACCAATGGAGCCTGGTCACGTGACGTCATAAACTTTTCCATAGCAATAACAGAGGAAATTACTGCATGTACGTGTCTGAGCAAGGTGTTTTCAAAATTTGAAGCAATGTGATCAGTTAAATGAATAAGATCAGAAGAGGATACATTTACAAACATTTTTTAATCAGTACATATTCATTTTTCGTGAGATATTTGTTTATGGTTGCGACAAAACTCAAAAATAAGGAGGAAAAAGAAAACGCATCGCGACATGGGATGGAACTTGTTTCCAGAGATCAGTAAACATGACAATTAGACATTCATTTATTTCCACAGACATAGATGTTTATAACTTCTTATTCACCTTCATAAAGCTTTCTGTCACCATAAAATTTGCAGGATTCTGCCAAACGTCATTACTGGTAATTCTTGCATGTACATCAGCTACCGCAGCTGGTCTGTGCATGTCCACTCGTCTGTTTGTCACAGCTGCACTTGCACCATCTTGTGCATGGCCATCCGCCTTTCTTGCAACCACATCTGCTGCCACATCGTCTTGCACCCTTGCATGCACATTTGGTCAGTTCTCTGCAAGCTGCAGATGCTATTGGTAGTGTCGTCTAAAAAGGCAACCAAGCCTTGCTGTCCTTGTCCAGAGTCCAGCCCCATCCCTCTGGAGATGGTGCTTGCTGCTGGGGCTGGTCAGCAGTAGTCCAAATGCTTGCCTGGTAGACAGCACGGTTTGAATGCTGTAATAATGCTCCTTGTGTGGGAGGAAGGGCTTCCATCATCATCTTGTCTCTATTGCAAAACAGCTCTCTACGGGCCTTATCAACAGAGCTCAGCTGGCTGGTTTTGTCATACAAGACAACTGTGTAGCGTTCCAGCAATCTGAAGTGGTGGCTGTTAGATCCAGGCAATGAAGGGATTTTCTGCAATGAACTTAAAGGCCTCCATCACTGCAGGATAACATTTCCGTGCAGCCCATGCAGACAGTTTTATTGCGAAAAAGGCAGACACTGTGTCACAGCCCGTGAAGCTGTGGAAAGTGGCGAGGGCTGTAGACTTTTCCTCTCCAAGGGCATGAGTGATAGCATTGATGTGAAAGTAGGTGAAATTCTTCCCTGTGCTGAAAGCAACCCAAACGTCTGCTGCTGGACACAATACTGAAGCTGGCGGAACTTTCCGGTGATGATGACGATGACATCAGTGTCTACAGTGCGAACTAAGCAGGTATAGGAGCCAGTCTGCAGTGCATCTTGCAGGTGTAGCAGTATCTTTGAGCCTGCTTCCTCGTGAACATTGTCTGGCATGCTGTGATCCGCTCCTCTGATCAAACCTTTCTGGCCTGATTTAATGACAACTACTTTTCCATTAGGAAACTGAGCTGTGGCAACTTTCTCTGACAGGAAGGCAGAGTTCTTGTTTGTTGTCAGAGTCTCTGAGAAACTCTTGCCTCTTTCTTTCAGGATTACTTCCCTGGGCTGTCCATGTTTGTCTTTGTTGGAGACTGGAACAGACTAATGCCTGTTCCATGGAAAGAACCTGTGGCTGTTGTGCTGGAGGGGTTGTGGTCGAGGTTATCTTCAGCGCCCACTGTGAAGAGACCAAGACGAAGCTGGAGTGGGTACACAACGCCTTCTTTCTGAGTACGCAAGCAGACTGCGGTTGCCAGCTGATTCTCCAGCTGCAAGACGCGATCATAGCTAACACTGAGACCCAGTTCATGAAGCTCTGTGACTATCTTCTTTGACCTTAAGCGGGTATGAATGTCAAGTCCGATATACAGAGGCAGTGGTGGTTCAAAGTCCACCGAATGACGAAATTTTCCTGCTGCTAGATCTTTCTTGTTGAAGTTGAAAAGGATAGTTTGAGAAATGGTCAAACATGCCTGAGAGTCATTTATGTCCCGTTGTTTTACATCTGGTCCATTGAGGAGCATATAAACAAGCATCTTCAGTGTTGACGGAACAGTTGTTCTTGACAGAAGGCTGGAAACGAAGCATCAAAGTGAAATCTAGCTGGCTGGGAGATGTCACTGCGAATACTTTTGCAGCTTTTGCAAGAATGGCAGCACTCCTTCATGGTCACATTTCATAGCCTGTTTCAACATTTCTTGCATTCCCTCTGGAAAAATCAGAACAATGTGTTTTCCATCACTTTGTTCTTGGGCTTGAGGGAAGTACTGAAGGATCTTTTTTCTTGAAACGGCTTTGTTTATTTCCTTTCGAAGACCAAGGTCTTGGAAGACGCTTCTCGTACAGCTTACGATCCACAAGCCGGAAGTGGAAGATTCCATCTTCTACAGAACTTTCGATGGAACTGGTAAGCTCAATGAAGGCTCTGGCCTCAGTTTTGTACTCCTCATTTTGGGATTCACATGACTCACGAAATTGCCTTGTCATTGACCTATGGCGATTTCTGAGCTCAGGCAGGCAGGTCAGGTGGTGATTTGCTTCAGTAGCAATGAGGTCACCGCCAGAAATTTTTGCCAGTAGTGCTGTGTCCTGTAAATCAGTGGCCATCCGCCTAATATTCTCGTCTGCGTCAAGAGTTCTGAATTCATGCAGATGACCATCCTGTTTGCCGCAGAAAATGCACGAAGATTTTGGCAGAGTTTGGCGGTCTTTTCGGCGCTTCTCATCAGTGGCAGAGGCTGGATTATCTAAAGTCAGCTCTCTTTTTCGTTCAGCTCTGTCTACTTTGGTTAAGTTTCTGCAGCAAGATTTGTGCCACATCGAAGCACAGTTTTTGTGGTAATCTGTCTGTTTTGCGGAAAAGCACCAACATTAGTCAGGAAAATCTTGCATGGTGCTGTTTTGTCTACTGTACCTGGACCATCCAATGGGCACTTGAGGTCCTCACCGGTTTTCTGCTGGCATAGCACACATGCACTCCAATCCATGTCGCGTTTTCATTTAAACCTGAACCATACACAGTACTCATGTGAGATATGCCTTTGGCAATATATTCAGAGTCACTATTTCAACACAGAAATGTAAAACAACCATTGTCTACCGTAAAATCAGATACTGTATACAAACAGAGTGCCAACTTACTACTTTTAAATTCATCATTTCTGTCTAAGGGCGATTTTTTCCCAATTTTCGGAGTGCGAAACATGAAAAATTGCATTTTGGCACGTACATGCTGTCAATATGACCTGTGCACATGGGGCCTAGCAAAAACTGAAAGTATTTTGCATGTAGATAGCTAGGAAAAAATGTCATACTTCTGTCGGTCTGTCCCCATCTAGTCAAAAAATCGCCGTAAGCTGCCTAGCTATAATGTTGTAACCGTCCGCTTTCAACTTGCTAAAAAGTTCAAAAAAATGTAAAAGTTCTGGATGCTGAAGGTTGCGGCCAGCTATGGCTTCCAAAGCTGACAGCGAATCCGACAGAACCAGAAAGTCGCTCTTCGAAGATTGTGAGATTATCTTCAGTGCCAGAACCAGAGCGGTAAGTTCAGCGGAATAGACAGAAGCATCTGAGTGTATATGTTCCAACAGTATCTGAGAAGGAGCCCCAGGGCAGTAGGCTGCACAGGCCACTCCATCTTCAGACTTGGAACCGTCAGTGAAAACTTTTTGATAGGATGGGAATTTCGAACAGAGCTCAGCATACAATGCTTGTATGCCAGAGAGCTGGTAGACTCTTTGCGAAAAGCTGCAAGATCAAAACGAATCTCTGGTGTGAAAAAGGTCCACGGAGGTTGATCCGGAAACTTGGAAAAATCGGACACAACTCTAGGTCTAGACCTGCATTCCGCACGTGAGGCCGCATACGAAGACCAAACGGCGGAATACATTTCGGGTTATTTTCAAACTTACTTTGGAACAGAGGGTCAAAGACACAGTCATAGGCAGGATTCTGCGGTTCTGAGAACAGTCGGATGTAATAATTCAAAGACAGTTTCAGCCTGCGGTTGGACAGTGAAGGTTCACCCGCCTCTGCGTACAGGCTGTACACAGGGGTGGTGCGGAACGCTCCAAGACAGAGACGAAGCCCTTGATGGTGGATAGGGTCCAAGAGTTTGAGGTAAGATGATCTTGCGGAGCCGTACACAGCACAACCGTAGTCCAGTTTGGAACGGACCAGGGCTCTGTAGAGGTGCAACAAAGTTTTCTTATCAGCGCCCCAGTCGGTGTGTGCTACGACCCGCAGAATATTCAGTGCCTTTTGGCAAGCAGTTTTGATGGTTTTTAATATGGCTGAGAAAGTTAAGTTTTTGGTCAAAAATGACTCCCAGAAATTTGGCCTCTTTAACAGCTGGAATGGGAGATTTCCCTACTTGAACTTCAGGATCTGGAAAAAACTGACGGAAATTATGGAAGTGAATACACTGCGCCTTTGTTGGAGAAAAGGTGAAACCGTTTTCATCTGCCCACCGATGGATTTTATCTACACAAAGCTGGAGCCTGCGCTGGACACTCGGGTACAGGCTTCCAGTTGCGTAGACAGCGAAATCATCCACAAACAATGAGCAGTCTGAACCCTGCTGAACTGATTTCACAATGTTGTTGATTTTAATACTAAAGAGGGCAGGAGACAGTATGCTCCCCTGTGGAACACCCAACTCCTGCTCGTGGACATCAGAGAGAGTAGTGCCAACCCGGACCTGAAACTGTCGTTCTGCCAAAAAATTTTGAATAAAAGCGGAAGATGACCTCGAAAACCCAGATCGTGGAGATCATGAAGTATCCCCGACTTCCAGGTGGTATCGTAGGCCTTCTCCAAGTCGAAGAAAATTGCCACTGCATGCTGTTTGTTCAGAAAAGCGTT
>CM031606.1:78151676-78163802 GCA_018398815.1 Conus ventricosus
TGATCAAGGAGAGTGAAAGTTGGTAGTTAGTGTGTGGGGGGGGAGGGGGGGGGGGGGGGATCCAGGCAGGACAGAGGAAGGGTGTGGGGGTCGGTCGATGGGTGTGTGATGAGTCAGGGGGATGTGGGGATGAGGCAGGGGATGTGTTGGGATGAGTCAGGGGGGGGTGGGATGAGGCAAGGGGATGTGGAGGAGGCAGGGGGATGTGGGATGAGTCAGGGGATGTGGGATGAGGCAAGGGGATGTGGGATGAGTCAGCGGATGTGGGATGAGGGCAAGGTGATTGTGGATGAGGCAGGGGTGAGTGGGATGTGGAAGGGGATGTGGGCATGAGGGCAGGGGATGTGGATGAGGCAAGTTGTGGGTTGAGGGCAGGGGTGTGTGGGATGAGTCAGGGGGATGTGGGATGAGGCTAGGGGGATGTGGGATGAGGCAAAGGGGATGTGGGATGAGTCAGGGGGATGTGGGTATGAGTTCAGGGGATGGGGGATGAGGCAGGGGATGTGGGATGAGGCAGGGGATGTGGATGAGTCAGGGGGAGTTGGGATGAGGCAAGGGGATGTGGGGTTGAGGAGGGGGTTGTGGGATGAGTCCTGGGATGTGGGGATTGAGCAGGGGAGTGGGATGAGTCAGGGGATGTGGGATGAGGCAAGGTGATGTGGGTTGAGGGCAAGGGGTGTGGATGAGCAAGGGGTGTGTGGATGGAGGCAAGGGGTTGTGGGGATTGAGAGCAAGGGGATGTTGGGATGTGTCAGGGGATGTGGGATGAGGCCAAGGGGATGTGGATGAGGCAGGGGGATGTGGGATGATGCATGGGATGTGGGATGAGGCAGGGGATGTGAGGATGAGGCACGGGGAATGTGGGAGGATGATGGGGGATGTGGGATGAGGCAGAGGATGTGGGATGAGGCAAGGGGATGTGTGATGAGGGCAAGGGATGTGGGCATGAGTCAGGGGATGTGGGATGTGGAGGGGATTGGATGAGGCGGGGGATGTTTGGGTTGAGGCAGGGGGATGTGGGGTGAGGCAAGGGGATGTGGGATGAGGCAGGGGGGGTTGTGGGATGAGGGGCAGGTGGGATGTGGGATGAGGCATGGGGATGTGGGTGAGGCAGGGGGATGTGGGAGAGGCAGAGGATGTGGGATGAGTCAGGGGGATGTGTGATGAGCAGAGGATGTGGATGATGGCAGGGGATGTGGGATGAGGCAAGGGGTTGTGTGATGAGGCAGGGCGGGATGTGGGGATGAGGCGGGGGATGTGGGATGATGGAGGGGGATGTGGGTGAGGCAGAGGGGTGTGGAGATGAGGTAGGGGGATGTGGTTGAGGCACGGGGTGTGGGATGAGGAGGGGGATGTGGGATGAGGCAGGCACGGGGTGTGGGAGGCACGGCACGGGGTGTGGGCAGGGAGTGAGAATGAATGAGAAGTTGTGGGATGCAAGTAGGCGTTTTTTTTTGTTTTCGTTTCGTTTTTTTTTTTTTTTAAAATTGGTATCACGTATGTGTGTTGTTGTGTGGTGTGTGTGTGTGTGATGTGTGTGTGTGTGTGTGTGTGTGTGTGTGTGTGTGTGCGTGATTGCGTGGGTGTGTGGTAATCACATAAAAATCTGAGACCAAGCGGGCAAAGTATTACAACTAAAACTGTGGAGGGTGGGGGGGGGGAATCTTTCACTCGCTCATTAACAACAACAGTCAGTAAATATTACATCAAAATCAAAAATGTTTCATTCACCAGTTATGAATCAATATTCAATGGGAGGAAACGAAGGGTGTGGAAGAGGGCGGGGGGGGCGCGGGAGGGAGTAGCGGTATTTAATGTTGGCAAACTTTCTTATCTCAATTGAAATATTTCTTCATCCCTAAAATCCTGACTGTGACGGAGGTCTCCGACGCTCCCCTCTGTTATTTAAAAATATGATTTTTTCATATTCTGGGGATGCTGGGGGTTATAGACAGATGTATTTACCGCTTTCACAACCAAAATGCACTCTCGCTAAGGCACACGCACTCTGTCATTCACATCGGGCCCGCACAATGGTGACGGGGAAACCAATAACTTTCATAGAAAATAATCAACTTTATTTACTTGTCTCCGAGCCCCCACCGTCACTACACAACACACTATCTGTATCATTCACATTAAACATCATACAGACAATCTCATAAATCGCATCCCCTTTCCTTCCATTTACTCTTCATTAACAGATAAGACAATTATTCCACTATTCTGTTTTGCACACTTATAACCTTAAGAGTAAATAAAGTCCATAAACTTGGCCAGCATTGCTTGGTTGACTGTCTGTTTCTCTCATCCTACTGTGCGACCACGAGCTGAAGCTGCCACAATGTTGTGTCCTCCCGCGATTGGCAAATCCCAGTTGGGGGACACTGACTACGTAGCTTGAGTTCGCACCCTCCTCATCGGAGTCTCTCGGACTACCACCACACTTCGCCCTTCCACGGGAAAAGGCTACTGTCGGCGCCTCTCCCACAGTTTTCTCGGGCTGCATCAACCCCACTGTTTGTTGCCGCTCCCTGTCTAGGCTCCAACAGGCTGTCATGTCTGCTGTCGACTGTCCCCACGGGAGACAAATCTTCTCGTCGTCGGATCGAGGCTACAGCAACATCCACTGTTTACGTCCCCACCCAAGGAGGTCAACGATCAGGTGAGGCAGGACAGCTAACCTCTGCTTCACGCTGTTATTTTTTGAGCCCTCAGCAAGAGCGGGCGAGTTCACTTTCCTAAAGTAGTCACACCCTTCCTGGTTTTCAAAAGCACCTTAATTCGTTCTCAAAGAAAGTAAGAGAGAAGCCGAGTTTACTGGCTCAACCATATGGATCACTGGCACACAACATCACACGATTTGTACCAATAAAATCCCAAGTTCATTTTTTATTCCTACTCAATGGAATCACATGTCACCTACAATACACCACACACCACTGTGCTAGTGCAAAACAAAGACCCTTGGGACCAGTGGTTAATGCATAACCATTCCTATTCAAAACTCATGTTCGATTCCCCCGAAGCTTTACAATTGAACTAAAGCCTGGACCTCTCTACCAGGCTTGACTGATGCTTAAAGTCTTTACTACCTTATAGACAACTAGGCTGAAACCACTGATGGGCCGCAGCCTTCCATTCATTCCTCAGATAAGGACGACGGAATGGTCGCTGTATCTGCCTGCAGGCTGCGGTCACATCCCGTGGAAGGTCACTGACATTGATCGCCTTCCCTTGGCCCCACTGGAGAACCAGTGAATAGCCAGCAGTGGGCGAGATGGAACCCCTCTACCCTGACTGGCAGGTCGCCAACTCCTTGTCACTATCCCTCGGAAATGCGAAACACTTCCCAGTAATCTCTCCTCCTTCAGTATGCGACTCCGGGTATGCCCCTCTGGTGATGCCTGAAATTCGCACACTGGTTAGACCAAGGACTTGCTTCAACACAGCAACTACCCTTAATTTGCCTAAATGCATCGAGAACATTCGGCCGAATCATGACCACCCCCCGTACCTAAGATATGTTGTTCCAATCAAACATTGCCTCCAGGACGAATGTTATCCTATATTGGATAAAACATAATCAGTTGCATGGGTCGATATAACAGTACTACTCCATGCTTCAAGACATCATTCCATCAACATCTCTAACTTGGATAATGTACCCATTTAAAAACCATTTGATCAAATCATGTAATCCAAAAACATCATCTCTTTGGTCAGTCATTAAGACTAGTGCACAACATTTACTCTAACCTGGCTGCATTTAATCAAGAACTCTGTCTCCTTAGCGTTTGCTATCAGCATGTCCAGACATGTAAATTAATCATTCCATTCTCTTATTATATATTAGCCAACCACTGATTGACACAAGATCAAATCCAGGGAGTATGGCCCAGCTTACGTAACATCAAAATCAAATTCAGGGTGTGGCCCCAATTGCTCACGGTCTCTCACACCAATATGCAAATCCAACCATTATCTTGATTGTCACAAATAAGACATTGCACACTTTACCGAGCTGTGAACTAGACAACATATGCAACCAGATATCAACAGGCAAAAAATCATAAAATCATATCACATGAGCAGTGCACTCAACCATAATGACAATGAACAAAAGCAACATACAACTGATATCCATCACATAACAAACTTAAAACAACCAAATGAACACAAGACTCAAACCACCCCACGATGGGGACGCAATCAAAATAACACAACCAGCCAGCTGCATTAATTACACGGTAGCTGCCGTAACAGATCGACTGCTCACACCAACACCACAACAGCAGCCGTAGGAATTGTCCTTCATTGATTCTACTGCTGACTGTTCCACTACAAAAGCAACGCCCTGGAAGGTATTACTCGACCCTTGACCTACTCCTGCCATCTCAATATTTGACCGCCGTTTGTGGCTCGCCAATAGTACCTGGGGCAGATAGTTTGCGACCATTCCAGGCTTTACAATAGAAGTCAAGCGCACATTTAACATTTTTGTCCTAAATGGTGCGCGTGAAAATCTGCCGTACCCCCTTGAGCATGTCAAGCAAAAACCACATGGCTCAGTTCCCACTGGGTTCCTTCTGCTCAGGGTCTTGTAATTCCAGGGTCTAGTGACATGGGCTGTCGCACCCATTCACTGCGACGACGATCATCTCCCCTTTCCTATATGTTATAGAGATGATCCCTCACTCATCTTATCCTGACCATTTTTCTTCTCTCGGAGGAAATTCCTTTGGTGGGAATCCGCTCATGGCCTATGCCCATACTTGATGAGCTTATTACTTTACCTTAGGACACTGGATTATCTGCTCCTTTGAGCTGACTGTCTTTGGGATTTCTAACGACCACCCGCTGGTCACTTCTTGCCATGCGTTATTACTGATACCCTGGTCAACCCGCTGCGGGTTCAGTCACGACTTGGTCCATGTCTGGCCACGGACCCTGAGGTCCGCCACCGTGGCTCATACAATTTCTGACTGCCACGTCAATCGCAACAAACTTTGAACCACCCATCGGGCACCGCCACGACGGCCACCTCCTGGCTACGGCACCGCACTACGGCTATTTCATGGTCACTGCACCACCCACCACGGACACCTTCATGGCCTACACTAGCTCCACTGCGGCGGCGCCTGTGCTCTCACCTGCGTTCTGTTCACTTTCCCTTACCCTGCACTGCCCTTTGGCTTTCCCCAATTGACTGCCAGCCTGAGTTTAGGCTCTTCTGGGTGGATATACCTAACCCCCCAACAAAGCGGGTAGGGAAGATTGTTTTTGCCATGCTGCTGTTGAGGTACTCCTGACAAACTCTGATTAACTGTGAAATTGGCCCAAAGGTAGCCGATTAATTCTTCCATCTGCATAGCTGCACGCAGGTGTGGGTGTCCACGGTTTAGTCTGTCTCTCTCACAAAACCGGGCTCTTACCATTGGCCGCTTAGAGTCAGTCTGTATCTAATAAGCAGGTCACCGTACTTACCGTTTATACTGCTCAACGTAGTTGGTGGTGGCTACCCTGCCTTCCTGTTGAGTGGTATCACAGCACAACTGAGTGTATTCGTACTCCGCTACATTCTTGCATTATGACCTCTCTCCATCACTTGAAACTGTCGGTTCTCTCTCTAAAATTCTCTGAGTACCACTGTTGCCTTGGGACTTAAGAATGCGTTTCTAACTGCGGTTCGCCTCATGTTGTAGGGAGTCGGCGATATCACTCATCTGACTGTGTGGTTTGGGCATTACGGGTCGCTGGTTCGATCTCCCTTCACCACATTACGTGATCATGGGCTGATTCATACCTGTCTGCAAATTTCACTAATCCTTAAACTTCTAATTCTCTTTCTGCCAGGAATACTGTGAGATCCTTCCGACAAGTGGAGAGAATTTGATCCTTAACGATCTCCTCCCTCAAAGATTCAAAAAGTTTCTTCGAGGTTTCTAACCTTGATCCATTTGTCAAAGAGACCTAAGCTATAAGGAATGTACGTGCGTCTCACCTGATTTACGAACTGTTTCTATAGAACAATTTTCCTATTTATCTATCGGCGGTTTCTTGATACTCTGAAAAAAAAGCATCGACGACCGATCATAATCTGTCCTGTTTTTACGGTGGTAAGCAGAAAAAAGCATCCCTAGCTTTGGGGTGTCAGCGCGCAGCAAATTGTGGCCACCGTTTTCGGCGTAAGCCCTGATCTTTGGCAATCCTTTAAAATTGCGAAATGAAATCTCTAAATTGGTCGGATTTTCATCGAACCTTGGCATATTTGATCAAGGGGACTGACATGTGGTGCAAAGTTCACTTGTGTTTTCGTCCCCGTCCGTTCTTTCTCCAATTGGTTAATTTTTCTAACTCAATGCCTTATTCCTTCTTTCTCTTTCTTCTCTTTCCCGTTCTCTTTCTTCTCCTCTCTTTCCGTTCTCTTCCTCTTTTCCCGTTCTCTCTCCTCTTTTTCCCCGTTCTCTTTCTCTCTCATCTTTTTTCCCGTTCTCTTTTCTCTTCCTCTTTTGTTCCCGTTCCCTTTCTTCTCTCTCTTTCCGTTCTCTCTCCTCCTTTTCTCGTTCTCTTTCTCTTTCTCTCTTTTTCCCGTTCCCTTTCTCTCTCCTCTTTTTCCCGTTCTCTTTTCTTCCTCTTTTTCCGTTCTCTTTCTCTCTCCTCTTTTTCCACTTTTTATTTTCTCTCTGTTCTTCCCGTTCCCTTTGTATTTTCTGGGCCTCGATACACGGGGCCAGTTCTCTTCTTCTATGCCTTCAGTTCCGGACCTATGTCTAAAGCTTGTATTCTTCTATGATGGTCCATCTTTTTAGCGGACCCTATTGTCTCAGGACCCTCTTCAGTCGACATTCTGAAGCTATCTACCTCGATCAGCTAGTTAATACAACCACAGTAACAAGGAGATATCCACACGGATCACTTGTAAAGAAGCGATCAATAAGTTGTGCTACACACAATCAACCTCAACAGAAACCAAATCACGCAAGTTCAAACTAACAGGCCCAGTCATGTAAAAAAAAAGATCAAACCAATCAAACATGCACTAATCGTCTTTCCGGTAAGAAAAAAAATCTAGGTTTTCCCACAATTACGGACAAATTTTCAATTACCGTGCAATGAACAAAACCAGAAATCAAAATCACTTATGGCTCATTTATGTTCATCCGGACGACAGTTTCCCCAATTTGTGCGGGTCTCCGACGCTCCCCCTCGTTATTAAAATATTGATTTTATATTCAGGGATGCAGGGGGTTTAGACAGAAGTATTTACGCTTTACACACCAAAATGGCACTCTCGAAATAGGCACACGCACTCTGTCACTCACATCGGGCCCGCACAAAGGTGACGGGAAATACAATAACATTTCATAGAAATAATCATCTTTATTTAACTTGATCCGAAAGCCCCCCCCGTCAACTACACAACACAACTATCTGTATCTTCCAACAATGTAAAATCATACAGACCAATCTCATAAATCGCATCACTTTCCTTCAATTACTCTTCATTAACCAGGAAAGACAATATTCACTATTTGTTTGCAATTATAACTTAAGAGCAATAACGTCCATTACTTGCAGCATTCCTTGGTTGACTCGTCAGTTTCCTCATCCCACTGTGCGAACGAGCTGAAGCTGCACATGTTGTATCCTCCGATTGGCCAATTCAAATGTGGGGGACACTGACAACGTTGCTTGAGTCGGCACCCTCACATCGAGTCTCTCGGACTCCACCACACTTCGCCTCTCCACGGAAAATGGCTCATGTCGGCCTCTCCCAAAGGTCTTCTCTGGCTGCAACACCCCACCGTTGTCTGGCAGCTCCCTGTTAGGCTCACAAAACAGGCCTGTCTACGTCTTGTGTCGGACTGTCCCCACACGGGAGGACAATTCTTCTCGTCGTCGGCTCTCGAGGCTACAGCAACCTCACTGTCTTACGTACCACCCTGGATGGCAGACAACGAGGCGGACTAGCTAACCTCTGCTTTCACGCTGTTTTTTCTTGAGCCATCAGCAAGTCGGGCGAGTTCAATTTCCCTTAAGTGAGTCACACCCTTCTGGTTTTCAAGCACCTTATATTCGTTCTCAAAAGAAAAGAGAGAAGCCGCGTTTAACTGTCAATCAATGGAATCACTGGCACACACACATCACAGGAATTGTACAATAAATCCCCAAGGTTAATTTTCTATTCCACCAATGGATCTCAAGTCACCACACTTACACACCACACCCAGCTGCTTGCGCAATCAAAGATTGGGCACCAGTGGTTAATGCATAACCTCCTATTCAAATCATGTTCGATTCCGAATCTACCCATTGAATAACAGCCTGGACCCTCTCTACAGGCATTGAATGATGCTTCAAGTCTTTACTACTCTTATTAGACAAAAGGCGCAAACACTCGATAGGCCGCAGCATTCCATTCCTTCCTCAGAACAAGGACGGACTGAATGGTCGCTGTACTTTGCCTGCAGGCTGACGGTCACCTAACCGTGACGGTCACTTGACATGATCGCCTTCCCTTCAGGCCCACGGGAGAACCAGTGAATAGACAGCAGTGGTTGGACGGGACACCCTCTACCAGGACATACTTGGCAGGGGTCGGCCTACTCCTGGTCACTATCCCTCGGACATGCGAAACACTTCCCAGGATTCTCCTCCTTCAGTTGCGATCGGGTATTCCCTCTCGGTGTTGCATGAATTCGCTCCACTTGAGAACCCAAGGACTTTGCTCTCAACAACTGCAACTACCTTAATTTGCCTAAATGATCGAGAACATTCGGCCGACTCATGACACTGACATTCATAGTGATCCCGACTTAGATAATGGACACCCTTCAGCAAATTCAATGAACGTTACCTTGTTACACTGTTCCATTTGGTTACAGCGCGCGGCGGCTTCGCTCGCCATTATTTTAAGCTTAGCCCTACCCCTCTGTCCGATCACACGACCAACCACTGCAAAGTAGAGACCACGGATTCTTCCGCAAGCCAGTTCCGGGCAAACTACATGGCCTAAATAACGAAACAGCATCGCCCGTGACTTGATGACCACCAGAAGCTCGAAGATGAGTGATGAAGAGAGAGAGAGGAGAGATGAGAGAGAGAACGAGAGAAGTAGAGGGAGAGAGAGAGAGAGTGAGGGAGAGTGTGTTGTTTATGATGTGTGTGTGTGTGTGTGTGTGAGAGAGAGAGAGAGAGAGAGAGTCTTGTGTGTGTGTGTGTGTGTGGAGAGAGAGAGAGAGAGAGATGAGAGATGAGAGAGAGAGAAGAGAGAGAGAGAGAGAGAGCGACAGAGAGAGAGAGAATGTTTTTAGTGTGTGTATGAGATGAGAGAGAGTGAGAGAGAGAGAGAGAGAGAGAGGAGAGAGAGGAGTGAGGAGAGGAGAGAGAGAGAGAGAGAGAGATGCAGAGCGTGTGTGAGAGAGAGAGAGTCGGTGGTTTCTTTCATTCATAGGTCTTTGGTTTGTTAAAGATTATAACAGCAACACACTCTCACTCAAAAATGTTTCGTTTAAGTTATAGCTCGGATCATAATTACAATTCAATACCGAACTTGTCAATCTCCCATGAGGTGGACAGGTATTTCTTTTTGATTACTTGCTTTACGCAATGATGAGAAATGTTCACATTTCTGCAGGTGATGATGACACCAGGAAGGACCAATGTGAACAAGGAATGTTGATCATGACATGCAGGCCAAAGGAATCCATACCTGAATATTCCTGAATGCAGTGGCAACACATTACAAATTCAGCTCGCACAAGTCTCTTCGATTCCCTTGGCAGTGGACACGACATTTGTTACTTTTAACATGATATTGATATTCCGAAACACCCCCCCCCCCCTCCCCAAAAAAAAATAAAAAAATAAAAAAAATGATTGCTGGTTTCAAAATACCAATCAATTTCAAAGTTAAGAATTTTAAATGTTTATCCATGATTAAAGTCGATATATACAATTTCGGATCAGAACATTACTTTAACTCCGATCAGGAAAGAGAGACAGAGAGAGGAGAGAGAGAGAGACGTGAGAGGTGAGTGGAGATGAGGGAGAGCGAGAGAGAAGAGGAGGTGAGAGAGAGAGTGAAGGAGAGGCAGGGGTGTTGTTCATCGTATTCATCATAGTCCCACGGCCGTTGATTTGATCTCAGCGGTTCCTTATGTATGGTTATTATGAGGTGAAAAAATTTTGGGGAGGTGGGGGTTAAAGAGAGTGTTCTTGAGAGAGAGAGAGAGGAGATGAATGATGAGAGATGTGAGAGATATGAGAGAGAGAGCGAGAGAAGAGAGACAGACGAGAGAGAGAGAGAGGAGAGAGAAGCCACAAGCAATAAAGAGAGCCACGCGTGTAAGAGTCTCCCCACCCCCCCCCCCCAATTCGCCAACACGCTGTCGCAAGGTTGCGGCCCTTTGCACGGTGGAAGCCACATTTCGCCAGAGCAAGCCGGTAATCTTTTCAAACAAAGCTGGAACCGCAATGAACTATGGACGGGCCTGGTTCGCACAAAACGTTACCAGTGCTCATGTTGCCATTTGTGACATTTTGTGCAGTGAAGGACTGCACAAAATGTCACTACTCGCAGGCTGTTGTGACATTTTGTGCACCTATGCCCCCATTTCCGATTCATCTTGCCACAAAAATGTCACAACCTCTGGCAGTCTTGTTAGTCGGCCGCTTCAAGAAGCGAGCAGACTGTTAAGTTCGTTCGTGCGTGTCCGTTTTGTTTTTTTGTTGTTTTATTTTTGTTGTGGTTTGGTGTGCTGGGTGTGTTGTGTGTGTGTGATCTTGGGTGTGTGTGTGTGTGTGTGGTGTGTGGTGTGTTGTGTATATCATGTCACTCCCAGATGGAAGCATCTACAGGTAGCATCTTTCGTCCATACTTGTTTGAGGCATGGTGTAGTTTAATACTATTATTATTATTATTTCTCTGTCTGTTTGTGTGCGTGTGGGTGTTTGGTTGCGTGCAAATGCGTGCTTGTCAGGTGTGTCGTCACTGAAGGGTACGAAGGATTGCAGTTTCACGTTACGAGAACACCCCCATGGTCATATGGAACCTATCAATGAATTCTGCATTTTTGTCCACAAGCCGGCCCCCACCGTTGTCTGGCAGCTCCCTGTCTAGGCTCCAACAGGCTGACCGTCTTGCTGTCACTGTCCCCACACGGGAGACAATTCTTCTCGTCGTCGGCTCCGAGGCTACAGCAACCTCCACTGTCTTACGTCCCCACCCAGGAGACAACGAGGCGACAGCTAACCTCTGCTTCACGCTGTATTTTCTGAGCCCTCAGCAAGACGGGCGAGTTCACTTTCCCTAAAGTGAGTCAACACCCTTCCTGGTTTTCCAAGCACCTTATATTCGTTCTCAAAGAAAGAGAGAAGCCGAGTTTAACTGGCTCAACCAATGGAATCACTGGCACACACACATCACACGATTTGTACCAATAAATCCCCAAGTTATTTTTATTCCACCAATGGAATCACAAGTCACCTACACATACACACACACCACAGCTGCTAGCGCAAACAAAGACTTGGGCACCCAGTGGTTAATGCATAACCTCCTATTCAAACTCATGTTCGATTCCCCGAAGCTACCCATTGAACTAACAGCCTGGACCTCTCTACCAGGCATGACTGATGCTTCAAGTCTTTACTACCTCTATAGACAACAAGGCGCAAACCACTCGATAGGCCGCAGCCTTCCATTCATTCCTCAGAACAAGGACGACTGAATGGTCGCTGTACTCTGCCTGCAGGCTGACGGTCACCTACCCGTGACGGTCACTTGACATGATCGCCTTCCCTTCAGGCCCACTGGAGAACCCAGTGAATAGCCAGCCAGTGGTTGGACTGGACACCCCTCTACCCAGGACTGGCAGGTCGCCAACTCCTTGTCACTATCCCTCGGACATGCGAAACACTTCCCAGTAACTCTCCCTCCTTCAGTATGCGACTCGGGGTATTCCCCTCTGGTGATGCCTGAATTCGCACACTTGAAGAACCCAAGGACTTGCTCTCAACAACAGCAACTACCCTTAATTTGCCTAAATGCTCGAGAACATTCGGCCGACTCATGACACTGACATTCATAGTGCATCCCGACATAGATAATGGACCCCCTTC
>CM031606.1:78163902-78168902 GCA_018398815.1 Conus ventricosus
AGCAAATCAATGAACGTTACCTGTACACTGTTCCATGTTGTTACAAGCTAGCGGCGGCTTCCGCTCGCCATTATTTAAGCTTACGCCTGTCCGATCACCGACCACACCACTCGCAAAGTAGAGCCACGGATTCTTCCGCACGCCAGTTTCCGGCAAACTACATGGCCTAAATAAACGAAACAGCATCGCCCGTGACTTGATGACACAGAGCTCGAAGATGAGTGAGGAGAGAGAGAGAGAGAGAGAGAGAGGAGAGAGAGAGAGAGAGAGAGAGAGAGAGAGAGAGAGTGTGTGTTTATGGTGTGTGTGTGTGTGTGTGTGTGAGAGAGAGAGAGAGAGAGAGGAGTATTGTGTGTGTGTGTGTGTGAGAGAGAGAGAGAGAGAGAGAGAGAGAGAGAGAGAGAGAGAGAGAGAGAGAGAGAGCGACAGAGAGAGAGAGAATGTGTGTGTGTATGAGAGAGAGAGAGAGAGAGAGGAGAGAGAGAGAGAGAGAGAGAGAGAGAAGAGAGAGAGAGAGAGAGAGAGAGAGCGAGCGTGTGTGAGAGAGAGAGAGTCGGATGGTTTCTTCATTCATAGTCTTGGTTTGTTAACAGTTTATAACAGCAACACACACACACACAAAAATGTACGTTTAAGTTATAGCTCGGATCATAATACAAATCAATACGAACTTGTCAATCACCCCATGATGAGACAGGTATTTCTTTTAGCTTACTTGCTTTACGCAATGATGAGAAATGTTCACATTTTCTGCAGGTGATGATGACACCAAGAAGACCAATGTGAACAAGGAATGTTGCTCATGACATGCAGGCCAAAGGAATCCATCCTGAATATTTCCTGAAAGCAGGGCAACACATACAAAATGCAGCCTGCACCAAGTCTCCTTCGATTCCTTGCGCAGAGGACACCGACATTCTGTACTTATAACCATGAAATGCTATTTCCGAAACACCCCCCCCCCCCTCCCAAAAAATAAAAAAATAAAAAAAATGAAATGCTGTTTCCAAAATACCAATCAATTTCAAAGTTAATAAATTTTAAATGTTTATCCATGTTAAAGGCGATATACAATATCGGATCAGGAACATTACATTAACTCCGATCAGAAAGAGAGACAGAGAGAGAGAGAGAGAGAGAGAGAGAGAGAGAGAGAGAGAGAGAGAGAGAGAGAGAGAGAGAGAGAGAGCAGGGGTGTTGTTCAATCGTATTCATCATTGTCCCACGGCCGTAGATTTGATCTCAAGCGGTTCCTTATGTATGGTTATTATGATGTGAAAATTTTGGGGGTGGGGGTAAGAGAGAGAGAGAGAGAGAGAGAGAGAGAGAGAGAGAGAGAAGAGAGAGAGAGAGAGAGAGAGAGAGACAGAGAGAGAGAGAGAGAGAGAGAAGCCACAAGCAAATAAAGAGAGCCACGCGTGTAAGAGTCTCCCCCCCCCCCCCCCCCCCCCCCCAATTCGCCACACGCTGTCGCAAGGTTGCGGCCCTTTGCACGGTGGAAGCCCACATTTCGCAGAGCAAGCCCGGTATCTTTTCAAACAAAGCTGGAACCGCAATGAACTCTGGGAGGGCCTTGTTACCGCACAAAACGTTACCATTGCACTGTGCCATTTGTGACATTTTGTGCAGTGAAGGACTGCACAAAATGTCACAACTCGCAGTTGTGACAATTTGTGCACCTATGCCCCATTTTCGAATTCACTCTTGCACAAAATGTCACAACCTCTGTCAGTCTTGTTAGTCGGCCGCTTTCAAGAAAGCGAGCAGACTGTTAAGTTCGTTCGTTCGTGTCCGTTTTGTTTTTTGTTGTTTTTATTTTTGTTTTTTGTTTGGTGTGTGTGTGTGTGTGTGTGTGTGTGTGTGTGTGTGTGTGTGTGTGTGTGTGTGTGTGTGTAAAACATTTCACTCCCAGAAGCACTACAGTTAGAATACTTTCGTCCATACTATGTTTGGGCATGGTGTAGTATATTACTATTATTATTATTATTCTCTGTCTGTTTGTGTGCGTGTGGGTGTTTGTATGCGTGCAAACTGAGTGCATGTAGGTGTGTGTCACTGAAGTGTACCGAAGGATTGCATGTTTCACGTTACGAGACACCCCATGGTCATATGGAACCTATCCATGAAATATCTGCAATTTTGTCCACAAGCAACAGAGAGATGTTGTGTACGAAGACACAGACAGACAGACAGACAAGCCGATGCAAATGTGTACACACCTTATAAACCAAAGGTAAAAACAAAACAAAAAAAAAGAGATAGAGGGAAAGACAGCAAGAGACAACATAGACAAATAATGACATAATAAATCCAGAGAGAGAGAGAGAGAGAGAGAGAGAGAGAGAGAGAGGTGTGTGTGTGTGTGTGTGTGTGTGTGTGTGTGTGTGTGTGTGTGTGTGTGTGTGAGAAGAACAAGACAAAAAACATGGAGGAAGAGAAGAAGAAGAAGAAGAAGAAGAAGAAGAAGAAGAAGGACCTGCTCCCCTGCCAGAAGAATAAAGAAAATCCCGTGCTCCCTAAATGGAGAAAACAGCAAAATGTATCTAAAACTTGTATAAGAAAAAATGGACAATTATAAACACACGTGAAAATTACATACATATTATGCATAGTACGGATGTATATGAGAACAATTGCTCAAAACTAACAAAGTGCAAAAGAGATGAGCATGCGAATCAAGACAAATCATGTTGTTGCTATTAGCCTCATCGACCAACATGGGCCATCTTGTCTGCGCTGTCACCTCGTAAACATGTGCAGTGAATACAGACTAAACGTATATATTATTATATAAAACTGAAAATTATAAATTGTGTAAGCCAAATTGAAAAACACAAAAAAAACCCCAAAAAACAAAAACCCACGAGGACATCATAGAGTATATCCACCCATCCATCCACCCACCCACACCCACCCACCCACACAGATAAGAGAGAGAGTGGTGACAATTTGTGCAGCAGTGATTTCAAAAAAGGCATACGGATACACAAATTGTCACAATTGTGACGTTTTCTGCAAATTTGTGCAAATTGTGACAATTTGTGCAGTGAATAACTGCACAAAATGTCACTGTGACATTTTCTGCAATGGTGACATTTTGTGCGGTAACAGGCCTCGATTTGAAAGCTTGAAAAAGCCTGACGGCATGCTCTGTCTTCTCGGCGGCGGGTCTCACACTCGCGTTGATGGAGTCGATGACTTCGCACGCCAAGGCCGCCCATAAAAGGTCCAGTAAGGTCCCCCCACTCTCGCTTGAATCTCACACTCAACTGCCACTGCGGTCAGCGCCTTGATATTCTAGCATGCACGTACACCACACACGGGGAACTACTTCCGTGCTGTTTTCTGATAGAGACAGCGGTCCTCGGCAGCGGTAGTGGCGCCTTGATGCTTATAGTTCTTCATCCGCTTATGTTTAAGCAGATTCGTCCATAATCCTGATTCCAACGGATATGCTGAAAGAATGGAAACAGAATTATTCTCTCCCTCTCGCCCACGCACACGCTAAACCTCCCACCTCCTCCCCCCCTCCCTCCTCAACCCCCATCGGCCCTACACGCACGCCATTGCACTCCCACTGACATTAAAAAAAACAAAAAAATTCGCCAATGATTCTATGTTGCAATTAATCGTTCCACGAGGAGATGACCTTTCGCTGACCGTGCCAAGTTAATCCGATCTGGTATGTGGTTGAAACCCTTTACGAGGAAACGGCCGTAAGCTGAGAACAAGCCGATCACCACGACTCATCAGCGTTAAATATAGACGACTATCACTCTTCATATGTTGAAGCAACTGACCAGTGTTGCTACAAGTAGACTGTGACCAATATCGTTTTACGCAAATAACATAGTTACATATAATTCGAGTTACACGACGAACATCAATCATGACAGACTCCAATAACGAAGAACATTACCCGAAAATAACACACACACACACACACACACACACACACACACACACACACACACACACACACCACACACACACACGTTATTCTCTTTTGAATGTGAAAGAAGAAGATGTGGGTGAAATGTTGGTGGGGAAGAGGGAAGAAAGAGGGTCAGCGGCAGGCAGCATCATAAGAAGGGAGAAGAGGGTGAGGAAAAATAAGGGCAGTGGAGGAGGTGAGCCAGGGGTGTACTGAGGGAACTGCGCGCACCTGTCCGCCCCGCTGGCATGCCTGACTGGTCCACTTTGAGCGCGGAGCGAGGAAACACCCTCTCAGCCCCAGCCCACCTACAGCGCTGCCGGTGAGTGGGGGGGGGGGGGGGGGGGGGTGGGGGGGGGGGGGGGGGGGGGGGGGGGGGGGGGGGGGGGGGGGGATGCAGGCCCTGGTCTGGTGGCTGGCTGGTTGCAGGAACCTGAAGTGGTCCCCTGCTAGTAGCACATGCGGTCAGCCAGGCGGGACTGATGCAGACCCACAACGTACTTAATGAACCGCCTGCCTTTCTTGGTGCTTTGGTCAGCGGCCTGAAGCGGGGACTCGACCATGCTGGGAAGCACGGCGCCGTCTGCCTCACTGAAGCACTAGCACTCACTACCTAGACTAGCAACAGGTGCGCCGGGAGAGATGAATGCTGCAGGTGCTGCATGCGTCTCAAGCGCAAGGAAGTTTGTGACAGAATTGGACCAATCACGTGGCCGCTCCCATAGATTGATATGGTTTATACACAACTCGCATTTCCATCAAGGGGGTGTCACTGCGTGCGGACTAGTCCATATACGCTGCACCATATCTGCTATGTTTTGAGACGACACTGCGCACGAATTGAAGCTGATGGGTAAATGAAGTGATGACTGAGATGAGAGAATTGAATGGGAGGGTTTCGTACCTGCGATTTAGCAGATGTTTTAGCCATGAGACCCTCTTCTCAAATTCTCTTTATTCATACTCGAAAAGAGACAGAGGTCAAAATAAAAAGGTCAAGTTTAAACAATCTAGTTTCAAATTCACCTTATTTCTGTCTGCAAATCCACTTGATATTCAATACTCA
>CM031606.1:78171402-78173902 GCA_018398815.1 Conus ventricosus
TTTGATATTTGTTTTTAAAGACTCGGAGGCTTGTATTTACATCGAATGAAGTTATAACAGAATTCCATAAGCAGCCACCAGGTACAACAAGCTTGATTTAAACAGATCGATTCTCGGAAGAGGTACTTTTATCTTGTAAACATGACGAATCTTATTAATTTCGAATCTATTTTTCAAAGCCATTGGGGCACGGTCGGACATTATATTAAAACATAAAGAGAGCTTTGTTGTAAACTAGCTTCCATTTTAGAGGCAGAATTTCTAAATGTTTATATTCTGAGAAAGTAGGGGAGGAGGACTTCAGGAGGATCAGTTTAATGGCACGTCTATGTAAACTGAATAAAGGTTTTAAAATATTATCACTAGCGGAATCCCATATTGTTGAGGCATAGTTTATGTAAGATTCAACATAGGCATGAAAGAACAACTTACGGCTATGTTGATCTAAAAAGTGTTTTTATTCTGGAAAGCTGGTAAATCTTTCTGGACACATTTTTACATACTAACGCAATATGATTCGACCATAACAGATTGTTATCAATAATAACACCTAGGATCTTATGGTGATCAACTTCCTCGAGATTTTCGCCATTAATACAAAGGTAAGGGAGAGAGAGAGAGAGAGAGAGAGAGAGAGAGAGAGAGAGAGATGAGGAGAGAGAGAGAGAGAGAGAGAGGTGAGTTTTTTTTGCGTCCTTTGTTTAGCATAGTAACTTTAACAGTCTCCTGCCATTTTCTTGCCACATGTGTAATTATAAAACATTTGAACACACTATGAGCATTAGCTTGTTGATTTTCAAATTTTCACCTTTTTTGTGTGTGTAAAGCTACGTAATTGTCAAGTGGAAAATAAATTTATTCAAACCACAGAGAGAGAGAGCGAAAGAGCGAGGGAGGGAGGGAGGAGAGAGAGAGAGAGAGAGAGAGAGAGAGGAGAGAGAGAGGAGAGAGAGAGAGAGAGAGAGAGAGGGTGGTGGTGGGTGGTGGGGGGGGCGGTGAAGGGGGCGGGGGCAGGAAGCCCTTAGTACAAGCATCTGAAAAGAGTACCGCGGAGACATTCATTACAGTTTCATTGCTTGCTTCGTTTGCTCTTGTCTTTTTTCTAAACTCCTGCGTTGTAGATGAGGCACTACAAGCCCATGGATATCCTGGTCCTCTGACTCAAAGCAGCATTGGATGCGGCCATGAGGACCCCCAGTATCGCCCCCCCCCCCCCCCATCCCCCCCACCCCACAGGAAAGACATACATTAATTATAGAGAAAAAAAATGTGTGAAAGGCACTTTTTCTTCTTCCTCTGCTCTCTCCCCACCACCACCAACCACCACCCACCACCCTCATCCCTTCCCGTCCAGACACAGCGCTGCAGGGGAGGGTGGGGTGTGTGGGGGTGGGGGGTGGGGGTGGGAGGGGGTCAGGGAGGTGGGAAGAAGGAGAAGAGTGGTTGGCGAGAGGGTGGAAAAGATGGACGGGGGGGGGGGGGGGGGGGGGGGGGGGGTTGGAGTGATGGAGGAAATGGAGGGGGGACCAGAACCCCAGAACGGTCATAGCTAGCAAGGAGGCTGATGATGGTGAGGGATGGGGTGGGGGTGGGGGGTAGGGGGGTGGGGTGGAGGCGGAATGGGAGGAGACTGAGGCTGGGGTCTGATGACTTTCGGGGGGGGGGGGGGGGGGGGGGGTTGGGAGGGAGGTGATTAGAATGGGGTGGTGATGGTGGTGGTCTGGAAATTGAAGGCACAGGGAAGGGGAAGCGGGAGGGGGAGGTGGGGTAAAGGAAGAGAGAAGGGAGAGGGTTTTAAAAGGGGAGGGAAGGGGTGAGGGTGGGATGGCGGTGGGTGGGGTGGGGAGGTCAAGGGGCTTTGGCGGGGGGGGGGGGGGGGGGGGGGAGCGCGATCAATTCTACCACAGGACCGTATTCTGTGGAGCAGAGAGAGAGAGAGAGAGAGAGAAGTCAATACTGAGGAAACGCTATTAGAACGTTCGCTCACCCAAAAGACCCAGCCAAGTCTAAATTACGAAAAAACGTCGGTCTAGTCGTGTGCGTCCGTATGCAAGTTACACCACATGCGGCTGGGAATCCTTTGCTTCCCGTTCGATTTTTCTTTCTTTTCTTTTCTTCAGTCATTCTTCCTTTTACACTTCGTTTTTTTTTTTCCCCCTCCTCCTTCAGTTCAACCTTTATTTTCTTTCTTTCTTTCTTTTTTTCCCCGCATGCTCTTTCATCTTTTTTTTTTCTTTATTTTTTTTTTTTAAAACTCCCTTCCCCTTTCTTTCGTTATTATTGTCATCATCATTGACAGTGATTACGGATCTATTGTGCAATTATTGAGACTGAGCACTTCTTCTCTCTCCCCCAACCCCCCCCCCCCCCCCCCCCCCCCCCCCCCCCTTCCCCCTTCCCCGCCCTCCTCCAACCTATCCCCGTCCTCTTCATCAGCGTTCTCTCTACCTCACCCCTTTCCTCTCCCTCCCAGTCATCAACTGCGCCAGAGTCTACCCTC
>CM031606.1:78188902-78196402 GCA_018398815.1 Conus ventricosus
TGCATTTTTGTTTTTGTTTTCTTTCTTAGTTCTTCTCCCAGTTGTCGCAGTGTGTTCTCTGTCTTGATGTTATAGAGAGGTGTTGCTGAGTTGATGACAAGTTTGTTCGTCTGACTTTTCTGAATTGCTTGTGTGTGATCGGTAGTTGTCCTTGAGCAAGCACCTTTCTTCGTTCGACGATTCTTACATCTATCTCCCTCTCTGTTTCTTCTCTCCCCCCCCCCCCCATTTCTCTCTATTCGCTTGCGCGCGCACGCGCGTGTGTGTGTGTGTGTGTGCGCGCACGCGCGCGCGTGTGTGAGTGCGTGAGCGCAAGAGAGAGAGAGAGAGAGAGAGAGGAGAGAGAGAGAGAGAGAGAGAGAGAGAGGGCGAGAGAGAGAGAGGGCGAGAAGACAGAGGAGGGAGCGAGCGAGAGAGAGAGAGAGAGAGAGAGAGAGAGAGAGAGAGAGAGAGAAAAGAAAAGAGAGAGAGAGAGAGAGAGAGAGAGAGAGAGGAGAGAGAGAGCGAGAGCGAGCGAGCGAGAGACTCCGAAGAGTCGACGTGCCCAATAATTTGTCTGTCCGGATTAATATGATTTATCCCCAATGAAAAGACTGAAATTTTAACAGCAATCACACTAGAATACATAAACTGGTCTCAAAAAGGCGTGACAGCAGGTGACCATGGAAACAAGCAGCAACAAACAGAATCACTGAGCCGCCGAACAAAGGAACAAACATACTACAAAACAAACACAAGGCGTTTCGACCTACTGGGCCTTCTTCAGGTAGGAGAGATTGATCAGCGAGTCCAAAGCTAACAATGATATTAAAAACAGAAGAAGCAAAACAAAGAAACAAAAAAAAAAAAAAAAGGAAAGACAGAAGGAAAAAAAAAAAGATGGTTAAAAGAGGAGGCATATGTATTTGAAAGAAAATCAGAGTAAGAAACGGGGTGGATAGGTAAGCGAGTAAAGAATAGACTAATAAAGAAAATGATGCTAAGTAAAGGGAGAAGAGAAGCGAGAAGAGCTGTAGCGTGTACATTGAGATAAATAATGAGTAATATGGGTAGTGTGTCTCTGGTGAGTATAGCGAGCTGGTGTCGTGGGGGGTGGATAGGCACACACCACTTTCAGCTGTTGAAGCCAAGTGAGCAGAAAGTCCCCAAGTCTGGCAGTAAGATGGGGATTCCTGTATGATGCGCTCAAAAGTTGTCGCTCTGTGATTTGCCATAGCGCCAGGACTTAGAGACATGGTTGATGTTGTGTTGGGGATGGTTGAAGCGCACAGCGAGTGGCTTGGGTCGTTGATGGCATAATATACTGACTTCCATAAAAAACGCGAAAGCAAAAACAAGCTGAAGGTTAGGGCGAATTTTATTGGTCACAATTGTACAGAGTGGAAGCGAGAATTCAACGTGATTTGATTCATTACACCGGTAATGTGTGAAAATGTCATCAGCAATATGTCTTTGTGTGGAAAATCCAAAGTCACGTGACAAACCAGCTTGAAGTCCTAATACCGTGTGTGGCCACCATTTGCATGGACAACTGCTTGACACCTGCGGCTCATTGAGTGGACCAGATGGTTAATGCGTCCCCTTGGCACACCAGCCCACACATGGACGATGGCCTGGTGAAGTTGAGCCGCTGTTGCTGGTCGTGGACGCAGGAGGTCCAACCGTCTGCCAAGTTCATCCCAAAAATGTTCTATTGGGTTTAAATCGGGACTGAGGGCTGGCCAGGGCAGCACATTGACGTTGTTATGCTGAAGAAATTGCTGGGTGGCCCTGGCTGTGTGTGGTCTTGCATTGTCCTATTGGAATGTCCAGTTTGGGTGTTGCACAAAAAAAGGAACGACATGGGGTCTGAGCACCTGGTGGATGTAGCGCTGTGCATTGACACCCTGTCCGCGACCAGGACCAATGTTCTGAAAGATGACTGGTCCTATGGCGTGGTTAATGTCAATTGCACCCCATATCATAACGTTCGGGCCTCCCCAGGGGTTCCGCTCTACCACACAGGAGTCAGCATAGCGTTCACCAGGTCGACGCCATATTCTGACACGACCGTCAGCCATGTCAATACAAAAACGGCTCTCATCTGAGAACAGTATGCGTCCCCACTGCTGCCTGCGCCAGTTGATTCGGGCTTGTGCCCACTGCAGCCTGTCCTGCCGGTGTCTTGGTGTCTGTACCGGACCTCTGTGAGGACGCCTACATGCCAGCCCGTTCTCCTGAAGACGCCGCCGCACAGTGTTGAGGCTGATTCGTTGCTGGAGATTCCCAGGCACCTGTCGAGCAGTGTTAGCAGCTGTTTGCCGCCTGTCCCGCAGATGGGTTCGAACAAAATGGCGATCCTCTCTTGGTGTGGTGACCCGAGGACGGCCTGGCCAGGGACGATCATCAGTGGTACCAGTGACTCGCATGCGGTGCTGCAGACGATAGATGGTTGAGATGTGGACGTTAAAGATGTTGGCGACCTGCCTGGCATCCACACCAGCCTCCAGATGGCCTAGGGCACGATTGCGTTCCTCTGCTCGTAGTCTTGGCATCTCTGTAGCGCTCAGACGGCAAGTCGTTATCTGAACCTTGTAGCGCGGCTTTATAAAGGCTGCATGCCTGCGTACTTGTCGCTGGTTAACTTTGCTCTGCATGGTGTGCACGTGCCTCACATGCAGCAACCAGTTTGCCATTTTTGTTGACCCTCCAATGCCGGAAATGATGTGTTGCTCACACAATTTTTTCACAGCACGTGAGTCTTGGACCCAAACAACTTGCCACAATGGTTCAATATCGTATATTCATCCATTTTCACCCGAAAAATAGCCTTTCAATTTTTCGCGTTTTTTATGGAAGTCAGTATATGTCAGCAAAGTGTTCAGAAATGCGCGTTTCATGTGTGCTGGACGTCTCACCTACCTAGATCTTGTTCACAATGGATGGCATACACAATGCTGCGGCTCTGACAAGAGAATGTATAATTATGTTTTAATTTTGAACGAACCTCTGAAGCCATGAAAGATGACGTCTGGCTTGGTGAGAGGACGGATCTTAAAGCTGGCTTTTGAGCAGGGAAAAAGTACCTGGCAACCTAGGTGTGGGAATTTCGTTCTGTTTACAGCGTCTTGCCTGAAGAGGACCTAATAGGTCGAAACGCATTGTCAAGTCAAGTCAAGTCAAGTAAACTTTATTATCTCAGTTCGAGAAATTAGTTTGTGGTCACACACATTCACAGCAAATAAACAATGATTTTGTCACATCACCCATTTTGTCACATATGGCATACATTCATATAAAAGAATTTGGATTTCAAGGTGACTAAATAATATAAGAATAATACTATATAAAATTGCATTCCTACAACGCATTTGACAATACATTCTAAGATGAGATTTTAAACTAAAATAACACAACTATTTGTTATCTAAAAGCAACAGTATGTGTTTGTTTTGACATCTGTTTGTTTCTTCGCTAGGCGGTCCTGTTATTTATTTATTCTGTTCATGCTCTAGAAAATATTAGAAAACGAGTCCGCCCCATTGAGGGGAAACATGAAGACTGCACGACCGCCTGTGTGCCTTCCAGCTGCGGAGGCGATCAAACTTGCGCAACTTTGAATGTCCGTCTCTCGCTTTCTCTTTCTCTCTCTCTCTCTCTGTCCCTCCTGTGTGCCGCTTGGCTGTGCTGTTACGCAACGATCGAATCACTTAAAATGAGAACGAGCCTCTTGCCAATGCCTCTCTCTCATCCCCTCCATCCTTTTTTCTTCTTTGGTTATTGGCTTTCGTTTGCAAACTGTCAATCTCCCTCTCTGTCTGTCTGTCTCTCTCGCTCAAATACAAAAGTATCCGCACGGTATGCGAAAAAGAAACGATCAACCACGTGCGCGCGCGCGCACACACACACAACACACACACTTTTCCATCGGACTGATTAACGATATCCACTTATCACTGTGCGCGTGTTTGCTGGTGTTGAACACGCTCGTGTGTCTGTCTGCGTGTGTGAGTTTTTCGGCGGTGTGTGTGTGTGTGTGTGTGTGTGTGGTGTGTGTGTGTGTGTGTGTGTGTGTGTGTGTGTGAGTGAGTGTTTCTGTGTGGTGAGTGTTTGCGCGCGCATGTGTGTGTGTGTGTGTGTGTGTGTGTGTGTGTGTGTGTGTGTGTGTGTGTGTGTGGTGCGTGCGGTGCGTGCGTGTGTGTGTGTGTGTGTGTGTGTGTGTGTGTGTGTGTGTGTGTGTGTGTGTGTGTGTGTGCTTTGAATTTGAAAGATAATTTTATCTTGTTTTTCTGTAATATGCGCTTTGGGCTCTTGCGAGGTAAAGCGCTCTATAAAAAATCCTTTTACATTACATTACATTCACACTACACAACACACACACACACACACACACACACACACACACACACACACACACACACACACGCACGCATGCACGCGCACCCCCACACACAAGACCACAGCAACAGAGTCGATACTATTTTTTCTTCGCCAGAAAAACTCAAACAATGGAGCCCGCGGGGTTTTACTTGAAAGCAACAAGTGAGCATCACTTTATCCACAGTTTTCAACCGTCACTTTCCCTGATGATCATTGGAAATGGACGCCTTGGTTTGGGACGGGCGGTGACTGAAGGGAGGCAGGAGGTTGGGAAAGATCTCCGCTGCAGTGAGCTGGGTCAAACTAAGAAGCAATGAGCGGGTTACGCGAGGATAATCGTGGGAAAGGACGGCGATGACGATGATTAAAACAACAACTTTGGAATGACAAATTTAGGATGAGGAGAGAGAGAGAGGAAAAGGGGAGAGGAAGAGAGAGAGAGAGAGAGAAGAAAAAGAGAAAGAGAGAGAGAGAGTGTGTGTGTGTGTGAGAGAAAGAGAAAAGGGAGAGAGAGTAGAGAGGAGAGGAGAGAGAGAGACAGAGAGAGAGAGAGAGAGAGAGAGAGAGAGAGAAGAGAGAGAGGTGGTGTGTGTGGTGTGTGTGTGAGAGAGGAGAGAGAGAGAGAGAGAGAGAGAGAGAGAGAGAGAGAAAGAAAGAGAGAGAGAAAGAGAGAGAGTGTGTGTGTGTGAAGAAAGAAAAGAGAAGAGAGAGAGAGAGAGAAGAGAGAGAGAGAGAGAGAGACCTGCACGAACTGGTCAGAGAGTTCAGCTGCAATGCCCCCATCGTCAGTCCGGTCCGAACCACCCTGTGGGGTGGGGTTGGGTTTTTACAGTGTGAAAACCTTCTTCACTCCACGTTGCAGCGGACGTCTTCCGATTCAGTCCAGGGAACGCAAAGAGAGCAGAAAGGGCGTTAGCTCTTCCCGGCAGTCCCAGGGCCCCTGCTATTTTCGGTGCGTGGGACAACAAGAATGGGTGAACATGATTCGGAGAGGTTTCCTTTGAGAGCCTTAGTCTCTCAACCAGCCATCTGTTTTGTTTTCCCCATTGAAAGAGGGTGTGGATTTTAAAGCGAGAGAAGCTGTGTGAGAAACCGGACTTTGAAGCCTTTTGTTTATCATGTCCACCCTTTCAGTTATGATATTCACAGAAACAGACACACACACACACACGCGCGCCACACACACACACACACACACACACACACAACACACACACACACCCCACACATTTTATATATATATAAATATATATATATATATTATTAAAATAATATATAATATCTGTCAATGATGTTAAAAAGGAAGGTTAAAACTCGAGGTTTTAAAACTCTACAAATTTGTTTCGAGCGTGTTGCGCTGTCATAAGGATGTTTTTGGTTTGCCCACCGCCGAAGTTAATAGCGTGTGGGCTCCCGTTTGCGGTTGTTTGCACGTGCGGGTTGGCTGCACGTGTTTTTTGGGGGCTTTCAGGTTTTTATTTTGGGTGTGTTCACTAACAACGATTTCCATTTGTGCCTGCAGTTGTTTACTATTTCTGTTTTGGTGTTTAAAGTTGCTAAGTGTGGTTTGCATAGTATTAACCATTTTTCAGTTAAACATAGGTTGCACCTTTTTGAAACATTGCTGTATGGTGATGCTCTTTTTATGATTTTCCAGGATATACTGTAGCTTGTTTTTGCGTCTTTAAGTTTCCAGATATATTTGCTCAGTTCTGTTTGGTTTTTATATTAAAACTTAAAGACGCAAAAACAAGCTACAATATATCCTGGAAAATCATAAACAGAGCATCACCATACAGCAATGTTTCAAAAAGGTGCAACCTATGTTTAACTGAAAAATGGTTAATACTATGCAAACCACACTTAGCAACTTTAAACACCAAAACAGAAATAGTAAACACTGCAGGCATAAATGGAAATCGTTGTTAGTGAACACACCCCCAAAATAAAAACCTGAAAGCCCCCAAAAACACGTGCAGCCAACCCGCACGTGCAAACAACCGCAAACGGGAGCCCACACGCTATATAACATCGGCGGTGGGCAAACCAAAAACATCCTGATGACAGCGCAACACGCTCGAAACAAATTTGTAGAGTCTTAACCTCGAGTTTTAACCTTCTTTTTAACATCATTGACAAATGTTGCTCCCCAAGGGGTCGAGCACTTTTAAAATCATTTTAGGCTCTTTGGTTATATTCATCTATATCTCCAAGAGAGAGAGGAGAGAGAGAGAGAGAGAGAGAGAGAGAGAGAGGGTTTATATTATATATATATATATATATATAATGGATATATCTATATACACACACATACATACATGTGTGTGTGGTGTGTGTGTGTGTGTTGTGTGTGTGTGTGTGTGTGTGTGTGTGTGCGCGCGTGCGTGCGTGCGTGCGTGCGTGCGTGCGTGGCGTGCGTGCGTGCGTGTGTGTGTGTGTGTGTGTGTGTGTGTGTGTGTGAGAGAGAGAGAGAGAGACATGATTTGTCGAATATTGTCCAATCCCTTTCGATTAAAAACAACAACAACAACAACAACCCCGCGGTCCTGACCTGTTTAAGGAAGCGGAGGAAAACATAGGGTGGGCACCGCCTCCCTTCATCCCGTGCCCTTACAGTTTCCCGCTTTCTTAGCAAAAGTAATGCCCCCTGTTCTTCATGCTTGATTTCTGACCGGGGGGCGGTTTTAACAGGGGGGGGGGGGGGGGGGGGGGGGCATTATTCAATGGATACCCACCTCTCCTTGGTCCTCCTACTCTCTGCCCATTGGATTCAAAATGAATGTTATATATGCCAAGGTACCTTTGACTTTTCATTCCCTGCGTTTAAAACAAAGTTTTGAGCAATTCAGCGTCGTAGCAAGCAAAAAGGAACCCAAAGGTTTTTATTTTGTTGTTGCTGTGTTTATATTTCTTTTCTATCCCCAGATCCCCCCCTCCCCTCCCCTCCCCTCCCCCCACCTCCCACCCCCTCTGCCATTCAAGTCGTGTCGAAACCAGGGGCAGTAATCTCTTAACCCCTTCCAACAGGGCGACCCCGTTCTTCGTTGCTGGAGGCGGTGTTCAGCCAGTAGCGCAAGAAAACAAATCAAAACACATACACACACACAACAACCAAAAAAAAAAAAAAAAAAAAAAAAGGAA
>CM031606.1:78224995-78229995 GCA_018398815.1 Conus ventricosus
CATGCGCCAGACATGCTCGAGGGTGGGTACCTGTGTGGGTTTTTCCTGCGTTTGAGTGGACCTGTGCCTCGAGTGCTCCCACGCAGCATATATGCATGACATTGCGTTCCGTGTGTTTCATATACGGAGAAAGAAAGAAAGAGGGTGAGAGAGAGGGGGTGGAGAGAGAGAGAGAGAGAGAGAGAGAGAGGAGAGGAGAGAGAGAGAGAGAGAGAGACTAGCAGAGAGAGAGAGAGAGAGAGAGAGAGAGAGAGAGAGAGAGAGAGAGAGAGAGTTACTGACGGTCGATTAAACGGGAGAAAGGGGAGAAAAAAAAAGAAAGAAAGAGTCCAACAAACGATCACAGGCCAAACACCTCATTCCTTCAGCAGGAGCAATCTCTGGCATGTTTCATTGAACACAATCAGCTATCAATTGCCTCTCTTCCTCAACACGTGCAGCTTCACCACGGACAATGGGTGGGGGTGGAGGGGGAGGAGTGGGGAATAGAGGCGAGGGCTGTTATCACACCGACGCTGAAGCTTCCGAAGAAGCCCATGAATTTAGCCCCCCCCCCCCCCCCCCCCCCCTCGCCGATCCCCCCCCCCCCCCCCCCCAAAAAAAAAAAAAGCGCAGAAATTTATAACACGGTATCTTGTTGACGTCATGTTCTTGTTTTTTGCGTATTTTGCGCCGCTATCCGCCCCACAGCTGTCAACACGCGCGTGATTTATCTCCCTTTGAACAGCAACTTTTCAGAACATAAGAGAACATTAGGCGCGCACATTGAACTGCTCGGTGCGATCCTAGCAGGATCTGGAGAGCAAGATGTGCTAGGAGGATGTCAATGCTTGCAACGCATAAATCGATTCATTTTTTTTTCACGGGAAGCGTCTCCCACGTGTTGGCTGTGGCGCTGGCTGGAATTCGGCGCTTGCCATGCACTGTGCAGCTCCTGTCTTGGGCACAGACCGCCGCCGCACTGGTTTAGGTTTAAAGAACCTCCAAGTTCTCTCGACTTTTTTTTTTTTTCATGAACCGACATTTTCCAATGAAAGCAGAACCCCCCCCCCCCCCCCTCCCCTTCATCTCTTTCGCAACATATTTCAGTCTTTGAACAAAACGTAAAGGCTAAGGTCGTGCAATCTGATTTAACTTCTTGTTCAGCGAATCATTTTCTTTCTTCTTTTTCATTTTATTTTTTAACTTTTAATCTTTTAGGTTTATTATCATGGTTACCTTCTCAGCAGCATTTACTGCCACGCCGCTTATTCCGGTTCCCTCCTACAGTCATACCCGCCATACATCCCAAAGTCGTCATCTTCTCTGATGCACTGTCAGTACTGCAGGCTGTACAGAACCCAAAGAACACGGACCTCAACCCCCTTTGTCTCTGCCCTTGCCAGACTGCAACAGGCCACTGAACTAACCGTCATCCAGTGGATACCCTCACACTGCAACATAGCAGGCAATGAGGAAGCAGACCGACTGGCGAAGGAAGGAGGACAGCAGCCACAAGAGGAACAGGAAATCTCCTATGAAGAGGCCAAGACGATCATCAAGGAGAAAGCAGAGGAAAAGATGGCTTCAGCTACATCCAGATTATAACCAGACAGATGCCTACTACCTCCTACCCAGACCAGACCAAGGAACATTGTGAGGCTGAGGACGGGCCACTCCAGGCTACAGCATCACATGTTCACAAGCTTCCGCATTGGCGAGTCTGAAGTGTGCCCCTGCGGTACAGCCCCCAATGACAGTGGAACACTTCTTTCAGGACTGTCCAACACACCATAACCTGAGAGCAGAGACCTGGCCTGCTGACCAACCGATGAGGGAGAAACTCTAACGGATTTCTGGAGGCCTCCGCCGGACGGCAGCCTTCGTCAGTGCATCGGGGTTCCTGTCTGAGCGAACGACGAAGAAAGAAGATACCCCCCAGTCTCGTTCCGTCACAGCCTCAATGCCGGCAACTCACAAGGAGCCATACACATCATGGTGTTACGAGGCAACCCGCCATAGGAGATCCTGCATGTAGCTAAGTCACCTCGTAGCGTTTCTCGGTACCTCTTGACCCAAGATACGCAGGAATTCACCCACCTGCTTCAGATCATCCCTATCGACCAAAAGCAGCTTGCTTAGTCGCGGAACCAGCGTTGAGTGGGCGTGTCCCTCACGAAGCCCCCCCCCCCCCCCCCCCCCGCCCCCATCACCACGTCCATTCAGCGACAGTACTTATTAACTTGTCCATAACGAAGACTGCCGCCAATTCGGTTTTGTGGGCGTGGAAGAGGTGGGGGCGGCGGAGGGGGGCGGGGGGGGGGGGGGGGGGGGGGGCGGGGGGTATCGAAACTGAGCTTATCCTGCATGAGGTAGAGAGCAGGGCGTGAAGGGCCACAGAATTTCAGACCTTTCTTCTTCTTCAAGATGATCCATGAGGATGATGTGGATCATGTGGAGTAGTTCCATTCTCGTTTATGATTGTCAATCGTGTGGCAGGCCTACGCTTTATTTCACAATCTGTCCCCACCGTCAATCGGGGCACCAGAGATAAAGACACATGCATTTGTTGGTCAGAAAACTGAGCAGACAGCTATCGCATGGATGAAACTCGACTCTGCAGTTTTGTCTCGCGCGCCATACGTTCATAGCGCACAAACCAGCTCTGCGCACGAGCCAGTCAGGGCCGACAACTCTCACACATACAAAGCATCTTGAGAATGATCTTTTCTCTGTCGCCGACCCCTCTCCCGCCCTCTACAGAGATCATTTTTCGACTTCGTCAGGAAGCGTTACTACCCACACACGCTACGTATCATGTGCTGAGCCTTGCTGTGTAAAGAGCGACGTGGGTTGCTTAAAAATTGCACACCCGTGAGGCCTTAAGAACGGATAGAATAAACTTTGCTAAGCCATGGCTAGGCTAAAGATTGATGAGAGTACTTTTTACAAATTAAAAAGAAAATCAACCAGGAAGAAGAAGAAGAAGAAGAAGAAGAAGAGTGAGAGAGAGAGAGAGAGAGAGAGAGAGAGAGAGAGAGAGAGAGAGAGAGAGAGAGAGAGAGAGAGAGAGAAATTTATTCTTACAGCTTTTCCGTTGATTTTCAATTTGTCCTATTTGATGTCCACTACCATGGAAAATTTACATTACTATAAAATAAATGATTTACACTGTGCCATTCCTTTTGCCTTTAAGTCATTCACAGTACTAAAAAAGAAAAAAAAAGAAAAAAAGAAAAAGAAAAAGAAACGAGTTTTCACTCTTAAGCAAAACTTTACATTTAAAACTTTTTAGTACACGTCCCATTTCGAAACAATCTTTTTTCCAAACCATTAAACATGCCCCTCAGAACATCCTCATGTAGGAATAACGAGCAAGCACGGTAAACTCGCCACTACCGTCCCCTTTTGGCAACGTCAATACTTCCAGCAGCCTATTTCTCTTGTCGCCACCAGCCCAATCACATCTAAGACATCATGGAGCATGTGCAAACGGACGAAAGTTGGCAAAAGCAGCAGGTCACGAGTCAGGGACGATTTCCTGCGGTCTGGGAGAAGTCACTTCCATACCTTTGGGAGCAGGTGGGACGGGTGGGGTGGAGTGAGGGAAAGCTATGGAAGCTTAAAAGTTTCAAAAGTACGTAACAACCCGTGTATCATGAGAAAAGTGTGAATATTTTTTAGTCTCATATATAACAATCCGTACAGTTTGCCCGAACGGAAAAATCAATATTTTGGCCTATACAGCCGTGCCTCTTTATGTACATCGGTAAAAATCTGTTTTTACGGGATTAAAAAACCACCAACAACCAAAGACACAAATCAAACAAATACACCCCCCTGATAGGGAAGTTCTCCAATTGGAAGCAGGAAACTTATGCAGACGTTTCAAGCTCGCCAACGGACGCTGCCCACCACAACTAGAATCGACCCCACATGCGTACCTGACCTCCAATGAAATGTCACTCCCGTCCTGGTCATCGAACCGTGATCGGTTGTTGAATCGAAACACAAAGGTACATTTATGGTGTCTAGTATTTTCCTCTCTTGCGTTTGTTCGGTTGGTAAGACTCGGTGGTGGAAAGTATGGAAACAGTGTTGGCCGTGAGGTTAAGAAACCGTAAGACTCCAAAAGGGTTGACACCCATGTTGCCTTCCAACTTTCTGTCTTGCCGGTTAAAACTGATCTCTATAAATATATAAACAGGTAATTGTGACTCACGTGCATGCGCACAGGCCCGGACTGTTGGCACAGGCGCATGATGCAGGAAGCCAGGAACTACCACCATAATTAACGGTCTTCACGGCTCACGCATTGTTAGCTAGCGTTAGAAGCTCATTTTCTTTCATTAGACTCTTTAGATTTAAAAAAAATAAAAATAACAGCGTCAGAACCCCGAGTACATAGTTGTTGTCATGTGAAAAGCACTTATTTTCGTTTGATTATCCCCGTTTTCAGAACAGTGATACACCATGAAAACCAGTGTACGGTAATTTCTGAATTAATTATGATTAATGTTTTCATCCAAAAGACCGACATGTCATGATGTTCCTAGCCCCGCTGCAGGTAATGGGCCATATTAGGGCTGTCACCATGTCAAAATCGATTTCATACACACACTTAAAAAAAAAAAAAAAAAAAAAAAAAAAAAAAAAATGCAAAGCAAACGTACTCCCAGTTTATCTTGAATACAACGTCACAATCAAACATGCGTCATAATGTATTTCGTCACTTCGGCTTATGACACAAAGAAGCATTGTTGTTTGCGTTATCATTTTCTAGATATTCCATAAAGATGAAAAACCGTTTTGGGCCGTTATAGCCGTTAGTAACGGCTATTCTGGTCAAATAAAACGATCGGGCATCATCCGTGGCCCATAATGAACATACCTACAAATTTTCAGAAAGATCGGCCCAGAAGTTTTGTTTGGAGCGAGGGGAAACCCACTTTTTGACCACGGACAGACAGACTGACAGACAGCATTTCTTCGTTCCCGTTGTAAAGTACTCCCTGTTCTAT
>CM031606.1:78234995-78237495 GCA_018398815.1 Conus ventricosus
AAGCTATTTTAAAATCCGTCAAATAAGTTTCTTTCATAGATATTTGTCAAATAAAAAAACAACGTCACAATCAAACATGCTTCATAATGTAATTTCGTCACCGAGATATTCCATAAAGAAGAAAAAAACCGTTTTGGGCCGTTACAGCCGTTAGTAACGGCTATTGTAGTGAAATGAAAACATCGGGCATCATCCGTGACCCATAATGAACATACCTACAAATTTTCAGGAAAGATCGACCCTGAAGTTTGGTCTGGAGCGAGTGGAACACATTTTGACCACGGACAGACACACAGACAGCATTTTTTTCGTTTGGTTCCCATCGTAAAGTACTCCCTTTTTCTATAAGAACTGGGAGTATAAAAAGTAAACGAAAGATGATTACATACAGCGAGGTACTGAAAGAGAATAGAAGGGGGTGTGTGTGTGTTGTGTGTGAGAGAGAGAGAGAGAGAGAGAGAGGAGAGAGAGAGAGGGGAGAAGAGAGAGATGAAGAGAGAGAGAGAGAGAGAGATGAAGGGGGAGAAGATCACAGGCGCGATCTTCCTGGTCCCATCCCCTCTCGCCCATTGCTGTCAGGCAGGCAACTGATTTGTTTTCCCTTGAAAGGGAGCTCTCCCCAAATGAAAGAGCCAGAATTAAGTGCACTGACAGGGCCGACGGGTGTGACTCCAACCACGGGCGAGGTCAGAGAGTCTGTGATGGTGAAGAGGTCGATGACGACTGTCAATGAATCGGTCCGTTTCTTTTTTGTGCGGTGTGTGTGTGTGTGTGTGTGGTGTGTGTGTGTGTGTGTGTGTGTGTGTGTGTGTGTGAGTGAGCGCGTATGTGTGTGTTGTGTGTGTGAGAGTGTGAGTGAGTCGTGCGCGACGAGCAGCGAGAGAGAGAGAGAGAGAGGCATGGAGGGCATGTGTCATAATGTATTTCGTCACTGGCTGAGATATTTCCTAAAAGAAGAAAAACCGTTGTGGGCCGTTTTATAGCCTTAGTAACGGCTATTCTGGTCAAATAAAACATCGGGGCAAAATCTCTGTGACCCATATGTAACAACCGAACAATTTCAAAAGATCAGCCCGGAAGTTTTGTCTGCGATCATGGAACATATTGTTGACCACGGGAACAGACAGAAAACATACAGGACAAGCATTTTCGTTCCAATGAAGTAGTACTCCTGTTACAAAGAATGGGAGTACAAAAGTGGGAAAGGTTGGTAGGAAGGATGGGGGGGGAGGGGGTGGGGTGGAGTGAAAGGAAGAAGGGGGGAGGGGTGGGGGGGGGGGGGGGGGGGGGGGGGGGGGGGGGGGGGGTGGGGGGGGGGGGGGGGGGGGGGGGGGGCGGGGGGGGGGGGAGTAGTTGGCAGGAGAATGAAGGTGAAAAGATGAGAAAAGGACGGAATACACACGTTTTTCTTTCTTTTCTTTCTTTTTCTTTTTTTTCCCCCTGTCCAACGCAACCCCATCTCCATTTGCTGTCAGCAGGCAACTGATTTATCCTCCTTTGAAAAGGAGGCTCTCCCCAAATTGAAGAGCAGATTACGTGCGCCTGATAGGGCCGACGGGTGTGACTCCAGCCCATTGGCGAGGTCAGAGAGTTCTGCTGTGGTGAAGAGGGTCGATGACGACTCGCCTAGCGTTAACTCTGCTCATTTGTTACATTCCTGTCAGCCCTGTCGAATGCCAGAGATATCTCTCATGCTTTCTCATGTAATACATACGACATATGACAGAAGCTAGGCTGAGCGTGTTTTGGTTCTACATTTATACTGAGGCGAAAACAGATCATAAACAAAGGAACTGCATGTAGGTTCTTTTGTGTAGAGAAGGTATTGGCTGACAATGTGGTTCTGGTTTATTATGAATGGAGATGCGGCGGTGGTGAAAAAGACAATGATGATGACTATGGTTGAAAATAATTTTAGAAATCATAGAAACAAAATAAAAAGAAAACAACAGCCCCCCCCCCCCTCCCCCCCCCCCCCCCCCCCCCCCCCCCAAACACCCCCACCCCCCCACCACCCCCCCCCAAACCAAAAAAAACAATATTAAAAAATCCTAAATTTCATGAAACCAAAAGATATGAATGTAAGAGGGAAAAAACAAATAATCTTCAGCGAAATACAGAACTTAGAAAAAGGTGTACAATTCAATACTAAATGCAAAGTCAGTCTGAAGGGATATATGGTAAGGATATATACATTGGATGGCAGGGAGAACGAGAAATGAAGAGAGAGAGAGAGAGAGAGAGAGAGAGAGAGAGAGAGGGGAGAGAGAGAGAAGAGAGAGAGGAGAGAGAGAGAGGGGGGGGGGTTGAGGGAGGAAGGATACACATCTTTAGCTCTGCTGTACTCTTTTATAAGCTTTAAATCACTCTCTTTCCACCTATCACTTTAATTAAGTTGTCTGCCATTACATCAAAGCACCTGTTCAGTATGCTGGGGGAGATAGCGGTGTCATCGGCCCGGTGTTGTTTTTTACAAAATCCTGTTTGTCAATGTGTTAAT
>CM031606.1:78264581-78289581 GCA_018398815.1 Conus ventricosus
CGGGCAATCCTTTTTACTACCCTCCCCCACCCACCCTACCTAATCCTCATGTTCTCCCCCTCTTTCTACCAATGTACCCGTGCGGGAAACACGCATATCCCCTCCCACGCATACCCCTCCCCCCTCCCCCCTCCCGAGGCTTTGGATAAAGTTCGAAGGCCCAACAACCAATAAGTAAGTAGGATCGACGCTAACAAAACCACTGAAAGAGGAACAAGACATAACACGTTTGTTTCATTCATAGATTTTAAGGAAAGTTTAATAGCTGCCACTATCTCTCTTTTTTTCCGTTTCTTAATTTCTTATTCTTCGTCTTCTCTTTTTCTAATTAAAAATTATTTTTATTTATTTATTGTTTTAACGAGTCATCTGTTTTCATTTTTTTTTTTTTTAACAGATGAAAACCGAATGAATTATTAGAATTCTTTCCTCCCCTTGCAAGTTCGTCTTTTTAATGACATGCGACTCGTTTTCGTAGTTTCATGGGGACAGGGGAAGCTGCTTATGTTCGGGGTGGGGTATGATGGGATGGGGGTGGAATGTGTGACTATCATGATTAAAATTTGCTGCAACTTGGGCCAAAAAAAAAAAAAGTTATGTATATGACCAAATCAGCTTCGTCTGGATGTCACAAAACAACCATTTCCTTCGCGTCTCTCAGTGCGTAAAAATGCTCAGCAAACTTACTTCAAACCGACCGAAATATCCTCTGAAATTTTCTGAGTACGTGACTTTCCTCCTTTATCACATGTCGCATGTGCTTGTGTTCACTCTTCCTCATCATGTATGAATACCAGGAAGCATTACAAATTCAGATTTCGTTTGGGTCCTTTCTTTTGTTTCCAGACTTCGCCCTAAATTTTGCCTCTGCACGCGCACTTGCTCGCGAATATATTTGAGAAACGATGACAGAGAACTGGAGGCGTACTTTACCCGATATCCAGCCCAGATTTTTAAAGGTCGACCTGAAACTGAAGAAAAGGGGAAATATATTCCAAATCCTGGTATCCTATAGAAAGCTGAGCTGATGGAAAATGACTCTTTATAACGTGAGAAAGGACCAGCCCACGCGTTCCATCATCATTGTTTTGGGAGCCCTGGTTTCATAAATCTTTTCTTCATTCGGTTGTTTTCCTTTCTTATATATTCTTCCCTCCTTATCGCTAATAAAGTGTCATTATGCGTAATGTATGAGGGCAAAATGTGGATCCAATGTCACTCAAACCAAACTTGGCGGGCTGCGTGTTAATAACAACCTGCTCAATGTGAAACAACTGAAGCTCCGAACTGTAATTAGTGCAACACATTATTACAGAAATATTCTCTCTCTCTCTCTCTCTCTCTCTCTCTCTCTCTCTCTCTCTCTCACACACACACACACACACATTCAGTGTTGCTGAACGATTTGAACTAAAGCTGTGTCTGGTTCGTCGGAACGAAACGAGAGAGAGAGAGAGAGAGAGAGAGAGAGAGAGAGAGAGAGAGAGAGAGAGAGAGAGAGAGAGAGTGAGCGAGAGACTGAGAGAGAGAGGAGGAGGAGAGAGAGAGAAAGAGAGAGAGAGAGAGAGAGAGAGAGAGAGAGAGAGGAGGGGGGGGGGAAGAGGGGAGGGGCGGGGCGGAGAGGGGGGGGGGGGGGGGGGAGGAGGGAAGTGGGGAAGGCAAATGAGGGAGACGGCAAGAGTTCAAGCACCACCTAGAGGCCAAACAGGCAACCGAGGCATGGGCACAAGACAGGAAGAACGACATGTCGGTTGGGCCTAATTAGTACCCACAGGCAATCACTTCCTCGCCTCTTGGGAGTCTAATTACACCATCATTACCAGCCCGAATGGAATGCATGAAAAAAAAAACCTGTTTGGATCTGGTCTCACCTTGTTATCATCAACTTTATAACTTTAATGGGTTCTTCCTCTGGCGAGTTTCCACCAGTTTGCATAATGCCGCCATACTGTGTTGGTCTGATGTTGACAGATTCCCCAAGCAACACAAAGCGCCCGAGGAAACGGAGAGAAATTGGAACGGAGAAACTGCTGCCAAAAGAAATTTTTTTTTTAAAAAATCAACAAAGATCACGGAAACAAATAGGGTAAAAACCAACGAACTAAAAATTCAGATAGTTCCCTCAAGTTGTGTATCGGCGCGCGGACACGTCCATACACCACCGCACCTGCCAAGCAGCCATGCCGCAAAATTCAAGGAGTAGCCTACATTCAATGCTGAGAAAATGCCTACATCTGAAAACCTCCTGTCGCCTTTTGCATGATGTTACAACTGTCGAAAGGAAACCACGTGACCCGAAAGCCCTACTCACCTCGGTAACAATTCGCAAGTTTCGCGGGAGTTTGAAGCCTGAAATTCAGCGCAACGATACAGAGGTATGCGAGTTGAATTTTCAGTAAACGTGATCCCAAACTGACGCATCATGTAAGAAATTAAGCACGGGTCCTTTTCCGACCGATGAATCTCAAATCGCACAAGCATGGAAACTAAAAAATGTCAAAATGCGAACGAAAAAAAACGTTAGAATTCCCTTCACCCCTTCCCATAAAATGCAATGCCTCCTCAATTTCCTCCCTCCTCTACCTTCACTGACCCCCCACCCCCACCCACACACACCACAAAACAGCGACCAAACCCCCTCGCTGATCTGAAGTGATAGCCATGCACACGGTACACGGGATATAAATTTCAAACGAAGGCCGGGTTTCCAACCCACAAGCTGCACATCACAACAACACAATATTCGGAACGTTTGCAAACAGCCCTCACATCAAGCTGATCAACTCTCACGACGCCAATAAATTCACCTCGGAACACGTTAGCCCAACAAAAACGGTACCCAGGGCCCGGCCTGTGCACAACTCCAAAAAAGAAAAAGCGATGAAGGAAAAAAAAAAACCACACCGTGAGCCACCACATTTGGTCCACACAGGAAACGTCGCAGACATTGCTCCTCTGCAGACGACAGTCTGGGCGGGGAAAGCGCATCAGCTTCGCGGAGCAAGTGATGTATCCGTCAACGCGGGACGCGCGAGACAAAAAAAAGGAACAATTTGGGAAACACTCTTGGGGCGACAACGAACCAAGTCAGTGCACTTGTCGCTCCGATCCAACAACAGACGCCGAAGCTACCGGCGACTACCACCACGGAGGGTTGTGGGTCCGGCACCGACACTGCGGGAGACGTTTCAGAGGATTTCAACAGTGTGTCGTTGATGAAGGGATACAGGTATAGAGCAGGGAAAGGCCCACACACACTGACGAGTGCCTAAGGGTGCCAGCTGAGACTGAGAGGGAGGCTGGGGGCCCTGACATAAACTTTCCATTATGTCCGGGGACTTGGTAAAGTGTGTACGTCTGTGGGGCAGACTCTGGCATCCCCGAGTCCTCTCTCTCTCTCTCTCCCCCCCCCCCCCCCCCCTCTCAATCCTCCCACTCCCTCTGCGGGGCCGACCCTGACATCAGTTACCACTCAGCGAAGCGTGGGCTGCACCAAGGAATCGGGTTTCACTGCCACGATTCTTGATGTGTCTTGCCTCCGAGCAAAGACAGTTCGCTCCAGGCTCGAGTTCCCTCCCATCTTATTTTACCACCTTGCCTCTTCCCTCCTGTTCCCTCGCTAGCATTTCTCTACAGCAGTGGGAGAACGGAGCTCCTTTCAGTTTCTTGGTTTCCATCTACAGTCGGCTACTCCTCCTCTTCCACGCGCACATTTACATGTAGTTGTGCTTTTTGTTTGTTTTGTTTCATTTACTCATAACGCGAATGACATTATCCAAAAAAGCACAGACACAAAATTTAGGGTAGTGTTATACGTAGTGGTTTTTTTTCTTTTTTTTTTCAGTGAAGATAACTCATGAAGCGCTAAAGATTTTGAGACAGTGTAATTAATCACAGTGGCAATCCTGGTATTTGTGCAGCCGGAGGCGTGGCCTTCATGGTCGGTCAGGCTATAAGCATGACTTGATTTGACTCAGACTTTTGTCCATGTTTTTCATGTTTTATTTTGTTGGTGTTTGTCCATGGATTGGTGTTTCTCTCTCTCTCTCTCTCTCTCTCTCTCTCTCTCTCTCTCTCTCTCTCTCTCTCTCTCTCTCTTCGTCACACACACACACACACACACACACACACACACACACACACACACACACACACACACACACATTTAATCTCTTTCTTTCTCACACACACACACGCGCGCGCGCGCGCACGAACATGCACATGCATGCAAACACGCCCAGAGAAAGAGAGAGAGAGAGAGAGAGAGAGAGAGAGAGAGAACATAATGCGCTGTTCACATCCTTCTCTTTCTCCCTCTGTCTCCCCCCCCCCCTCTCTCTCTCTCCCCCCCCCCCCTCTCTCTCTGTGTCGTTCTCCCCCATCCCCATTGAGTCTTAGCACCCTACATGCACACGTCCTCCCACAACTGACAACAAACGAGTGTTTGGGGAAAGGGGGGGGGGGGGGGGGGGGCCCTGGGGTGCAATTTTTCCCGGGGCTTCTCCTATTACATGGGACCAACCCAAAACCCGGGCTGAGGTCTTGCTTTTTCGTTTGGTGCCAGCCTATTAACCCCCCCCCCCCCCCCCAAAAGGGCCCAAACACGCCGCCATGGGAATTCCATTTGGGGACGCGTTTTTTTGGGAAACAGGGGGCTCGGGGTAAACAAATTAAAAACAAACACAAGCCCTCCGTGAGGACCGTTGGGCCGATTTGCAAAGGTTTTCCAAAACACCTTTGGGCGGGTTGGACCGTTTAAAGGATGCCTTTCAGTCAAAAAACATGCCGCTTTTCCCACCACACCGCCTTACCCCCTTTTACCTTAAGTTTGAGTCCCCGGGTACCCCGAATGGAACAATCATTGAATAGTCTTTTTGGAACTTCCAACATTACGGCTAAAAAATTCACGGTAGGGCCCGCTTTTTCCCCACCACAATCTTTTTTCGAAAACCTTTTACCTTATTTTAGTAAACCCGGGGTACCCCAATGATCCAATTTTGTATTTGTCTTTTTGAATTTCCTAACATGTATCTTCAGCACTTAAAGAAAAAAGGGAAAAAAGTGAATCAAACTCACACGACTGTGGGGTTCTTTTTTACCTAACCTTGTGTAAAAATTAAGGGTTTACCACTCGTCAGACTCTGTAGCAATCTGCCTCTGCCTACAGATTTTGGGCGGCTGATAAAAAACCGTTGACAGAGACTTTTGGAGTCATGCCGTACGTCATGGTGAGGATTAGTGTCTCCCTGGCGTTTTCCTGTTTTTTAGTCCCTTCACTCCCGGGGCTACGGACACGTTGTGCCATCTCACCTCTTGTTGACTCTTTTTGTGAGATCGGGGTTTTTCCGTACCTTTGCCTACCGTAACCATACATTGGGGCTTTTCCCAATTTACAGTTTTTACACTACCATTTTTACGTGTGTGTGCTTCCCCTACATTTGACACTGCCATTTCACAGGTGTGTGTTCTTCCCTGACAGTTTTGACCAACCAGTTTCACAGAGTGTGGGTTTACACGGGCAGTTTGACACTGTCAGTTGCTACAGTGTGTGTGCTTCTCAATTGACAGTTTGACACTCCCAGTTGTCACAGAGTGTGTGCTTCACCGTGGCAGTTTGACACTGCCAGTTGCTACAGTGTGTATGATTCACACTTGAAAGTTTGACACTACCAGTCGCGAACTGTGGTGGGCCAGTTAGCCAACCCGTAAACAACCGGCGAACACCGAGCCAGACCAACAGGACGTGGTGGAGGAAAGTTCTCCAACTGGCAAAAGGCGAAGAAGATACTGATCCTGCACTCTTTGCATCTCTGGTCTAGCTCTGACTGAATGTTAACCTTTTCAACGTCAATAGTGCAGAATGCCACAGCAAATCTTAAGTAGCATCGATGGCTCGATTTCTGCACCAATTCAAGCAGTGGTTCCATAAAGATTGATCGATCTTGAAAATGTCGGAAGAACAGAGAACCCGTTGCAGGTTGAAGCCACGACCGATCCTTTTTATCTCACTTCAAACAGTTAGAGAATCGCTTCAAAAAATCAGGTTCCAGACCTTTAAAGATGACTGAGGAAAGCAGCTAGCGTTGAGAAATACTGGATCTCTCTGAACGCTTCAGTAAGCCTGGATACAAGTGCTCTCCGGGATACAGGAAGCTTGGACAATGGAAACTATTAGCGAGGGCTTTCTTACCTGTCACTGTCTCTGTACTGGGTAAATTCTGTCCTGTTCAAGAACTTTCATCTTTATCTAAGTCCCTCTACTGGGCAATTTCTGTGCTGTACCAGCTGCAGCAAAAGTGTGTGAATGAATTCCTAGAGTTTGTTTGCACGGATATTTCAGCGGATAACGTTGTATTCTGCGGTGATGGAGATCATATCAAATGTCCGTGGTCACTGTTCCTCAGTTTCCAGAAGTCGTTCAGAGATCGCTTCAGTGTGCTTTGTACCAGAATCAAATCAATTATTTTCTGAGGAGAGAACAGGAAAAGGCCGACTCTAGGCCACTTTCAGATTTCAGTTTTTTCCGCGTTTTTTCTGATCATTATCAATAACATCATTTTCGCGCAGACAGTCATTTTCAATACCATCATTTTTGCAGAGACAGTCACCAAACTGTGTGCGAAGGGTTGCCTGTGATATTTTCATTTAGACACGGAGCCATAGACATACGTGTTCTGCGTTTCACAAAATACGCCGCGCGCACACGCACATCCAAACACAGACATACACACACCGCGCGGGCGCGCACGCACGCACGCACGCACGCACGCACACACACACATAGAACACAGCGCAGGCCGAGCGGCTCGTTTTGCACCTGTGTGTCTTCCTATGTTGCGACCAAAAAATCAATAAACCATGCCTCGCGAGCTTACTGCGTTTTGTCTCTTACCTGGCCAAGTGCGCCTCGGCAACTTGCCCATTATTACATCAGCAAATGTCACGAATATTCTAGATTGTCACGTGACACTCCACGTCAACACTACTACGCTGGCAAGAGCCGGCCATTTTTAGCCATGGCTTCTAATGGAGACGGACGTGCTTTGTTTACAGAGGAGCAACTTTTGTTATGGAGGAACATATGCAATACTACAAGCTTATGATGGAGTATATAAACAAAAGAAAATTAGGTGAGCGCGTGTTTTTTTACCTTGTAAGCCAAAGAGCAGTATTGCGTTTTAGAAGGTGGGGTGAAAGAAAAACGAGAACTAACCATTGATGAACTACACAGCTACCTTGAAAGCTTGTTGTTTCACAAAGAGATTTAGAAAAAGATTTGGGCAATATTACTGAAAGAGATGTTGATGGCTTTGATAATCTTTCGACTGTTGACGAAATGATTCCATTTTTACAAAGTGGTGCTCTGTTACTAAAACTTGGCGAAAGAAAAACTATCCATCATGCTCTGATTATGGTCCACTGCCTTGAAAAGGCGCAAACAATGTTTCAAAGATCAAAACCAACTGAGACATGGCGTTCATTTTTACGAACGCACATGAATATTGATGACTCATATGCAAGAAAACTGATGCAGCTTTCAAACATTTTATTATTGCCCAAAATTTCATAACCTTAACAATGGCATTAATGATTTGTTTGCTAAACGAAGTCTGATTGCAAAGTACTCGCAGCAAAATGATGAGTTTTCGAAACTTCTGGCAAAATTAGACCAAGTTCTCTTTAGTACACTTAACAGAACGGGGTGGGGTAGTGGTGGCTCCACTATTCTTACAAAAAGCTCCAAGGGTTCAGCGACAGGTGTACTAACTGGCGATTAAGAGCCGCCAAAAAAGCTCTGCCAAAGCAGTATTTTTTTTAAAAAAAACCCCACTAACTCTGCCCATGCCGGTCCCAAGCCCGGATAAAAAAAGAGGAGGGGTGTGGTATAAACTTTTTTTGTGCAAGAAGGAAAGTATAATGAAACTCTTTGTTGTGGGAGGCAACCTGCGGTGAAGTTAGCCTTGCTGACTGCTACTATAAATAGCCGTTCATGCTGTGAACGCCTTATTTTCGTGGCAAGAGGACTGCAGTAAAATTAGCCTTGCTGACTGCTACTATAAATAAACCGTTCATGCGGTGAACGCCTATTTATAGTAGCAAGAGGGCTGCGGTAAAATCCGTTTTGCTATAAATAACCGTTCATGCGGTGAACGCCTATTTATTAGCAAGAGGGCTGCGGTAAAATCCGTTTTGCTATAAATAACCGTTCATGCGGTGAACGCCTATTTATAGTACAAGAGGGCTACGGTACTGCCTGTACTTGCTATGTGCGGACACTAAGGGAGGTAACCCTCCGCGCACCCCCACCCCACGCACGCACGTCATCCCCACCCCCCACCCCACGCACGCACGTCTCCCCACCCCCACCCCACGCACGCACACTTAAGTCATCCTCAAGTCATTCACAAGTCATCCTCAAGTCATTCACAAGTCATCCTCAAGTCATTTACAAGTTATCCTCAAGTCATTCACAAGTCATCCTTAAGTTATTCACAAGTTCTTACTTAAGTCATCCTCAAGTCATTCACAAGTCATCCTCAAGTTAATTCACAAGTCATCCTCAAGTCATTTACAAGTTCTTACTTAAGTCATCTTTAAGTCACCCCAAGTCATCCTCAAGTTCTTACCTAAGTTAACTTAAGATCATAACTAAGTCATCCTCTAAGTACAACCAAGTTCTTTATTTAAGTATCTATAATTATCAAAAAAATACAAGCTATTTTTTATCTTAAATAGTAAATGTCTAAGATAGTACACACACGCCTCAAAAAACGCGTCATCGTTGAGGATGTCTTGCTCAGCGTTCTCTGCATAAATCTTAAGGAAGGTTTTACATCCGAAGCAACCGCATTGATTACAATTCGGGTCTATGGTAATGTCTTTTATAGACTCCATGTCTTTATTTATTGACTTCATCATTTTATAATACGCCATGATCTATTTTTAATAAAAAAAATTTAAAATATTATTCCATTATAAATGGATCAAAATGATGCTTTGTTATTGGCGGTTTTGGCGTGCAGTTGTCTTTTTCTGTATTTAACGGTTCAGGTTGTTTTAATTTCTTTCGTTTCTGTTGCATTGTGTATATATTTTATAGCCATAATAACTGCCCCCAACAGCAGCAATGGCGCCAAAAATGGCAACAGTTTTAAGTTCAATATTCCATGAAGACTTTGGGCCCTTGTATCACATGGAGTTTTTATAGCTGGCATTGAATCAACTTGTTCTGGCGCTGGCGGTGTTATGTTTTCATAATGCTGTAACATTAATTTTTTTTGTCTGTTCCACTCTGCTAATTTTTTTCCTGCTTCAACACGCCCAGGATTTTTAATGTCTCCACCTGGTTCAGTGTTTTCTGATGATTTTCTGGCTTGGTTACTTTCTCCACCTGATTCAGTGTTTTCTGGTTCTGCTGATTTTCCAGATCGTTCATTTTGAAGGGAAATAAAATCTATATGATTAAAAGTTATTAATCCCATGATTAATGGCGATAACAATGTTCCAAATCTGTAGTATAGATCACACCCTAGAGACTCTAATGACTTTGTTAAAACTGGATCTTGCGTTAAATCATACGTAAATCTTGTTCAGAATCAATGGGAGCAAATCTACTGACTAGTTTAGTGTGACAAACTAAGAACCGTTTGCCCCACACTTTTCACCATTCTAGACCCCAGCTGCGCTTCATACCTGTTATGATACTTTAAAATGTCTTGCGCGGCATCTGTTGAATCTGTTCAATGCTGAATTCAGTTCCGAGGAACTGTTTTTGTTTTTCCGCATGCTGCTAAAGAATACAGCCTCTCCTTTTTGGGCATAATAGCTGATCATCAACTTGGTCATTCATAAGTTCAGGAAGGTTTAGGCTACCTGTTAGCTGTAGGAGATCATCGCTGTTCATGTTTTTTATTAAATTATAATTATTTTATTTATAAAAATGAGCACACGAAAAAACTATTGCCAACCTTGTATACCATTCTGCTGTTATGGAGGCCTAAGTGTAGATACTCAATGCTTGGTAAAAGCTTGTTAAGAATTAAAACCAGCAGATCTTGGCAAACTAGACTTTGAGGATTCAGCAAAGCTAATTGCTATCATTGCAGCTTCGTTTGCCACGAAAGATTTTCTAGTCAAGCAAGGAATAATTCCAGACAATATAAATATGTAAGAAAAAAATACATTTATAAAAAATGGCTTCACTCGCATAATGATAGGCGGCGCTGTGGTGAATGCGCTTGCTTTAGCGGCAGTAATTTGCATTTAGTAAACTGGGGAATGACGGCGAGAGAAAAGACATAACAAAGCTATGGAGGAACTAGCAGCTGCACAAGACGCCTAATGAAAGGCAGAGACTTGAGCAGTTAGATTTTATTAATGACACACTGAAAAGACAGGGGCATGCAGCTTACCACATTTAAAAATGTTGATCAAGCAATAAAACAATATTATCTAGTAACAGGCAAACCAATCGAGACATTGCCCCCACCAAAATTCAGTGACTTTTACAACCATCAGAAAAACAAAAGATGCAAGAAATCGGTTTATTGTCGTTGGTATGACCGTTGTGTATTTTGTTGCACATAATATTGGCTGAATAAAAAATGAACAAAATCTATTATTCGCCCAAAGGATATTGGAAGGGCATCACAGCAATTAAAAAGCTAAGCCAAGCGGCAGGAGTCAGTGAACAACAGCAAAAGAATGGTTATCTAAACAAGCGATTTGGCAAATTTATTTACCTGCACCTAGGCGAATAACAGAGACCACACTTTGTTAATACAACTCCAAACGACACCCATCAAATGGAATCTTCTATATTTACCCTCGATAGGATTAGACGAAAAAGATTTAAGTACGCACTCACAGTCATTGACATGGCTTCAAGATACAAAGATGCAGAAACCATTAACACAAAAGAGTGCTTCCTGCTGTTGCTGTTGCCATACAGCTGATATACCAGCGAGGCCCGCTAACTTACCCTCGCATGATTCAAGTCGATGATGGGAAAGAATTTAAAGGCCAAGTGAATCAATTATTGTTAAAACACAGAGTTACTATTAAAAGAGGCATTCCGGAGTTCACAGATCACAGGCTTTAGTTGAAAACTTTAACAAACAGTTAGCCGAAAGACTTTTTTCTTACCAGTATCACAGAGAGCTGATTGATAATTCTCGCAACACAGAATGGTTAGAAGATTGCCCTCAGTTTTGCGCGCAATGAATAATGAAGAATTTAAAGGGCTAAAGCCAGTACAAGCAATCAAAAGAAAAACAATAAATGTTGCTGAAGACTCCAGTACACCCAGCAAACTATTACCATTTGGATTGAAAGTAAGGTACCTTTATTTACCGGGGAAGCAGAAGGGACACTCGCATCAGGCAACTGATCCAGTTGGAGTATTGATCCATATGAAATAAAAAGAATTGTAAAAATGAATCCGCCCGTGTATTATTTACGAGAAACTGACACAACAAAACAACCAGCTCCTCAAAGATCTTTTGTGAAAGAAGAACTGCAGATAATTCCGCCAGACACAGTTCCGCTTTAATAATTTACGGTTCTCCAGTGCCCGATTGCATATGAAAACTCCGGATTAACAAACACCCGTTTTGTTTTGTTCTATCTAACGACTTCTTGTTACAACTGTTGTGTTGATCTCATGTAGATTAGATCGTAGTTTTACGTTGCCATGATGAAAAGTCTTATTGCCAAACAATGCTTCTTTGTAGTTGTCATGTGATATGTTTGACTGCACAACACTGCGAGATATTCCCTTTGCTTTCTTAATGATTTTCTCCTGCTCGAAATACTGTACATTTTTGACCTTAACCCCACATACTCCTTGATCACCTTGTCCAGATAATTCATCCTTCATCTTTCCTAAAACCTTCTTGTTAGTAATTGAATGCAAAGGCGAATCTTTAGGGTAATCAGATGTATCATACCATCCCGCATGCCCTTTAGCCACTTCAGTTTCCATGTCTTTTATAGATGTCTTCAGTAGGGATATCTATAAACAAAACTGTCTGTACTGTGTAAAGTACTCTGGACTCAGGATACGAGGGCTTAAAGTAGTCATAAAGAAACTCTAACATCAAAAGCTTTGATAATTCTAAAACAGTAAACCCAATAAATACAGGTTTGTCTAATTTGACTTTCTTTTTTTTCATCATTATGCCAAAAAGCTGATCATGAAATCTTTAAAGTCCTGATAATTAGGTTTTGAAGTCAGCTTAATTGCTTCCATTCTCTTTGGTGACTAATCTAACATCTTTGCGCTTGTGCGGATTCTCCATAGTCTTTCCAAAACAGCTGTTGTTCATCAACTTGAAAAAGTCTTTTTCTGAAGCATCTGTGGATTTTGGTCTGAGATCAGTGTTCTTCATGATGTATGGTTTCATGAACTGTTCTTGATCGAAAGCTATTATGCGATGAACAGCTGTCAACTTCAACCCATGTCTTAAATAAAATTGTAGAAGTCTGTAATGGCAGACATAATTTTTTTTGCCTCGAAGATTAGGCACAAGTTTAGGCGGCTCTCTTGGATCCATCTTTAGACTTTCTGCTGCTAATGGATAGTCATTATGCAGTCATGGAGTTCATGAGATATTCTAAATCAACTTCTAGAATGTATCCACGCTGCTGATCAGGCGTTAAACTGTTCAAAACCACTTTAATGCCTTTTGAATATTATTCGTACCTGTGTACATCTTGAAGTTACGTAATGAAGTGATTGCGCCATAGCCCAACCATACAGATTGTTTGCATCTAAATACATGAGATAGTTAGACCTTTTACTCGATCATAGTCGTCCAAGTATTTGTTGTTTGCTTTACAGTAATGATGCGACGCCATACTAATTCCTCCACGCAATCCGTTTTCAATCATCTGAATCATTGTAGGTCAGACAATAAATCAATCTGTACTCCAGTAAACTTTAAGAAAGCGTCCCAGCTCATCCCGGGCGCAGAAATATAATGCGCAGGATCCAAACTGTAATGTTTCATGCAGGTCTTTTATAATTTTTTCAAAGACGTTCCGCCAACAAACATACATCTGCCATTAAATAGGAGTCATGATAGTCTCCCATCGTTTTACAATCTAACTTCTGCCACGCATCTTGAGCATGCTGGTAATCAGAATCACTGATGTCCTTTCCTCTGAGACTAGAAAAGAACGCGCCTTTAGGAGGAAGTGTGTCTCATCAAAACCTTCCCAACTGTTCATGTATTCATAAGGGTAAACACCCTTTCTAACAAGAGTTGAGTCAAAATTGTTCTTCCGTTATTGGCAGGACTTTAAGGACATAGCAGTGCCTCTAATGAGTCCCATCATGTGTTGCATAGAGTCGTAGAAAGACATGTTATTTAAAGTGAAACACATGTACTTTCTGATGACTGTGCAATGCATGCTACCCTGAAGGCGCTGGTTACTGCTTGCATTATAAGGTGAGAGTCATAACCCCGCAAGTTGTGAAAGAATACAGGCAGCTTCCATGTCTTTGGATCAAACTTTAGTTGAAGATTGCATTTGTTATGCGCCGCTCCTCTGAACTTTCCGCTAATGTGATCATGGTCTCTTACTGTGGGGTTTACACTCTGGGCGTTAGCTCTAAACCGCAAATCCAACAATGCGTGGCTGAGTCATACTGTTGTTGGTCTTCAGGCGACATTATGATTTCAGATAAATTCAGATTATTAGAACAGTCATTACGCACTTGCTGCATGCGTTTTAAGAATGTTTCTGCAGCATTTGGGCCTCTATATAATTCTGGCTCTGAATAAACGCCATCCGACCTAACAATAATGAAGGCAAATGAACAAATCTGATGATTACTCATTAAGACTGTTTTTCGAAGTTTTGTGGTGCTGGCCCTTCATAAGGAACAATGAGTGATTCGAAGTCTGCGTAAACTACGTATGGACTTGTTTGCAGCCGTTTCCAGTTCTTAAAACTAACTTTAGATCCTGGCGGGGCGTAGTTAGTTCTGTCTTACAGTCTACAGAACTTTTACAATGTTTTATATGTTCAAGCGCGCTTGAGCGGTTGGAATTCTTGTTAAACATTTTCTACAGAATTCTGTTTATGTTCATGTTTGAAGTATGCGCTAATAATCTGCTCATTGTGCGTATCAATGTGTAATGGGGCAGCCCTGCTGGCGAAAACATTAGAGTAAGTCCACATGACTTTTGGCTGGTTCGCCTATTGTTGGACGTTTCTTGGACACTTTAATTGCACCAAATTTGTTTCCTCATCCCATGTGTATACATTAACAGTTATTGGGTTGTTTTGTTCTTCAAACTGATCAATTTTGGTCTACACTAACAGAAAGGATATTCCATTGAAGTTAAGATCTTTGGCGTATTGCTGATAGTTAGTCACTCTTTCTGCGTGTTCGCGGACATGATGCAGCCTTGCAAGAACGCACCACATGAAACATTTGTTGTCTGAATTTTTATGTTTAAAACTGCTCTCTTTAAAACCAACTCCCGAGTAGCGGAATGTAAGCCTTGCCTACAATCGGTGCATACTTAGCCTGTTTTAATCTAATCTCTAAGACTTCGCCCTCTGACCAACCAGAGCCTCTCATTTTGGCTTCTTCAGCAGCAGCGTCAAACTGTGCAAGCAGTTCGTCTGCCCAACCGGGTGTTAAGTCGTTATGAGAAAGAATAGTCTGTTGTTTAGTCGAGACCCAGACTTCTAGATTTTCTTCATTTATTGTTACATAGTCGATTAAAACAGCTAACATTACTTTAACTGGCGGGTCTATTGTTAGTTTGCCTGGAACTTGAGAAATGCATGTACAACGCTTGCCTGTACGTTTTCTGGATTAATAACTTCTAAATCAATATCATTCAGTGCTCTTGATAAACGCTCTCTCTCAAGCATTCCTTCAAACAATTCGTCTTGTCCTTCATATATCTTAGCCATGCTGTCTTTCTTTTCTAAGCCAAAATATTTATTTAAATTAAAAAAAAAATACTTAATCAAACCAATATCAACGGTCTTTTTGCGCTTGGACTCATAAACTAAGTATAAACACCTTTTGGTGTTGTTAATGTGAGCTGTTTAGAACAGAGTTTAATGTCTCGTTTACTTTTTTTAAGCATTCCTTTTTTATCTGCTCGGGGTCTGGCTGTTGAGAAAAACTTGTCACCGCCTTTCTTTGAAGATCAAACTTTTGTCTTTTGTAGTCATCAAAATCGGCCTGTAAACGATAAATTCTTCATCCGTGATGTTTGAGTCAACAAGCGCTTTATTTATTGTCAGTTTGAAGGAACTAAGTTTAGCTGTTATTAGTTGAACCATAGCTGTGTGCTTTTGGAGTTTAGTTTTTATTTTTTTTGCTAGCAGCACCTACGGCTAATGAACACAGGCCGAGAGCTAAAGACAAACCTCCTAGAGGTAAAGCTGCGGTGCGCCTATGCCCGTTGCTAAGAGACCAACACTCGTTCCTGCTGATAGGGCGCTTATAGTCGATGCTCCAGTAATAACATATGTAACAGCATTAAAGGCAGCAGAATACCTCGTTTGGTTTTGCTGTATTTTGAAAGGTCTTGCTCTAGTACTTGCTGCATTTGCGTAATGTTTGTTAATCTAAAGGCTTTTATGCCAGGGGTTTCTATAACAGCAGAATTGCCTGCTATCTCTTCTTTGGCGGCGCTGTAGGCACATTTGGATAAACCTGAACAGACATGCTTTTATAAAATAAAAAATAATTTAGTATAATACATCTTTTAATCGTTATCTTTAATATTCAGCTGCGCATCATATAATAAAAACAAATGTACATTAAGCGGTTTATCGCTTCTCTTCTTTATCATTTTGGATGTTTATTACGTCTCTCACAGTTCTCTCTCCCGCTTCCATGCAACTGATTATCCTCTGTTGACCTTAGGTCCAATCCATAAACCGTATTTCGTTGTTAAATAATCATCAAGCCTAACATTGTGAAGATGTAAATCTTTAGACACAAGGTCAACTGTTGGATTTCTACACCTCCCGCCCCCAAACATTTTTTTTATTTCATCAAAATGCTGATAAGGTTTAAGCCCGCTAGCGTAGATTTGGTTAGGACTACCCTCAATCGAACATTGTACTTTTCGTTATTTTTGGATTAAAAAACTTTTCACTTGCTCTTTTGAACGGTTCTTCATCTTCGCACAGCAATAAAATACCTTTAAGCGATCTTGCTGCAACACTAAAACTAAAATTCCATATAGTGTCTGCCCTGCTTCAAGGATATGTTGTATGATGAATCACTCTTTCGTAATATATACTAATTCTGACTCATATTGGTGCCCAATCAGCCTGCTAAATTAGGGTTGCTAACAACGTCAAACTCTAACGAGATGTCAGAAATGCTGTACTTTGCTTCGGTGTCTGATGATCTGATAACACGTTTGTATTCATTAAAAGTTAGTTCATATGACAATCTGTCTTTAAATGCTCCTTGAAAGTATGGCGCATGCGCTTTTAACAACTCAAAATCTAAGGAATGGAAAAGCGATTTCCATACGCAAACTTTACGGCTACATGCTTTTTGTTGTCTTTAGCATCTGCGGCGTCTATTCTGTGTTTTAGTCCATCATCATTTTCAATTCCTTGAAACGCAAGATCAGCCCTTTCATTCCCAGTTAGCCATAGATCAGAATAGGTTAAAAATATGTCTGCATTGTGTAAAGAAAATATTTCTTGCCCCTCAAGTTTTTATAGAAATTTTCTTAACGATTGCCCGTCCCAGATTCTGGACAACTGTCCTAGTTTGGTCTGTTGTTGAATCGAGCTCTATTTGAAAGTAAGACGCGCAGAGCCTGGCACAATCAATTCATCCGCTCCTAAGTCTGGAAATTTAACAGAAGAATTTGATCTGCATCAATAGTAGATGGATTATTTGGAACAATAATATTCCGTTTATTTCCCTTCACGCCAAGGGTTCTTTCAGCTTTCTATACGGTCAAGAATCGAGCCAATGTTTGTGACATTTTTATGAAGCAAAATAAAAAGTTAATTATTTAAAAACATGGCAGGAATTGAAGGCGAAGAAGATTATGATGTTTTTGATCGTGGAGACGACATGAGTGAAATGATCCCTTTGACACAGCATCGCTCAACGCTCTCAATGTGGCATGAATTAACAGAAAGTAAGGTTAAATCATTGTACCAAAGTTTAGGTCAAGAACCTCCCGAATTTATAGACCCAAATGATTTTGAATTAAAAGATGATCATTTGTTTGTGAAAAACGATCAAGGACAACTTGTTCAGCTTACAACTAAAAAAGACCCATCAAAGTTTTTAGCCGTGGTTCAATTAGAAATAGACTCAGTGTGAAAGATCAAAATCGCCTTGGCCTTGTTAGGCCAAAATTAAGGGCAGAAGCAGTTGCTAAACTTCAAAACACACTGCAAGAACTCCCGACAGATAACCAAATGCAAAACATGGAACTTAAAGAATTAAATCAATCAGCAGGTGAAGTAATAAATGTAATAGAAGCAGAATCCAGTTTTTCAGAAGAAACAGCGTTAAAGACTATACAACGACTCACCGCTACCCATGCGAGAACTAACGCCCTTGATCATGCTTTAAGAACCATTAGAGGCGAATTAACAAACAATTTAGCAAAACTAGGTGAACTAGATGGGCATATAAAAAGAGAAAAAGAAAAACTCGTTGAGGCTGACGACCGCATCGTAGGGCCTGGTGTTAAAGAAAGAATAACCCGAAGACTACATGATCTTGAACAAGAAAGATCAGCAAGACTAGAAGTTTTGTCTACTAACCGAGAACAATTACGAACTCAAGTGAGCAGAAATAAGAGAAACTATCCAAAGAATTTATATGAAGACACAACGCTAGCAAACGAATCCGAACGCTGTTTAGAGAGCAAGGTGTCACATTAGCAAGCGTTATAACAGCCTTAGGTTTTGCAATAAGTACAACTGGTGTTGGCTATTACAGGTGGCGTGGAGGCCAAAGTCCAGTGCCTCCGCCGCCATCGCCTGATAAATCATGGGTAAAAAAACACTTGATCATCTTGCGAGTTTATTAAAAAAATTAGCCAGTAAAGCTATAGACTCTTTACCGGGTATATTAGGGGTATTGTCAGCTGGCTTTTGTCTACTGCAAGCAAAGTAGTTGGCTTTATGGCCGAGCACTTATGGACATTAGTTCTCTAATAGTTGGGTTAATTTTTAGTAAGATAAAGACCAAGTATCCTAGGCCTGTTAAATCCAAGAACAAGCGCTGTCTTTCATATTCATGGTCATCGCGAACAGAGTCCGCGAGCTTTGCTGAGTCTTCAATGGCTTTTGGGGGTTGGGCCTCGGGGATTAGATGACTTAATCTTGGTGTTTTTTTATTGTTTGTAATATTACTGGCTCAGAATTTATGTCGTTTTTTCCCAACCTTCTGTTCATGCCTGCTATAAGAATTTCATTATTATAGTTTATTATTGTACCTATCTGGAGTCTGAGTTAGAAGGCAACATGTATAAACCAGTGCCAACAGCAAAGTCCTACTTTCGATCTTGCGTATTGTAAAACATGTTGGTACCTTTGAATACTTGAAGGTAAATCAACTGTAGAATTAATAGCGTCCTCTAAATTTTGCTAAGTATTGTTTTTGCGCGTCAAAGCCAGTAGAAGGATCAGTTATGCTCGATCTTGCCATGTGCTTGCGCCCCTAGCAAACACCAAACAAGTAACGAATAGAGTCGTTTATTCGTTCTATTCCCGCTCTAGTTAGGCCCTTAGAAGCGTCTAAGATAAATGTTGTCCATGCTGTTTTATGCTCTTGCTCTATGGACCAGGGCTGAACAATTTTGAAAGGAGAACGCCGTCAAAGTTATACTTTCTGTGCGTGCCCTGAAAATAAATGACGCCTATGCCATGATTATGATCCAATCTTTTGTCTAAAGTCTGTCTTGATGTTAATATTAATTCGTTACAGATCCTTTCAAAAGCCTTCATGTCTATTCGTTGCTGAATGGATTAAACGATTTGTCATCGTAATGGTGCTTGCAGTTCAGTCAAAATACGCCTGAAGTGTAATAAAATGAAATCTGTACACTGACCTCACCAAAAGATCATGTGATTTAAATGATCAGCATACGCCACTCCACACCCATTGATGCACAAGACACAGCAAAGTTTAACTGGTTCTGATAAAACTGCATCGGATGACTATACCACGCTTTCTGGATGTGCTCTTTTTCAATAGGGGGTTAAGATAGCTCTTCAATGGAGTACTCCCTTTTTATGAAAAGCGACAGTCTGGGCCACAGAAATGTCGAGGGTGTCAGTTGCTATATTTTTAAGATTGTAGTGCGGGCCCAACAGAATATTTGCGCCAGTATATTTGAATGCACTCATTTTATTCTGTTTTAAAAAAAATGTTTGTAACAATAACAACCCAAGACCGTCCTTCGTTTTTAGAACATGCTGTTAAAAACGATTGCGGAACCAAAATGGTCGCACTCCATGAAATATTCTACAAAGTCGTATGGTTTAATATAAGCAAAGCCAAGAAGAATAATAAGGTTCTAAAAGTTAACAGAGCAGGACCAAAATGAGCCAGTTAACAATACCTGATGGTTATTACGGTTTTGCTCACTAAAAGAAGCAATGAGTAACTTTGACATTACTCTCAAACTTAACAATGCAAATCTAAAAACAATGTTAACATTTAAGCTTGAAGACGAAGGAACATCTTACTTTTTTGATAGAGAGCTAGCTAAAATGTTAGGCTTTACAACTAGCAATTTACCCACTCATAGTTTTATTGCTGGCCAGACAAAACTACTTATGAGGGGGAAAATCCGCTCGATCTTGCATTACATTCATTACTCTATGTTCATTTGGATGAGCTGAGCACTGATGAAAACTTATATGATGGAAGGCCCTCAACTGTTTTAAGAGCTCTTCCGTCAGGGAAAGCAGCATATAGCGATTATGAAATTATACAATTCCCTAATTTACAGTTTAAAAGATTAGTTTGTGGGAGGGTCGGATCATTTAATATAAAAATCAAAGACAAAACAGGGAAAGTCGTGAAATGTGATAACCTGCACATTGTTTTGGAAATAAAATAATACGCTACTAAAAAATAATGTCGCGTGGGCCAGAAAAACCAGGAGTTACATTAGCGCCTGTGAGGTGTATAACTTTAGAATTAAAAGACCTTGCAGACGTTGCGGACTTTGAACAGAATGGTGAGATAGGCACTTTGTATGGTTTTGAGTACACTAAAGATGGTGATTATAAACGCAAAGAGGTTGACGACAACAAAAGGTTTCCTAAACTAGAACAACTACGCAATCTAGAAGCAAATAATGTTGGCCAGTATGAATATAAAATAGTTCGAAAACCTGACCTCAAATGGCACTTAGAACCATATTTAGAATGGGAAATAAAATTTGAATTCATAAGCCCATTTACATTTTTTGGCCGTCAAAAAAGTTTCAGAAAAGCATCAACTCTGCCCTTTACATGTAAGTCTTATACCGGACGATAATAGTCGAAAGAAATTGAAATAACGCCGTAGGAAAAAACAGTACATCCTCCACAGAAAAGAAACAGTTGTAAAAAAAGCTCTACAAAATTACAGTTCTTTCCAAGCAGAAAATTAGGAGACACGTTCACAATAATATTTGAAATTTCTGTCTTTAAAGATGTGGAGAGGGATGGGGTTGTGGCGTTAGTGATGACCTTATAAAAGGAATTAATATTAGCTGGCAAAACTTAGACGTTAAACGCCTAACGTTACCATCGTCGTTCTTCACAATGGCGAGGATATTAAGATCATAACAACAAGCAACAAAATCACTGTTGACTTAAATAGAAACAATCTTACAGGACTAAATTGGATTAATCTACACATTTAGGCCTCATAGGGTTTTATTATACTGAACAAGTTTTGACGGAGAGTATGATAAAAATAATAACTGAATTAGATTAAACTCTGTTATAAAACTATGGAGCAGTTAAACTTTATGACAAAAACTCCTCATTGCTCATTGATTTGTGGGCAAACTGGTTTGTGAAAAACAATATTTATCCTCGACCTGTTACAAACAGTTTATCGTTATAATTTTAATCATATTGTGGTTTTCTGTCCAACACTTAAATGGAACAAAGCATATCATAATAGAAGGTTAATATGGACAGATGATGACATATATTTAGTTAATCCTAGCAATAAACTGAGTGAGTGTTTAAGAACAGTTTTATAGACTGTTTGAAGGAACGCAGACACTATTTATTATAGATGACTGTTCAGCAGAAAGAGACATAGTTAAAAAGAGAAACACTTGTCGAAACTAGCTTTCAGCGGAAGACATGCTGGGATAAGTGTGGATTTTATGCCAGAAAATAACTCGGTTTTAAAAGACTTTAGAGAACAGTTAAGACTGTAGTTTTATTCACATGAAAGACAGAGACTCATTTGAAGAATGTTTGCGCGAAAATGATGTTATTGAAACGATCAAGAAAAACATAGGATTAAACAAAAACTAAAATCTGAAAAGTTTAGTAAATTATATTAAAAACGGATAACCCTGCACAGTATGTTTGTTGTAGATAAATCGTTATTTTTTGGGTATTGAAGTCTTACTTGACAGAGAACAGGAATATGCCGACTCTACGTCACTTTCGGCCCGAAAACTGGTGAGGGCGAAAGTGGCGTAGAGTCGGCATATTCCTGTTCTCTGAGGAACGACTGACAGAGATCGAATGGTGGCAAATGTGACTCAAACTTTTCTCATTCTCTCTCTCTGTGTCTCTCTGTCTTTGTTTCTCTCTCTCTCCTCTCTCTCTCTCTCTCATCCACTCTCTCTCTCTCTCTCTCCTCTCCTCTCTCTCTCTCTCCTCTGTCACACACACACACACACACACACACACACACACACACACACACACACACACAATTTCTCTCTCCTCTCTCTCTCTCCTCCTCTCACACACACACACACACACACACACACACACACACAACAACACACACACACACACACACACACACACAATTTTTTTTTACACAGCGGAAAAACCAAGACAAAAACAGGGAAGCCATTTCGGTCATAGACCTTCCGGATTCGAGTGCTGACAGACCCTTTAAAGGCATTTTGTTTGCACACGGCACCCTTTTCAAGACAGAACATCAAGTGTGACACGCTTCGGATGTCACGCCTTCGAGCGTGACATACTTCTGACTGTCATCTTCGAGTGGACACACTTCTGAATGTCGCGTCTTTTGAGTGTAACACGCTTTGAATGTCACGTCTTGAGTGTGACACGCTTTTGAATGTCACGTCTTTGAGTGTGACACGTTTTGAAGGTCACTTCTTCGAAAGTGACACGTTTTGAAGGTCACGTGTTCGAGAGTAACAATCACTTCTTCGAGTGTGACATGCGTCTGAAGGGCGTAACTCCGAGTAAGATAAGCTTTTGAAGGCCACTTCTTCGCATGTGATGACACACGTTTGTGACACGCTTTTGGAGGTCACTTCGAGTTCGATAGGCTTTTGAATGTGACACTAAAGGATGATCTACGACCGAAAAGCTGTAAGTACTTTTGTGCACACACCCCCTCCCCCTTCCTTTTCGGTACAATCTTCAAATCATCAATACAATGTTGACTTTTCGAAAAGAAAAAAAAACAACACCTGTGGCAGTCTTTCCAACCTGCGATGAACCAATGAAAGTAGAAAAAAAAAAGAACAAGAACATCAACATGTTTCAATCAAAACAACGAAGTTCGGCAGCTTCTTTTCACATCGACTGTTGAGAGCGGGTTGTCGGAGATGGCAGTCTGAGCCTATGACGATGTTGAGCGTCGTCAGTGAGTCAGTCAGACAGTCAGACTCATAAGAGACAGCGATGCATTTTACGGCGCAGTCAACGTGTGCGTAACAAGAGCGACGAGAGTATGGGAATGCTCGCAATCATAATAAAAGCGTTACGTGAAGTAGAATGTTCAGAGAACTACAGATGGAGGGAACGTGGGGAGAGAGACAGAGAGAGAGAGAGAGAGAGAGAGAGAGAGAGAGAGAGAGAGAGAGAGAGAGAGAGAGAGAGAGAGCGAGCGAGCGAGCGAGAGAGAGAGAGAGAGAGAGAGAGAGAGAGAGAGAGAGAGAGAGAGAGAGAGAGAGAGAGAGAGAGAGAGAGAGAGGGTATGAAGGAATATAAGAGATTTATTTCCTCAAAAAGTAATGCTGCTTAAACTAACTCTCTCTCTCTCTCTCTCTCCTCACTCTCTCTCCTCTCTCTCTCTCTCTCTCTCGCAATATGCGCAATTTGCTTATCTCATTACCCTGGTAAAATAAAATTTCGTTCGTTCTCTCTCTCTGTCTGTCTCTCTCCCTCTCTCTCTGCCTGTCTCTCTCCCTCCCCTCCCCCTTCTCTCTCTCTCCTCTCATCTCTCTTCTCTCTCCCTCTCTCTCTCCGTTCCTCTCTCTCTCTCTCTCTCTCTCTCTTGCAAAAGCCAGAGTTCACCTGCTCTTCTGTACTTTCTACAGAAAGACCAACAAAGGATGCTTATTCTGCCGATTGAGTCAGAGCCTGTGAAAACAGGACAGGACCCCCTCCCCCCCACCACCACCACCAACCCCTCCCCCCCACTCACCCCACCCCGTGTACATCAGGCGAGTGCCGTGACTGGAACTTCTTTCCAAAACGTTCCCTGCGACCCCCCCCCCCCCCCCACCACCACCCCATCCCCGCCATTCCGACGAGTGATCGAAGTTCCTGGTACACATTTCAGCGGACTGGGTTGCTTTCTGAAAGCCATGATGGATTATTTAAGATCGCGGTGAAAGTCCTCACTACCCTCATCAGACTAAGACCATCGTTTAAAAGATACCATTCAACTCCCCCCCCCCCCCCTCCCCCCTCCCCCTCCCAAGAAACTGAACGTCGGGGTAGGATATTCTAAGGGCTCGAATGAACGTGGATTGTTTGGTAAGACTCGGTTGCTTGGCAAATACCCGTGATACGACTTTTAGAAGAGTCCGTTGACCACCAGTTCCTTGAAGAATTCAGCTGCCCGAATGATGGGTTCCGCCGACGATAGGATTAATTCCACTTTGTTTACTATGTATGACAGAATCATATCATGTTATTCAAAAGTGAAAAAAAAAAAAAAGAAAAAAAAAAAACCCACTGCTCGTTCATTTTCCCCAGTGTTGTGTTTCTTGCCTAAGAAGACCTAAGAGGTCGAAACGCGTCGTGTTTTGTTTTGTGATTCGTTTGTCAACGTTTTTTTGGGGCGGAGCTTTATCGATCATGTTTCAAATTTGTATATGAAAAAATACCACCGCCACCACCACTACCACCAAATGAATATAAAGGAAATAAAATGATTAAAAAAAAAGAAGCCGAAACGACCCGGATAACTGCAAGCATACCACAACAAAGCTACACAAACTCTCCCAGCAGATATGAAGATACTCGGTCCAAACCCAGAATACCCTTTAATCAGTAAATTCCAAACACGGGTCAGCAACGATGAGGTAAATAAAATTGGATGACTAGATTGGCGCCTGTAATTGGATGATCTTCCTGCTTCATCTGAACACCGACGGTACAGACGGGCTAAATGCTGTTAGGCCCATCGGGACGTTCTTCCTTCCAGCAGGGAGTCTCTGCAAGTAGAGACTGAAGAGTCCGCCGGAGTGGACACTGATGTATAAAAGTCACGGGTGTGTCCTGCTGGACCAGGTGGTGGCGACACGTGTACAGACTAGACATAGACAAAGGCGAGGTGGGGGGGGGGGGGGTGAGGAAGGAGGTGAAGGGAAAGGAGAGAAAATCAGAGGGGTGGGAGGAGGAGGGAGTGGGAGGGGGGGGTAAGGGTGTGGGGGGATATAGGGCGGGCATGATTTTAATTAGTCGCAGGTGGATCCTTTAGAAACTGAGATGCATTATCAGGTGACAGACAAGAGACAGAGAGAGGAGAGGAGGTGGGTTGGGGTTGGGGTTGGGGTTGGGGGATTGTGGGGGA
>CM031606.1:78294581-78297081 GCA_018398815.1 Conus ventricosus
TGTGTGTATGTGTGCGTGCGTGCGTGCGTGCGAGGGTGCCCGATTAGAGGGGACCTGTTTAGAGCTGATATCACGCAGGGAAAGGTTCCTGTCCAGCAAAAAATAAACCAGTGAACAAACAAACAAGATAGCCATTCCACAGTTAATGCCTGACGTTCATCACATGATAAACTGATCTGTTAGCATCCTTCAGATAAACAAAACTAGACCGAGCAGCTGGCAGCTAGACATTTCACTGAAGTTTTAACCCTCACGTTTTTAGAAGATACCAAACAGAAATGAAGGGGAAAAAAAAGCTAAACAAACAAACAAATAAACAAACAGCAAACAGCCATAGCAGAATGGCTTGCTAGTGTTCATTCTGGACGGTGTATACACTATCATTACCTAGTCCCCAGATTTAAACAACACACCTGGTATAAACTGTCAGAAGAGAAAAAAAAACGTGCAGACCCCTTACTACCACTGCTGGAATGTTCATGCTGCAAACCCTGACCACAAATGCTGGAATGTTCTTGCTGCAAAACCCTAACAGCTGGAATGTTCTTGCTGCAAAACCCTAACTACAACTGCTGGAATGTTCAAGCTGCAAAACCCTTACTACAACTGCTGGAATGTTCAAGCTGCAAAACCCTTACTACCACTGCTGGAATGTTCAAGCTGCAAAACCCTTACTACCACTGCTGGAATGTTCTTGCTGCAAAACCCTTACTACCACTGCTGGAATGTTCAAGCTGCAAAACCCTTTCTACCACTGCTGGATTGTTCAAGCTGCAAAACCCTTACTACCACTGCTGGAATGTTCATGCTGCAAAACCCTAACTACAACTGCTGGAATGTTCTTGCTGCAAAACCCTAACTACAAACTGCTGGAATGTTCTTGCTGCAAAACCCTTACTGCTGGAATGTTCTTGCTGCAAAACCATTACTACAACTGCTGGAATGTTCTTGCTGCAAAACCATTACTACAACTGCTGGGAAAGTTCTTGCTGCAAAACCCTTACTACCACTGCTGGAATGTTCTTGCTGCAAAACCATTACTACAACTGCTGGAATGTTCTTGCTGCAAAAGCATTACAACTGCTGGAGTGTTCTTGCTCAGGTATCTAAGCTTGAAAAGCACTGCTAGCAGCACCACGTCTCTCCAAAACACACCCCACAAGTGACAACAAAATGCCGCTGTTACTAACAGGCGCCATGACCAGAAAGTGTTACACCCGGTTCCATTAACATGAAGGACTTGGAAAATTCTTGCAACAAAGTGCAAGACCTATTACAGAACCTTTGACTTTGTTATCACCCCATTAACTCTGGTACAAGCGCCGCCTCCCAGTAATAATACCTCTAACATGGGACCCAGAAACAAGTTTGGGTTAACATTGAAAAGGAAAAAAAAAAGGTTTTACAACTGTTACTATTATCAGAAGACATCTCCAAGTCTGGCTGCATTGACACTGTCACTACAAAAACAGTTAGTGACAAACAACAACCACCATTATCATTTTCTCAGCAAGTTTTTGTTTCTGCTCACCGTCTGTTCGATTTGTGACAGAGAATGTGTTTAAATGAATTTCTTTCTTTTTTTCATTGGCAAGAACCCTTTCCGCTTGGGGCTGTTTTAATCTCATTTTAGGGAAACCCGAGTTCCAACAGATGGAGATGAATAGACCCCCTGCCTGACAAGAACTCCGAGGAAAGTAAATACCTGCTCGACACATAATTATTGATTGGCTGTACTCGCACGCGCAGTGTGAGTGGCATCTGAATCTGCTGCAGCTGTTGTTATTGCTGATGCTTGTTTTTTGCCCTGTTCGTTTTCGGCCCTGTTCTTTGTCTGATCGTCTTCTTCGTTTTCGGCCCTGTTCTTTGTCTGATCGTCTTCTACTTAGCTAGCTGTCTGTCGTTTTGTCCGCCTGCCTGTCTGTCTGTCTGCCTGTCTGTCTGTCTGCCTGTCTGTCGTCTGTCTCTCTTTCGCTTGCTCTCTCTCTCTCTTTCGCTCGCTCTCTCTCTCTCACACACACACGTACGCATGCACGTCACACACACACACACACACACACACACACACACACACACACACACTCGCACGCGCGCACACACACACCACACACACACACACACACACACGCGCACACACACTCACTCACACACACACACACACACCACACACACACACACACACGCACACGCACGCACGCACGCACGCGCGCGCGCACCACGCACGCACGCACGCACGCACCCACCCACACACACACACACACACACACACACACACACCACACACACACACACCACACACACACGCGCGCACACATAGTCCACACACACTCTCACACTCACACACTCTCACACACGCTCACACACACACACACACACACACACACACACACACACACACACACACACACACACACACACACACCGTGCACGCGCACCACACACACACAAAACACACGTACACACACACACACGCACGCACGCCGCACGCACGCACGCCCAC
>CM031606.1:78302081-78304581 GCA_018398815.1 Conus ventricosus
GAATTTAACCAGGGAATATTTCATCTTACGCTTTTGCCATAAAAATTTTCTATCTTTTTGCTTTTAACCATGGAAAAATTTCTATTTTTACTCATTTGCCATAAAATATTTCATTTTTACTGCAGTTACCTGGGATAAAAACTTCCTCTATCTAAACTTTTTTTTTTTTTTTCGGAACATCTGAATTTTCAATATATAATAAAAATCCTTTGTGGGAATCGACAGATTCCATTGTATCTATATTTCTGTTCCTTTTTCCCTTTCCCTTCCCCACCGAAAACAGGGGTACCTCTCAACCGTTTCTGTCTCCCCCCTGTCGTCTGAATCAACTTTATTACTCCCTGTAATCTCTTCATATTACCTCCCTGCCCCAAACTACCCCCACCCGGCAAGGGGAAAATCCGGCCCACTGTGTCGCCATCTTGAAACGACCCATGAAATCGTTTAAGGGGCTTTTTTTTTTTCATTTTCCTCTTTTTTTAAGACACGTAGGGGAGTGGGGGTGGGGGGGGGAAAGGGGGGGGGGGTGGTTGGGGGAAGGGGGTGGGGTGGACTGTATTTCCGATGGAGGGGTCAGGGAAAGTAAGGCGGGTGGGGGGGGGTGGGGGGGGTGGGGAAGTGGGGGGGGTTCTATTTTTTTTTTCTTTTTCTTTTTTTTTTCCTTCGATACTTCCTTTTAAAGGGTTTTTTTTTGTGTGTTTATGACGATTGCTTGCAAGCAACAAAAGTTAACATAAACTGGAAAACCATGGCTTTTTTGAGGCCTGCAGTCGCTTAAGGGAAAAATCAAAACACTGAACTGCTTATTGACGTACTGGACTGTTTGCTGTGCAAATCCGACATAAACTTGTTTTTCCTACCTTCTTATCTGAGTGCTGCCTTTGATACGCTAGATCACACACTTTTAAATTGAAAGCTTAGGTCACTTTTGTTTGATGGATAGTTCTTCAGTGTTCGAATCATCATCAGAGATAGGTCGCGGGGGGGGTGGGGGGTAAGCTACTTGTCACCTCTTTTTATGGAACCAAGGGTCAAATTGGGCCCCTGTTTTTACATGTACTCACGCCCTTGTCGGGTTTATCCGGGCCATGATTGTGATTTTTTACAAGTATGCTGAGACACTGAACTTTTTAAAAGGGGCACACCTGTGAGTTTGTTTCTGTTTAATCTGGGGGGTCTCGGGGTATAGCAGTGTCAGGAGTGATGACAAAATAAGCTTTAAAAAATTGTAAAAGACTGAAGTCAGCCCCGTTGGGAACCTCCTCCTGCCTCAAACTCGTTATCGAGCAAAGGGTTTGGGTGGACAATTACCCTTTTAAAATCTGTCAAATACCCTTTGGGGTTACCATTTTACATGTCTGACCAGCAGAATCAAATATCTGTAGCTTCGCTCATCCTTTTTAGAGCAACGTATTGCTTCCCTCCGACGCTTTTTACCGGGGAAATAGCTTAGGCAGTCTGTGCCAGTGATGTCAAGATTGGGGCACTGCAAATCTGTTTATGCGGGCGTCCCCCAGAACAGAATGCTCGCTGCAAGAGTCCAAAATAGCGCTGCACGACTTGTTTTTTTAGAGGAGGAGTTGAGCACATCACCCCCTGCTGATCGAAAGCCGGCTTTTTCCCTACAGTATCGGGGGGCAATTTAAACTGGAGTTCTTTCTTTCCGCCACTTTAAAGAATCCTTCCTCAACCTCTTCTTTTCTCTGCACCTACCAAAGCTCTCGACCCTTTGGTCTTCTTTACAAAAACTTTTGAAATATCCCTAAGCGTTCTCTGAAAACTGTTTTGGGGAAAGACCTTTTATTTTTTGGCATCTTTTATTTGGAACTCCCCCCCCCCTGAAGACCTTCTAACACCTACTCTTTCTTCTTTTAAATCTCAGCTCAAAACTTACCTCTTCAAAAAGGCCTATTCTCTTCGTAATGACTAGATCTCTCCTAAATTTCTCCACAACTAGTTTGATGAGGCAGTTTATGCATGTAGGTGCGTCGCAATTGGTATTTTCTTTTTTGTTTTGTGCATGAATATTGTATGAATAAAGTGCAAATGGTGGATGTAAGCGTATGAGTTGTACAACAAGAAATGCGCTATATAAGTATTATACTTTATTATTATTATTATTAAAATCCGAGCCCCCTATCCCTCTCCCTCTCCCGATTTCTTTCCACCACCACCACCCCCCTACCCCCCCCCTTGCCCCCCCCCCCCCCCCCATCCTCCATCCTGTCGCTCTCTCTTCAACTCCCTCCCCCCCCCCCCCCCCCCCAGTTCTTCCTCTTTTTTTGGCTACACAGCAACAGCAGTTTACCGCCGCCCCCCCCCCCCCCCCCCCCCCCCCTAAACTCCGCACATTCAGCAGAATACATGCCCTTTTCCCCAACAGCCCAGGCCACTACTACCTGGGAGAAGCACTTTTTGAACACCAGCAGAGCACCAAACGCGACAGCGTTATCTCTCCTAACTGGCTCAAATTGCGGGTAAACATCTTTAACCTGAACTG
>CM031606.1:78309581-78317081 GCA_018398815.1 Conus ventricosus
CGGAGCTGCCATGAGGCTTCATATAGACATACGGGAGGCTGCCATAGGCTTCCCATAACAGACGGAGGCTGCCATGAGGACTAGTATGGTGTGCGAGAGAACAGGATAAAGGAAAAAAAAAACCCAACAAACGCCCGTGTTGCTGTGATCAACATAACTGAGTATATTCAAATCTGAGGCATCGTTCTGTAATGCACGTGCACCGCGTGTTTCTTCAGTCCTCCACCCCCCCCCCCCCCCCCCCCCCCCCCCCGATCTGATCTCCGTTCCCATAGAAAGGCTTCAGCATCAGTTTACACCGCGTCTGCTGATCAGTGCCATGATCTCTGGAAGGACTTGACGCCCCCCCCCCCCACCCCCCGATTCCCTCCCCCCAACCCCCACTCTCTCTCCCACCCTCTCTCGCTCCCTCTCTCTCTCTCTCTCTCCCACCATTCTCTCTCTCTCTCTCTCTCTTCTCGCTCTCTCTCGCTTGCTCGCTCTCTTCGTCCCCCTGCCCTCCCCCCTCCAACTAATAATACAACAGGATTTCTCACGTGTTGTTTCCTAACAGCTAGCTAGCTAGCAGTACACCCGTGAGCAAGGTTTGTTCCCCGTTGCCGACCCAGAGAACCCCCTCCTCAGACAGTGAGCACAATGAGGTGGCGCCACGGTGCCGGGCTCTGCCACCTCCACTGACTGGTTCCTTTCACTGGTGACATCAATCTCTGCCCCCTCAGCCACCCCTTCCCCTTCACACCCTTCCTATCCCCCCCCCCTTTTGCACACACCAGCACACACACACACGCGCGCACGCACGCCCCCCCCCCCACACACACACATACACACACAAGGACACACACACACACACACGCTATCTCTCTCTCTCTCTCTCTCTCTCTTTGATTTGATACACACGGGGTATGAATGTGTACTATTTGTTTGCAGGAAAAGAAGAGAGAAATGTTATTGTTCTGTTACCCCCCCCCTCCCCTTGTCAAAAGACCTCTCTGGTAATGACAACAAAAGATATTAAAGTGTCAAGAGGCTCCTCTCCTCTCTCTCTCTCTCCTCCTCTCTCTCTCTCTCTCTCTCTCTCTCTCTCTCTCGCTTGGATTTATTGGTGCGCGCATATCATTTTGTGTTGTGGCACTTTTTGTTGTTGTTTATCTTCGTATATGAATCAAACTGGTGCTTGAACTTTTCTGGATTTTTTTGGGTTCGTTTCTGACTTCACCCATTTTGTTTGGTAATGAATTTCTAAACGTACTAATTACAAAATATTTCTTGTGGCTTTTTTTTTTTAAATCATATTTTGTGTATCTATTTATCTTTTTTATGACGATCACAACTTACTCGTTTTCTCTGTGTATTAAGGTCTGGAGTTTTTTCTCCGCCCACTCCCCCCCCCCCCCCCCCCCCCCCGTCTCCTAAATAAGAGCCACATACAAACATTAAACTTCTAACAGTCCCCGTTGGTTTCTTTCCATTTTCTTTTATACACCCAAACAGAACATCAATAATATTATGTAGTCATCCCAGCAGAATACTTGGGGTGAGCGACTCCAAACTGTTGCTTAAATCATACATGGACCCTAAGAGTCAATGACATGACGGCAACTATCCGACAAAAAGAGAGAAAAAAAAACCTCCCCACTTCTTCTGCATCCCTATACATCAATGACAAAAAGTATTGAACTAGCAGTCTGCCACAAAAGTTTAAGGAGTAGATACTGACAATAATCTAGCCGTGTCTGCATCCATGAAAAGTGTAAACATTTGTCATCCTCCCAGACGTTCGTTCATTCCAGCCCCCAAATGTGATCTTTGGTTGGACCGACTCTTTGTGTGATGGATGGCAGGGTTTTTTTTTCTATTTTTTTTTCTTTCAGGAATCGACGTTGCCGGGAAGAAAATGGAGTGGAATGTGTGTGTGTGTGTGTGTGTGTGTTGTGTGTGTGTGTGTGTGTGTGTGTGTGGTGTGTTGTGTGTGTGTGTTGTGTGTGTGTGTATGTGTGTGTGTGTGTGTGTGTGTGTTGTGTTGTGTGTGTAAGCGAGCAAGAGAGAGAGAGAGAGAGAGAGAGAGAGAGAAGAGAGAGAGAGAGAGAGTGTGAGTCTCTCTCTCTTTGTATATGTGTGTGTGTGTTGCGTGCGCGCGCGCGCGCGCGTGTGTGTGTGTGTGTGCGTGCGTGCGTACGCGCGTGCCTGTGTGCGTGTGCGTGTGCGTGTGTGTGTGTGTGTGTGTGTGTTTTGCGAGAGTATGTGAGAGTGCGTGCGTGCGTACGTGCGCCCGTGTGCGTGCGTGCGTGCGTGCGTGCGTGCGCGTCCGTGCTTCCGTGTGCGTACGTGCGTGCGTGCGTGTGTATGCGTGTGTGTGTGTGTTTGTGTATGTGAGCGTGCGTGCGTACGTGCATGCGTCTGTGTGTGAAACTACCACTCTAAGGGCTAAATAAATACACCACGGGCTGTTCTTCGCACTGAACATTACGACTTACTTCTCCAGCTCTTCTTCTGGGGGTGCGTCTCCGTGTCCGCCCACGCCTTCAACCCACGCCCCCAAAAATTGTTTACGCCAAGTCATCGTTAGTCAACATGTGAACAATGCCCCACCACCACCGCCACCCCTGCCCCACCCTTCCTTCCCACCTATACGTACGCCCTCCCCAGTGCTCCCCCCCCCCCCCCCTCTCCATTTCTCTTATCCTTCTAGTTACGCAGTTTCAGTATCAGCGTGAAGACGTCGCAGCGTGCGAACCGGTTTATATAGACGTCATATCACAACTGCTGAGCGGTGAAGCTACACCAGTATAATGCGCGCGCACACACACACACACACACACACACACACACACACACTCACAGAAGTTTGATTGACAGACAGACAGACAGACAGACAGACAGACAGACACACACACACACACACACACACACACACACACACACACACACACACACACACAGAGCTTTGACAGACAGAGACAGACAGACAGACACACACACACACACACACACACACACACACACACACACACACACACAGGTTTGACAGACAGAGAGAGAGAGAGAGAGAGAGAGGGGGAGAGGGGGAGAGGGAGAGAGAGAGAAGAACGGGACAGACAAACACACACACACAACCACACACACATCACACACCACAAAACAAAGAAAGACAGAGAAAAGGGGGGGAAATTAAAAAAAGGAAGACATAAAGGGGTTTTAATGCACGGGGAGACGGGAAAGGCGCAGGGAAAGAAAATTAGGGAAAGAGACAAAATGACAACGCATGTTGCCTTTGCACGCAATGTAGGCTTTAAAAGGTCGGGCTGTAAACTGGTACGAATGGGAAGCAACTGCCATCAAAAACTGCTTTCACCGTTAAAGGGATAGCAAGGTTTTTTTTTTTTAAAAAAAACAGTTATCTATATCTGAATAGTGAAAAATAATCGTTTTTCTGTGAAAAACCAAATCCCGTTGCACATGAAAATTTCCCAAATTTTTTGTACAGTGAGCATTTATTTTTGATTATACATTTTAACAATTACTTTTTGGCCAAAACATTAGTTACCCCCTTTTTAAGCTAAAAATTTGCCTTGCCCAAAAAACCCCACACACACACACACACACACAAAACACACCGACCCCAACACACACACACCCCGCCCCACACACCGCACACACGCACGCCCCCGCAGCACGCACGCACGCAATTATTTCCCCGCCCCACCCACACACACACACACACACACCACACACACACACAAAACACACCCAAAAACCACGCACGCACCACACACACACCACCACAACACCCCACAACAAAACCACACCCACACACACGAAACCCCTACGGCAAAAAGAAAAGAAAAAAAGGGGAAAAAATCCAAATTATCCATCCGAAAATCCATTCCCTCTGTTTCCCCCCCCCTCCCTGCCCCTCTCTTTTACTACAACCACCATTACATCCTCCCCCCCCCCCCCCCCCCCCAAACCACACCCCTTCGTCCTTAATACCAAACCACCCCACAAAATCCTTACCTATGACCCCCTGTCATTAACTGTTCAATGTGTTGGGAACGGCACGGCCAACACAAAATTCGCGTTTTGGTGGGGAAAAACGCAACTGGGGTTTTTGAGTGGCGAAAAAAACAACAACAACATATAATATAAAGTACATAATTTTTTTTTTCTAGGTTTTTTTTATAAATTTTTAGGTACTGAGTGCATTTTCTTCTGTGTCTTATTTTAGGGTTCGCCCTTTTTGTATTAAATTTTCCCCCATCCCCGGATTTTTTGGCCCCGTTCTGTTTTTTTTTGTTTGGTTTTTTATTTCTTTTCCGCTGTTTCTCTTTTTTAGAGGGAAAGGGGAATCCATTTCCCGGGTATATTATGGCGATTACCTTGTCTTTTATGTCCCCTCTTCCCCTCCCCTTCCTTCTCTCTGTCCTTTTCCCCTCCTCTCTCTTTTCTCTCTCTCTCTCTCCTACTTTTTCTTTGATGTCTCTCTGTCTCTTCCCTTCTCTCTCTCTCTTCTCTTCTCTCCCTTTTCTCTCCCTTTTCTCTTTTTCTCTCTCTCTTTTTGGGCTGTCTGGCCCCTCTGTCTGTTTGTCTCCCATTTGGGGTGTTTTGTAAGTGCTTAACCAGGGTGGGGGGCGTTGCGAAATGCGTGCGGCGTGGAGTGTGAAGTATAGGGGGTGTTTGCGTTTTGTTTGTGTGGTGTGTGTGTGGGGTTTTGTGTGTGTACGTGTGGGGTGTGTGGGGGGGTTTTTTTTGGGGGGGGGGTTTTTGTTTTTGTGTGTGTGTTGGTTGTGTGTGTGTGGGTGGTTGGCGCGCGCGTTGTGCATCGTGTGTGGGGTGTGTTGTGTGTGTGTGTGTGTGTGTGTGTTGTGTTGGTGTTGGTGGGGTTTTTGCGTGTGTGCATCTGTGGTTTGGGGGTGTGGTTTTGAGTGTTGTGAGTGTGGGTGTGTGTGTGTTGTGGTTTTGTTTTGTTGTAGGTGTGTGTGTGTGTGGTGTGTGTGTGTTTTGTGTGTGTGGTGTGTGGTTTTGTGTGTGCCTTTTGGGGTTGTTGTGGTGTGTGTGTGTGTTGTGTGAGTGGTTGTGTGTGTGTGTTGTGTTTTGTGTTTTTGTGCATCTGTGTGGGGTGGTTGTTGTGTGTGTGTGTGGGGTGGGTGCGTGGTGTGTGTGTGTGGTGTGTTGTGGGGGTGGGGTGTGTGTGTGGGGTTTTGTGTGTGAGTGTGGTTTTGTGTGTGTGTGTGTGTGTGTGTGTGTGTAGTGTGAAAGTGGTTGGTGTGTTTTGGTGGTTGTTTTGTGTGTGAAATGTCTGTGTTGTGTGTGTGGGGTGTTGGTGTGTGGGTGTGTTTGTGTGTGTTGGGGCTTTTGTGCATCTGTGTTTTGTGTGTGTGTGTGTGGTTTTTGTGTTTTGTGAGTGTGTGTTTGGGTGTGTGTAGGGGCTGCGTCGTTTTGTGGGTTGGTGGTTGTGTGGGGTTTTGTGTGTTGTTTGGGGGTGTGTGTGGGGGGTGAGTAAATGATTGTGTGTGTGTGTTGTGTTTTTGTTTTGGGTGTTGTGTTTTGTGTGGGTGTGTGTGAGTGTGTGTTTGTGTGTGTGGGGGTGTGTGGGGTGTTTGTGTCCGCGGGGTTTTGCCCTCCGGGGTTTGTGTGTTTTGTGTGTGTTGGTGTGTTGTGTGTGTGTTGTGTGGGTTGGTGTTTATGAGTGTTTTTGGGGTTTTTGTGGTGTGTTGGTGTGTGTGTGTGTGTGTGTGGGGGCGTGTGCGTCGTGGTGCATCTGTGTGTGTGTTGTTTTTTGTAGTGTGTGGGTGTGGGGTGTGTGTGTGTGTGTGGGTGTGTGTTGTGTGGGGTGGTTTTTTGAGTGTGTGTGTGTGTTGTGGTGTTTTGTGTGCGTGCGGCCCTGGGTGTGTGGTTGTGTTTGTTGTTTTGTGGTGTGTGTTTGGGTGTTTGTGGGTGTGCTCTGGTGTTGTGTGTTGTGTGTGTGTGTGTGTGTTGTTGTGTTGGTTTTGTTTTCACTGGGGGTGTTTTGTGTTGTGTGGGTGTGTGTGTGTGTGTGGGGGGGGTGTGTTTTGTTGTGTGTGTGTGTTTTGCATGAGCGATTTGGGGGTTTGATGTCAGTGTACCGACCCATCAGAACGCAATCACTAACCAAAATCTCTCTCTTTTCAAAAAGGAAAATTTACATTTACACACAACACACACACAAACACACACACACCCCACCAACACACACCACCCCACAGATATAATATATAAATATATATATATAAAATTTTTTATTAAACAACAATAAAAATAAATTTTTGTCATCCCGCAAGGGTCCATCAACCACCCCCTATGGCCCCACTCACTAATCCCCTCCCAAAAACCCACCCCTCCAATTAGGGAACAAAACACACACACACACACACACACACAAACACACACACACACACAACACACCCACACACAGCACCAAAAGGTTTTCCCCCTCTTCAGCCCGGCCTGCGAACGTTGTACATGGCGCGAGAAGAACCCAAATCAAGTTTATTCCCAAAAATGTCCACACAAACAGGGGAACCCCAAAAGGTTTTCCCCCTCTTCCAAAACCCGGGGAGGCCGGCCCCCCAGTAGGGAAGAAACGCCCCCCCCTGTTTTAAATCCTAATTTTCCCTCTCAAATTCCCTTTAGCCCCTTGGGTTCCCCCCTCATCCTTCCCCGCCCTTTACTCCTTTACATTTCAGTTTTTTCGTTTGGGGTTTAAAAAAAAAAAACAAACAAACAAAAAAAAAGTTATTGCTTGGGGTGCGTTCGTTTGGAGCGGTTGGATAAAAATATATATGGGGGATTTTTTTATTGATGTGTCGTCCGATCTCGCCCGGAAATTTTTTTTTGTGTGATTATGGGCAAAAGAAGAAGAGGGGAGAGAGAGAGAGAGAAGGGAGAGGGGAAGAGAGAGGGGGGAGGGGAGAGAGAGAGAGAGAGAGGGGAGAGAGAAGGAAAACGGGGGAAAACAAGAAGAGAGAGGGGAGGGGAGAGAGGGGGGAGAGAGAGGGGAGAGAAGGGGAGAGAGAGAGGAAAAGACAAAAGACAGAGCACAGGACGGGAACACAGAGAGAAGAGAAGAGGGGGGAAGGGGGTAAAGAGAGAGGGAAAAGGGAGAGAGAGGAAGACAGACCGACAGACAGACCCGGGCAGGGCCGAACAGACACTGAAGAGAGGCAGAGCGAAGAGAAGGGCCGGGGACAGGGAAGGGAAACAAAGGACCCAAAGGGTTTTAAACTTCAAACGGGGGTTTCTCACAAAAATGCCCCAGAAAGTAAATACCGAGTCTTTAAGGAAAGATGGAAGACCAAACGACGAACACACACAAAACCCCCACACACACACACCCCCACACACACACACACCACACAAAAGCAAACCACCAAACATGCACTCAATTTACACACACACACACCCCACACACACAAAACACACACAACACCAAAACACCTTTCACCACACACACACCCACACCACACACACACAAACACAACC
>CM031606.1:78338131-78340631 GCA_018398815.1 Conus ventricosus
TTGGGGGGAGGAAAGCTTGAAGTTTGTTTCCAAAGTTCAACATCGTGATGTGCGAAAAAAAAAAGGTTATTGTACCGTTGAAGAAGTTGAGAGGAGTTCGCATTTTCCTTCCTTCTTCTTTTTCTTCTTTTTTTTTCTTTCTTTCTTTTAGGATAGACTGGCACACGCGCGCGAGCAAGCGCCCTACCCATCCCCCAACCCTCCCCCATACAATACACGTGCAAACACATAAACAGAGAGAGAGAGAAGAGAGAGAGAGAGAGAGAGAGAGAGAGAGAGAGACAGAGTTTGGGTGCGGAGGCAGTGAAAGAAGAGATATCACACTGAAGGGGAAAAAACAACACACTTCTGGCCGAAACCGCCTGCCAGCCAGAGCTAGCGACTAATTACTAACTGGGGAGCGGGTTGGTGGGGGATGGGGGGAGGGACACTTCCAATACTCGGAATGAGCTTGAGGGGATTAACCAAGAGAGTAAACTCCCGTGCTTCGAGAAGCCGCCAAAGTCTCTGTACTGACGTGATGCCTTCAAGGGAAACAACTCGCCCAAGTCCCGAAGATCCTTCACCATCGACTTCACCCGTGCTCAGCGGCGGGGAAAGAACAACAACATCCTGGTCTGTCTCCTAATCCCGCCCTGTATGCCCATCTGTTGAGAAATCCCTCCACACATGGTACCTCCATTCCTGGGGATTTCGGTTCCATGCATTTGAGAGATCAACTGGCAAGATTTCATCTCTGAGAGAATGTAAGAACTTGAAGTACAGACAAATCACCTTTCGTTGCTGTCGCGTCCAGTTTTCAGATAACCTGATACATGAGCACATTAAAAAAAAAAAAATTTGTTTGGGTTTCATCACCACATTCCTATGCATTTTGAGTTAGAACAGTCGAATGATTTACAGAATAAAGTAGAAGGGTATCGAAACTTGAAATACAGAGAAAGCAATATCTTAGCCTCCTGGTAAAAATAATTTTCATATATATTTGTCTTGTATATATGTAAATTTGTCTGAATTTTCTCACTACATTCTTTTTTCGTCCCTTCTTTCTCCCTCCCCCGCCCCACCCTACGCCCCCCCCCCCCCCCCCCCCCCCCCCCCCCCCTTATCTATCCCATGTCTCCCCCTCTCCCCACGGGTACAGAACCCTATAGCGTTATTCATTGTAAATTCCTGTCTGTGCGGAGCTGAGCCTCCGAATATTACTTGTAAAAGAATAGAAACACACACACACATACACACACACACATACGCGCGCGCGCGCACGCACGCACGCACGCACGCACACACACACACACACACACACACACAACACAACACAAAACACACATACACACACACACACACACACACACACACACACACACACCACACACACACACACACACACAACACAACACAAAACACACACACACACACACACACACACACACACACACAACACACACACACGCCACTTCCATGTCTACATTGACTGACTGAATCCCACCCTCTTCTACAAGTTTCTTCCCCAGTTCCGCCGCTATAGCCAACCAACAGTCAATCACCCAACCGTGACTAATTCCACCTTCGGAGGCGGGCTCTAGCGGGCTTAACCATGTGAGTAAACTTGCAGGCTCCCAAGAGCCGCAGTCAAGGTTTCTGCACACGCGTAATCCTCTGCGGGAGAACAAGGTCTTGAAGATCAGTCTTCATCGATTCTACTCCGTGCTCTGCAGCAGAGAGAGAGAAGAGGAGAGAGAGAGAGAGAGAGAGAGAGAGAGAGAGAGAGGAGAGAGAGAGAGAGAGAGAGAGAAACAGCAGTAGAGACCCTTCATCCTGTCGGAATAGCCATCTGTTGAGAAACTCTTCCATGCATGTTATTTCAAGTCCTAGAGATCACGGTTCCGTGCACTTGGAGATAGACTGGGGGAAGCTTACAATACCAGAAGAGTGTGTAAACTTGAGGTACAGGTGAACTAAGAGAGTGTAAACTTGAGGTACAGGTGAACTAAGAGAGTGTAAACTTGAGGTACAGGTGAACTGAGAGTGTGTAAACTTGAGGTACAGGTGAACTTGAGGTACAGGTGAACTAAGAGTGTGCAAACTTGAGGTACAGGTGAACTGAGAGTGTGTAAACTTGAGGTACAGGTGAACTGAGAGTGTGTAAACTTGAGGTACAGGTGAACTGAGAGTGTGTAAACTTGAGGTACAGGTGAACTGAGTCGAGAGTGTGTAAACTTGAGGTACAGGTGAACTGAGAGTGTGTAAACTTGAGGTACTGGTGAACTAAGAGTGTGTAAACTTGAGGTACAGGTGAACTAAGAGTGTGTATAAACTTGAGGTACAGGTGAACTAAGAGTGTGTAAACTTGAGGTACAGGTGAACTAAGAGTGTGTAAACTTGAGGTACAGGTGAACTGTCGGATCTCCTTGGATTTCATGATCTCATTTCCTTTCGGAACACAATCCTCTTCCTCTCTACATGCCCTCACCGCGCCCCTTTGGGTTCTCTTCTGGCA
>CM031606.1:78367397-78389897 GCA_018398815.1 Conus ventricosus
AATTGGAAGAGAGAGAGAGAGGAGAGAGAGAGAGGGAGGAGAGAGAGAGAGAGAGAGAGAGGGAGAGAGGAGAGAGAGGAGAGAGAAAGTATTTGTTTTATGCACACACACACCACCACCACCACACAAACATACACTACAACACACACACACCAACACACACACACACAACACACAACAACACACACACACACCACCACACACATACACACTCAAGCACAAACATCCTGTCCCCTGACACACAAACACTTGTCTGAAATAACATTATGTGAATAGACGTAAACTGAAGTCAGCGCGCGCGCACACACACACACACACACACACACACACACACACACACACAACACACACAAGTATTAGCAAATGTGTGTGTGTGTGTGTGTGTGTGTGTGTGTGTGTGTGTGTGTGTGTGTGTGTGTGTGTGTGTTGTGTATGTGTGTGTGTGTGTGTGTGTGTGTGTGTGTGTTGTGTGTGTGTGCGTGTGTGTGTGTATGCGTGTGTATGTGTCAGAGAGAGAAAGAGAGAGAGAGAGGAGAGAGAGAGAGAGACAGAGACAGAGACAGAGACATAGAGACAGAGTGAGAGAAACACACACACCACCACACACCACACACACACACCACACACACACACACACACACCACACACACACACACAACTATGTGCAATTATGTGTGAGAGTGTGGAGAGAGAGAAAGTGAGTGAGTGAGAGAGAGAGAGAGAGAGAGAGAAGAGGAGAGAGAGAGAGGGGAGAGAGAGAGAGAGAAAGAGAGAGGTAGAGAAAGACCGAGAGACACAGAGAGAGAGAGACAGAGAGAGAGAGAGAGAGACAGAGAGAGACAGAGACAGGGGAGACAGAGACAGAGAAAGACAGAGAGACAGAGAGAGACAGAGAGAGAGAAAGACAGAGAGAGAAAAGAGAGAAGAGAGATGGAGAAGAGAGGAAAGAGAGAAAGAGACAGAAACAGTGATAGAGAGAGACAAAGAGCGCAACACGGGGACAAAACAAAACAAAACAAAACAAAAAAAAAAAAAAAAGACAAGAGAGTTTAAAAAAAAAAACAGCAGAGAAGAACAGAGAAAACGAACGAAAGATGAAACAAACAAACAAAAAAAAAAAAACACAAAAAAGAAAAAAAAAAAGAAAAGTAGAGGCCATGTAGATAGAGAGCAGGGCAATCGATAAAGAGTCCCAGAGACAGCTAGAAGCCGAAGCAGGCTGGAAGCGACTTCGACAAAGCAGTCAGTCTTCGCCGGCAAGAAAGCAAGCTGTTACGACCCAGTCGATTTTGCCTTGCCTCCGTCTCCCTACATCTGGGTTAGGACGTCACTGCACCAGTGATTCCCCCTCGTTTTTTTTCACACACACACACACAACACACACCACACACACCACATACACACACACAACACACGCACACAACACCACACACCCCAACACACACAAAACACACACACACAAACCCGAGTTAGGACGTCACTGCACCAGTGATTCCTCCCCCGTTTTTTCACACACACACACACACACACACAAAACACACACACACACCACACACACACCACACACATATATATATATACACCACACAACACACACCAGACACACACACACACACACACACACACACACACACACACACACACACACACACAGTTAGGACGTATATATTATATATATTATATATTTATATATATATTTTATATATATAATATATATATATATATATGTGTGTGTGTGTGTGTGTGTGTGTGTGTGTGTGTGTGTGTGTGTGTGTGTGTGTGTACACTACGAGAGATGATATAAAACAGATCGCGAACATATGCCAGGCCAGATATTTTCTTTATGTCTTTATGTCTGCTGCATGTTCTTCATGATGTTTAAAGGTATTTGGGCCCAGTTTCGATCATTACTCTCTCTCTCTCTCTCTCTCTCTCTCTCTCTCTCTCTTGAGTTTTTAACGGAACGTAAATAGGAAGAAAAGTAACAGAAAAGAACATGTAGCGACATCCCATACAGTGACAGCCTCAAAACGCTCTTTGCGTTAACATATTCATATCACCTAAGACTCAAGGTATCCTCAACACAAACATTTAATACACAAACACCCGTGAGCGATTGACGATGACTTTCAGCAGAAAAGCGAGTTGTAACAAGAGAGATTACACACAGAAAAAAAGCTTACTTAAAGTCGCCATGTTGTTCCAGATTAGACATTAAACGTAAATAGAAATACTAAAACAACAGCCATCTGTGTGTGGTAAGAATTTCATGTTCCAGCTAATTTAAAACACAGTAGACTGTAAAAGAGAATATCCATGTGTGTCTATGTTCATTCCCCCCAGCAGAGCGAGTCTTTTTTTTTTCTTTTTTTGCTGTCCAACTCTCTGCGCATAATTAGGATGGCAGTTCACCCACGCCGCTCATCCCGGGACACCCGTCCACAGCAACAGCCGGTCGACCCGCCGCAGCCCCACGGCACAGGCAACATAAACTGGGAGCTGTCAATGTAAAGTCGTTCCAAGCAGGAGCAAACCCACCGGAGGAGAAATCTGCACTGCTGCCGAGTCACTTCGGTGGTGTTCAGGGACGCATGTTCTGATCTATCATACGCAGGAATCCACCTATAAGCCCCATACTGACTGACAATATTTGCTTAGTAGCGTGCCGGCGTTGTGTGAGCTCTCCCTCCGGAGGGCGCCACCACGTCCGTCATACGACCAGCCCCCATGGACTCGCCGATACGTGGTCATCGACGGAACCAAATCCAAGGTCACAGAAGTGGGAGGACATCGAAATTGAAGGTCACCATGAGAGATGGCATGAAGGGCCACAGAATTTGAGACATTTTTTTTTATTGAGATCGATGGAGAAATGTTGATGATTAAAGATGATGTCTACGGATTTCCGTTTTACGGTCTGAAGACTATCAGGACAGGGACTGTACTCTACGACTTCCATTTCATATTATATCCTGGCGTCAACCAGGCACGAGGAGATACTGGCACCTGAGTGTTGGTCATGAAATTTGAGGAACGAAAGTTATCTCTGAAAAACGCATCCATTAAGTGGATGAAACTCGACTGTGTGGTACCAGGTATTCCCAACTGAGGCCGCAAGCAAACTCTACTCTGGGTAGGAGACGGTCGGGGCAGAAATAAACCCACCATGACTTCTATGGGATTCGAACCCCGACCTCCAGCGGGGGAGTTCCGCGACGTTAACATCTTCGCCACGGCCGGCTGGGTATGTTCAATAGGTTCTTAATCAGGCACTATGCTATCAGAAAAATAATCTAATGAGAGAAAAAAACTAAAGTGAAAAAAAACATCTTCAGAACCTGGTCCATCAAATATTTGAACGATTCAGAATTTGTTCTACAATAACTCACGTACACATGAATTTGTACTTATCAATGACTCACGTATCAGGTATTTGTTCTTACAATGGGATCAACGGTATAAGATTTGTTCTGCAAGACTCACGTGTCAGGTTTTATTCTACAATAACATAACGTAGCAGAATTTGTTCTCACTATAAACTACGGATCAGAATTTTTCTTACAATGAATACATATACAGGAATCGTTTTCTTTTATAATGACTTCAAGTATCAGAATTTGTTCTACCATTGACTCACGTATCAGAATTTGTTCTACAATGGACCTCTCTTTTCAGTATTAGTTTCTACATGAATTCACGTATCAGAATTAGTTCGTACACTTCTCTCACGTATCAGAATTAGTTCTACAATGAATCAAGTATCAGTAATTTATTTACAATGCGTCACGCATCAGAATTATCTTCTACAATTGCGTCAGCATCAAGTTTTTGTTCTATAGTGACAGTAGTATCGGACATTGTTTCTCAATAGCAGCACACGTCTCATCTTGTTTAACAATTCATCTGCAGCGTGCCAGATACTGGCCATCTTGTATTAACGATGAACTCTTCTTCTACAGTAGGATGGCTGCCGCAGCGAACTCATGCTTCCAGCTTAAAAGAAAAGTAAGAAAGAAAAAGAAAATAGGAAAAAATGAAAGAGAAAGAGAAGGGAAATAGAATGGACTGAAAAGGAAGTAAGACTGACGATTGGTGACAGAATAGTTTCTTCTTCTTCTTTTATTTTTTTTCAAGCAAATACCAGAATTGTGTCCAAACGTTGTTGTCCTATGCACTCATACCCCTACTCACTCAAATCCTCCACGTCTTGCCCAAAGAGATAATCAGACAGCTTACTGCACGTACAACACATTCATCTGCTGAGCCTGGAACGTGAAAGCATGTTGTCATACGGCACCAACATGCTGCCAACATATTCGTTATTCTGTGAATGTTCTAGCACTTTCTTTGTTTAGATATGCGTTTGATGTATATATGCATGTATGTGTGTGTGTTTGTGTTGTGTGTTGTGTGTAGTGTGTGTCGTGTGTGTGTGTGTGTGTTTGGGTGTGTGTGTGTGTGTGTGTGTGTGTGTTGTGTGTGTGATGTGTGTGTGTCTGTGTTGTGTGTGTGTCGTGTGTGTGTGTTGTGTGTGTGTGTGTGTGTGTGTTGTGTGTGTGTGTGTGTGTGTGTGTTGTGTGTGTGTTGTATGTGTGTGTGGAGTTGGTGTGGTGTGTGGCATGTGTGTGTGTGTGTGGTTCATGTCTTTTTATCCAGTAAAAGTGGTGTCTCTCTTGTCCGGTCGTCTCTGTGACATGTCTAAATGTTAGAGAGGACTGTTTGTCTGCTTTTAACAAATGACCAAAAAATAAAAACCACGGATAAGTCAGGAGGGAGGGTGGGGTAAGATGGTGGAAGGACAATTGGGGGGAGAGGCGGCGGGGGGGTTAGAGTGAGTGAGGTGTGATGAGTAAGAGTTGTGGGGGTAGAGAAAGGAAAAAATTAGGGGGAGGAGAGGTGAGGGGGGGGGGTGGGGGGGTTAAAAAAGTGTTCTGCAAGTGCCGGTTTTCTCTCTCGTCCTGTTGTTCAAGTTGCAGCACTTTGGGCCAAGTGTCTATGAATAAGGACAGTGCTATTGATCAAAACAATGGAAAGGGGGGGGTGGGCCTTTTGGGGGGAAGCACGAACAGGGGAGGCATGGGAGACGGCGGTTGCCAGATGCACAAGAAGAGGGAAGAGGGGGAAGACATGAAGGAGAGGTTGAAGTGGAGAGAGAGAGAGAGAGTGAAGAGTGAGGAGAGAGAGAGAGAGAGGAGAAGAGTGTGCACGGAGGTACCGAGACGAGAGAGTGAGAGGATTCTCATTTATATCAACACTAATGTGTTCTGTATGGATTGGCCTCACTGTATGTCGGGAAGCCTGTCCAGATCAATTAGAAGACGTTCTTCCTCCGAAGTGTTCTTCTGACGCTTGCTTTGAAAATTGAATTATTAAAATAAATATTTATAACAACCCACATCCTTCATAATCATTAATCATACATTCTTCTTCCCATCACCATCCATCATTATTCATTCTCATCATCATCAATCGTCTTCATTTTCATCTTCATCAATCTTTCATAATCATCATCATTTCATTCATCATACTTCATCATAATCTTTCGTCGTCGTCTCGTCATCATCATATTATTTCCTCCTCCTCCTTTACTCCTCTCCTCCTTCTTCTTCTTCTTCCTTCTTCTTCTTCTTCTTTCTTCTTCAACTTTCTTATATACGTCTGGAGGTTTCTCTTTCGTGTCATGCATATCGCAATGTCCGTCGCTGGGGTCTAGTCATGTTTCGGTTGTAAGACCTATCATTGAAAAAAACAAATTAAAATATTCACCCTATGCTTCCACAGCCGGCCTGCTAATAATTAATAGTCTTCCTTTGCACCCTAATTCCTTAATGTCTGGTATCCTGATACCTCACCCCTTTCCGCTCCGTCTTTCTCTCTCTCACTCTCTCACTCTCGGTCTGTCTGTTCTGATCTGTCCTAGTCTGTCTATCTGTCTGTCTGTCTCTGTCTTGACCTCGCATCTCTCTGTCTCTGTCTTTGTCTCTGCCCTGTCTCTGTCTGTCTGTTAACCTGTACTGACATGCCTGCCTGTCTGTCTGTCTGTCATGTCAGTCTGTCTGTCTCTCTCTCTCTATTTGCATTTCTTTTCTTTTGCATGAGATTTTGTCTCATATCAATTATTGTGTTTTCTGTTCTCTATTCCTTATGTATTTTTTTTTGGTATTGTTGTTGTCGTTAGCTTGTTATTAATTGCTGTCATACCCTCCCCATTTGTCACAATTACCTTTTGGCAATGACAACACAGTCTCAACACAGTGTCATAGTCTCTCTTCTCTCTCACTTCTCTCTCTCTCTTCTCTCTCTCTCGCTCTCTCTCTCTCTCTCTCTCTCTCGCTCTCTCTCTCTCTCTTCTCTCATCTCTCTCTTCTCTATCTCTAGCCCTATCTTCTATTCGCCTTCCCCCCCACTCTCTTGTCTCTCTTTTTTCTCTCTCTCCATACTTTTTGCTGTCTATTTTTTTAACCTTTGCGTGCGTGCGTGCACAGGGGCGTGCGTGGGTGCGTGCCATGCGTGCGTAGCGTGCGTGCGCTGCGTGTGTGTGTGTGTGTGTGTGTGTGTGTGTGTTGATGTGTGTGTGTGTGTTTGTGTGTGTGTGGTGTGTGTGTGTGTGCGCGTGATTTACTTGCCGTGGGTGCGCAGATTGCTATGTGTCTTGTGTGTGAGTCTGTCTGCCTTTTTGTCTGATACGTCCGTAGTCCGTCCGTTCAGTCTGTCTCTGGGTCTGTCTTCCCACTGTGCACCGAGAAGAATTTACCAGCTGCTGAGTTCGATTTTATGTCTGATAAATAGATGGCAGTATGTACATCAATAAACTTTATATTAACTTGAGGAAGCGAACATGGTCTCTATCTATTTTTTTTCTGGGCTATCATTTTGTATGTCTGTGTGTTTGTCTTGTATGTCTTGTTCTCTCTACTGTTTCTCAAGTCTGTCTCTCTCTCTCTCTCTCAGTCTCTCTTCTCTCTCTCTCTCTATCTCCTCTCTCTCTCTCTCTCTGTCTCTATTTCTCTGTTTTTTCACACGCAACTATCACACTAAAATGCACCTCACACACACCAAAAGACATGAAGGTTTTCACACACACACACACACACACACACTACACACACACAACAACACACACACACCACACTCAACACACAATAAACACACATACACAAACACACACACAATCATTGCAAGCACTAAACACACACCACACACTCACACACCTAACACCAACAACACACACACACACACACACACACACTCAACAATCTAACACACTTAAACTCCACTCACATGAGACTAAAACATTGACACCACAAACACACACACACACCACATACACAACACACACACACACACACAGAAAAACACTAGACACCATTCACACCACATACATCACACACACAACTCAACACACACACACAACCCACAAACAAAGAGTAATACTTGGACTCCAACACACCACACACCTCACACACACACACACAAACTCACACACACAAAACAATCAAGGGACGCACTTCAATCACAACTGGTCAACCTCGGGTGATGTCACGCTGGAGGATGGACTAGCGCCACAAAGCCATACTCACTTCACTTGCTTGCTTACAATTTCATATATTCATCATGCTATTCGCTCACATTCTAACCTACTAGTAAATAGTCCTATAACTTTTCTTAAAAATGATCATAGATCGAAACATCAATGCATATGGAATAAAGAACTATTATATTACCATTCCTCTCTTTCCTGAACTTCACAAATCATTTATCTAATAACTCCATTAACTATCCCGGGTATAAATTGTTTTCTACTTTACCTGGGCCACGGTGATCTTAACTTTTCACGAATCATAATGTCTTTTCTTTTCCTTTTTTTTTTTCTTTCACATGTCACTTTCACATCTAGGCATCAACTGCTGGCTCTGGTTTTGGTCTGGATGCGTGGTCAGGTGAGATGTTGGCACTGGCGTTGTCTGTCGATGAAAGTGGCGCTGGCCAAGTATGAGGTCGATCCCCGTTTAGATAAAACTGTGACTATCAACATCGTTCTGTTCTCCTTTGTTTCTCCTGCATTAACGCATTGCACCTCTCTCTCTCTCTCTACTCTCTACTAGTTAGTATGCTCTTATCAATTGGACATGGTTGCTTTGCTTTCTCTTTTTTTTTTTCTTTTCTTTTCCTCTTCATTACGTTAGCACTCTCTCCACATCTCTCCTAAGTCCTTCCTCTGCAGACTTTCTCGTGCTAACTGCCTCAAACTTCACTCCTCTCATCTTACTCTGCCTTTTCTGCAGAGGACTATCTGACCTCTCTTCCCTGTCTCTCTGTGCGTTTCCCCCTCGTTTCCTCGTTATATCTCTCTCACATCCTTTTAGGTGTTCCGATCTGACCAAAAAGGGACGAGTTCACATTGGTCAGTATTTTTACCGCATCGCCCAGAATTATCTCCCGCTAATTCTCATTGGTTGTTCTAATCTTTCAAGTTCAAGCATACTACCTACTCTCTGTGGTGGTCAAAATCGTCATTTAATTGATTTAGCTTAGTTTTCCACCCACCCACACACTACCTTCCACCTTCACTACTTAACTGGCGCCGTGTGGCTTTAGTCGTGGGTCACTCGGTTCACTATCTATATTGGACTAGATGTGGTCGGTGCCAGGAGCTACGACTAGGTCTCGCTAGACTTCGAGGCGTCGGTCAAAGATGCATTAGTCCGTCTAGCCGGACAGGACCGTCTCTGTGAAGCTCTACCCTATGATTAATGGCCGGTGATCCGAAACCTTGGGCCAGTCTATTCGTGGCGCCCAGAATGTTTGAGTTAGGACTAATGTCCAGTTGATTTGGACGGCGACGGAACACACTTTGGTTGTGTTGAATTTTGACCGTGGCACAAATTTCCCCTTGATAAGGACTTTGACCGCATTGTTCAAATCTACGGTACATAATAATGACTTACAATCCGGAATTTGATGAACCACAGATACAACGTGCATAGTTTGATAAATACTTTTCAACCTACGGTTTACAAATTCTATTATATTTTTCATTGTGAATACCACTCACTATGTGTTATCATTGACGTTGCGCTCTCTGCGTTATTTCAAAAAACTCATTTTAATAACGACCTTCTGTGCGCAACTATGCAATCCCCCCTAATGCGGATTTGACCCTCTATCTTCTCTTCACAATTTCTATGAAATGCAAAATATAATATGCTCACGATCAATGTCACTCCTCTGACGAATCTCCATCCTCACTTATTGCATTTAATTGCAATTACCACACAAAGCGACTGTTATGCTCCAAGGCTTAACTACATTTCTTGTAACAGTCTAACAATGAAAATATGGAAATAAGTCTCTAACAGAAAATATGAAACCATTAGCCAATCTGGAATGAACCCATATCCAATCTAACATTACTGTAACCTATCTCTACTATCAACAATGCCACCCGGGGATAGGAATGAACTTCTCCTGTGTTGCAGCTTGCTAGTTACACGGCCTTAAATTTGTCAGCTCGACTTTCTGTCGACCGGGAATCTGTACTGCACTCGGTACCTGTAGGGCTGGCAGTGCCCATTCCCCCAACGCAGTACTGCTGTTTTTCAAGCTGCGCCTCCTGAAGGAATTTGTGTGGTTGATGATCTGTCTCTATCCACGATACTCTTTCCCATAACAGTATTTGTGGGAATTTCTGAAACGGCCCCACACGACAGCTAAACCACTCCCTTCTCCACACGTTGCATACCCTTCTTCACACTTTGTCAAATTTCCTGATAGGCATATTCTCTACAGGAAACTCGGACCCCTTCATGCTCCTGTTATACAATTTCTCAACTATCCCCACCACTGATGCATCTCGTCCGCAACAAAAATGGTTTTGGACATATCTGGTTGCTTCAGTATGGGACGGGTATCCTTCCTTTCCAACCACAGTTGCAGTGACTTTGCTCGGCAGCCGTTCTGGACCATTTACGACCAATCGCCAGGTTTCACTGCCTTGACCAAATCACTGAGAGGCACTAGTGATCGCAGAAAATTTGGAAACAAACTCCCTGTAGAACCAAATAATACCTAGGCAGACTCCCTGACTTCTGTTTTGGTACTTTGGTATCGTTGTATTCATCATCTTCTCCACCTTTCCTCTTTCCGGCTGCTTTGTTGTCGCCTCCGTCAACAAACCCTAGGAACTCCAGGCTTTGGAAAACCAACCTGGCACTTTGTTGGTCTGGCTGTGAGATTGGGCCTGCTCATCCTCTCTAAAATAATGCATCCTAGCTCTAATATGCTCCTCCATGTCTCGGATTGCTTTAAGAAATGTCTTCCTTGAATTTCACAACGAATTCCAATCCCGTTCAATTACTTCTCATCATCCGAGAGAAGACTGCAGGTGGTGGACCTTCCCTAAAGTGAGTACTACGCCAATCGGTATAGAACCATAGGAGTGTCGAGGATGCTGTGACTTCATTGAGTCTCACTCAGGGCTATTTGCCTGTAACCCTTGCTCAGTTCTATCTGGTGAATAACTGGCTCTTGCTTGTGGCGATCTGAGCGAACAGGTTTCCATGTTTGGTTTGGGACCTACTGCATCAGACCTTGGTGACATGTTCAGGGACCGTCTTATTAGTCGTCTCAGATTTCGATGCTAACCTGACTTTTTCCATCTCTAAGACGACGGGTGGAACTTTAACGATGATCTTGGACGGTTCTATCACCCCTCTGGCTCCAACATTCTCTTTTCAACCTCCTCCTCGATCACTTGCTTGGTGGCATATGAGTGGGGGGGGGAACTCGGGTGGATCTTCACTGTACGGGCGTTGCTGGATGTCAACTCCTCCGTACATGTCTCTAGAGTTGTCATGCATGGTTTATCAGTCAGGGAAGCCTTTACTGTTATAGGAGCCACTAACTTCCTCCTGTCTTACAGTCTAGCCCTTCATTCAGTGACACTTCCCTGTATGGTTCTTCTCCTGGAACTCAGGCTACAAAAATTCCCCTCTTATGATGGGTATCCTTCACCTCCATCAATGTTTGCTGCTGCGCCTATGTGCTGAGGTCTCTCTCGCTGAATGTATTAGACGGAGCAAATTTGCATGGTTATGTTTTAGGTATTTCCCATTCACATCGATTCGGTAGTCTGATCTACTTTTAATGATGGTGAATGGCTCCTTCCAATGGCTCAGCAGTTGTTGTGATCCGTGGGAAGCAGTAATAGGAACCTTGTATCTCCCAACCTTGAGGAATTGCTTCCTCAACCTTCCTGTCTTACTGCTTTTCTGGACGACCTAGACTCTGCAAAAATCTCTACAATTGCGACCTTACATGTTCCTCGTGCCTATTGCGTTTGTCCACCTAATACTGATATAGGGTTTTTTTGAATTCTTCTGACTCCTGTTCTCCGGACCACAGCTCTTTGAGTATCACCACTGGTCCCGAACTGTCGCCCTTACCAGCTTCGCTCAAATGGCCGATTTGCCTGTGCTTTCCCTGAGGGGATTCCCTGTAGGCAAATTCTGTGACGCTGGATTGTAGGGCTGGTCCCAAATCTGATGGCCTTTCTTAAACAGAGCTTCTCTTACAGATGCCCATTCAGCACCCGATGATATCTTTCACTCCATGCCATTGCTTGTGGATGGTATGGGGCTTAGTGAGCAGCCTGTGATCCCTAGCAGCATGTTGACCTACCACTCATCACGACTGAGGTGAACTGGAACACACATGTCAATGTGAATTTGTGCTGGCTCAACCCACGCGAGATGAAGATTGATGTCTACCAGCCCTTCTGCGACACTGTTGCGTATCTACGCACTTTCAAATGCAACGCTTCGGGGTAGCTGGTCGCGTAGTCACCAGCGCAAACAATTAACCTGTGCCCCACCTTTGGAAACAGGGCGCACGAATGGGCCATTCTGATCATCAGCCACCCTCCTGAATGGTGTGTCATTTTAAAGGGGGATGTTTATAGAGGTGCCATTCCTCTTCAACCCTCTTCGTGGCTGACCTTTGACACAATCGCACTTGACTTGCAGAAACGCTTGATGTCTGCCATTGCTCCTGGCCATTGAAAGTAATCATATGTTTTCGGTCTGCTGTTTTGCTGGTTGCCGAGACTGACCCCAACAGGAGCGCGGACTCGTGACACACTCGGACATGACTGTGTCACGATAAACACGCTGGTACAATCTAACTGAGTGGTCACCTTACATGTATCTTACAACTTGGTGAACACTCGGTACCAACTGCCCGCCTTTAACAAGTATTTTCTGTCTCACTCCTATAAAATCTGTTTCTCTCCAACTTCTTGCAAACTTCCATGGACTTCACGTGCGATGGGTCGTGTTCCTGTGCAGCCCTAAACTCTTCAGGAGAAACGTCTATGCCCGAACTTCATATTACTGGTACAAAACTAACGGTTTAACATCCTTTTCCTCATTCCTTGCTCCGTGTTTGAACTGCTGCCCCTGAAGCAGTCAACAACTCTATGGATCCCCCTGGATCCCTTGCACCTGGTATCTTTCATATGATCAGATCGTCGAAGGGGTTTCTCCATCACCAACGCAGTCAATCTCGGCCTGAGAAGTAAAGGGGTAGTATTCTATATTAGCAACTGGAAAAACTACTCACAGTGCCATCGATTAGGAGTAAGGTCTGGATTTGCACTGTCCATATCCCCTTTATCGACCTGACGTTGTTTGTTACTACACCGCTTTCCATGAACAACCAGTGTCTCGTATAACTCTTTCACCCTCTGCTGGCAATTCCACCCCTTTTCCAATGGTAACGAAAATAAAAATAAAAACCACTCAGCATAGTGCCCTCCATCCCCTGACACTGACTGCTGTCCAGTGATAGCCATATGCTGTTCACCCTCTTCAGAATGAATCCCATTTTTGGTTCCATATGCAGGTCGTTTACCTTGTCGGACCTTATCCCACATCTTGCATGGCTGCTGCCTTCTGGTAACCTCATGCCGACCTTTCCCTCGCCACATGTACTCTTGTGGACAAAAATTATAATGATGAAAACCTAATGTCCCTTTGCCTTCCTTCTGCCCACTCCAATGGGTTTGCAGGGACTTTCACAAGTTAACTCACACCTGGTCTCCTTGCACTCTTATCACCAGTGCATAGCACCTCTTGTTTATCCTATGCACCTTTCGTGACCAATACGTGCCTCTCGATACACCTCTGCGAATTCAACATCTTGCTGGTCTCTGGCTGTCTCTCTTTCACATGGATGGTTATCTCAGGGCGCTCTGGACATTATTCTGTTCTCTTCTTAAAATCTTGCACTCTTTCAACTCATGCGTAATCACTTTTTAGTACAACGCAAACTCTAAACCATTTTTCCAAAATCAGTGATTCCTATACGTGCACCAAATGAGTGTCCGTTGCCCTGCTTGCTTTCTTGATGAACGTAATTTCTTTATGAATCATTCTTCTGTGAGGTCAAATCCCTTCATTAAAGACTACTTCACTGCAACAAAATCGGACTGTTGTTCTCTGGTAAAACACAGTGAAATTCTGCAAATGCCTTAAACGTCAGTAAAGGCCGACAATATGGAATGCCACTCTTCTGGAGGCCAACCCTGACTAGTTGCAAACGTTTACGGAAACGACTGATGTATGCATCAATCGAATCGGTACCTTACGGAGAATTTTGGACAACTGGGGTCGGGGAGAGCGTTAACTGCGACACTGAGTCACTGGAAACTGAAACTCCCCATCCTCGGTGGTCTCACTTTGTCATCCTCACTTTCTATAATTCTAATTGAACCTTTAATATTTCTGTTTCCTGCTTCATTTTTTTCCTGTTTCCTGCATTTCCCGAGCCTGATTATCATTAGCCTGAATCCTTTTTTTTGCCGTTCCTGCTTCATTCTTTATGTTTCACTGGAGCATCCCTTAATTCTTTCTGTTTCATGCGTTTTCCACTAACCTTTTCCCGTTCTGTCTATTTCGACTGCGAACACACGGAGTCTTTTCTCCGCGCGTCATCACTTTCCATCTTTTGTTGGTTTTTCAACGAAAATGCACGCAATTCTTTCCTGAGTAACTAGTTCACGAGCGTCGTCACAAGTTGTTTCTTTTGGGGTGTTCTTGTTTCCGCCAATTTTTTTTTAACATGATTTTATTACTACGACAGCCAAACTGGGTTGTTTCCGACTCGAGTGAAGTAATAGCAACAATCCATCATGAATGATAATATTAGCTTGGACAACGTAATTAGTCTTTTATAAGACGCCAGCGCCTGACCCAACTATGAGAGCGAAATTATAGGCAATTGTGCGAAATAAGTAATCTGGGGCTGTAATGCCATGCCTTGTATTAAACTATCTTGGAAGCTATGCCATGCCTAGTATTTAACCTATCTTGGGTAACATACAGTAAGACTACCACTTGTCTCTAGGATTACAATACTTGAATCCCACCCTGCTTCATCTCTGAGAAGCTATCCGCAGACACCCCCCCCCGTGACCCCCCCCCCCCCCCCCACCCCCCACCCCCCCCCCCCCCCCCCCACCCCCCCACCCCCCCACCCCCCCGTGAGATCTGGCAAGCTCGAATAAATTGTCAACCTAGGGGTGATGTCAGTGGTGGAAGGACTAGCGCACAGCCCAATACCACACTCTATGCTTGCTTACAATGTCAATTCATTATATCTTGCATTCGTCTCATCATAACAACTAGTAAAGTTATAACTTTAACTACACATGATCATAGATCGAAACTTCAATGCATTTGGAATCAAAACTAAATAATACTTCTCTCTTTCCTGAACTTCACACAAAATCATTTATCTAAAACATCCTTACTAACCCGGGTATAATAGAATTCTACTTTACATGGCCAGGAGTTCTTAAAAACAATTCACGAATCACTGTCTGTTCTTTTCCTTTTTTTTTCTTTCACTGTCACTTTCACTTACGGCACTATGCTGGCACTAGGTTTGGTCTGCTGGCGCCTGGTCAGGTCGAGGACTGTGGGCACTGGCGTTGGTCAGTCATGAAAGTGGCGCTGGCCATAGTAATGAGGTCGAACCCCCTGTTTTGATAGAACAGTGATTTCATCATCGAGCGGTTCTCCTTTCTTTCTTTCCTGCATTAACGATTGCACTCTCTCTCTCTCTCTCTTATAGTATGCTCTTATCAATGGACTTGGATTTTGCTTTTCTTTCATCTTTTTTTTTCTTTTTCTTTTCCTCTTCATTAGTTAGCATCTCTCTCACATCTCTCCTAAGTCACCTTCTCTGCACAGACTTTTCGCGTGCTAATGCCCAAACTTCTCTCCTCTCATCTCTCTGCCTTTTACTGGAAAGAGTACTACACTCTGGGACCTCCTCTATCCCTGTTCTCTCTGTTGTTCTCCACCCTAGTTCCCTCGTTCTCTCACTTATCCACATCCATTTTATTATGTTCCGGATCTGGTCCAAAGAAAGGGCGAGTACCATTGGTCAGTATGTTTACCGCTCGTCCCCGAGTTTATCTCCCTCTTAATTCCATCTAGAAATGTCATATCATGAAAGTCCACGCCACAACATTTCTCTCTTTGGTGGTGGTCAATCAATTCATTGATTAGCTAGATTTCAAACCACACTCCACACACTACCTTCCCCCTTCCCTACTTAAAACTGCGCCCTGTGGCTTATGTCGTGGACACTGGTCTATCTATATTGGCTAGAAGTGTCTGAGCAAGGACTCCTACGACTGGTCTCGCTAGAAATCGAGGCGTCGGTCAAAGCTGATTGTCCGTCTTGCCGGACAGACCGTCTCTGTGAAGCCTCTCACTATGCTTAATTGGCCGGATCCGATAATCCCATGGGCCCCATTCTACTGTAGGCGCCAGATTGTTTGTGTTAGGACTTATGTCCTGTTGAAGTGGCGGCGTGGACCTCAAATTTGGTTGTGTTGAATTTTTGACCGTGACCCAACACACACACACATCACACACCACACACACAACCCACACACACACACACTTCACTCACTCAAACACACCACACACATCCACACACCACGCTACCACCATAACACACACACCACACACACACACACCACTCTAACACACCTCACACACCACTACACCAAAACAAACACAACACACACACTACACACTCACACCACCCACACACACTTACACACAACACACACACTCCACCAACACTCACACTTACACACACACACACCCACCTACACACACACTTACACTAACACACACACTACTCCGCACACAAACTCACACAACACCCTCCCCCCCCACCACACACACACACTACCTCACCCAACCCCCCCCCACCACCACACACCCCCCCACCAACACCACCCACCCCCCCCACACACAGAGTAACCAACATGCACGGCAACACTTAGCACCTTGTGGTAGGCGAGACATGTACTTAAAGCGGTTTTCGATCCTATTGGGAGTCATGATGTTGGTATATCTTTTATTGTACGCATTATTTGCACCGGAATAAGGAAGATTACTGGGAAGGAAGGGAGTAAGGGTGAGGAGGGGTGGGGGAGAAAGGATAGGGGAGTCGGTGGGGGAAGGAGGCGTGGAAAAGGGGGGGGGGGGGTCGGCTCGGCGAGGGTGTTTAGGAACCATCAGTAAAGGTATGTGCACACAGCCGTCGTGTTTTCGCTTTTGACCTGAGCGAGTTCTCCAAACATTTCCCTCGTGGTGTTATAGGGGCAACTTAAATTTGTGTGATTCAGTAGAAAGTTTTCAGAAGTGTTCATTAGTGTTGTTTGTTGCTTTCATTCATGATGTCTTCTTTCTTTTCTTGTTTCTTTTTTTCTTTCATCTTTTCTTTACAATTTCTTATTCGCTTCTCTGTGTGTATAGTTTTATCTTTTGTTTTCGTTCCTTTCCCTTTTGGGTTTGTTTTTATATAAAGTGGATACTGGTATTGGAAAGGTTGACATGTCTGTAACATGATTGTAAATGCTGTTCCTCTTGTTTCTTTGTTGTCTTCTTTTTTTGTTCTTTATTTCCACTTTGCTTTTTTTTTTCCTTTTAAATTCTTTTATTCGTTTACTTTTTGTGTCTAGTTTCTCTTTTCTTCTCTACTGTTTCTTTGATTTTTAATCTTCTATACTTGTCGTGTCTTTTTTTTTTTTTTTTTTTTTTTTTACATGTTTCCTTCTTTCGTTTTGTATTGCCTTGCTGTGTGTCTTTTTCCTTTTATGTATGTCTTTTCTCACTACGTCTGTCTGTTTTCTGTATGTATGTCTTTTCTCTATTCTTCGTCTGTCTTTTTCCTTTATGTAGGTCTTTTCTCTACGTCTGTATTTTTCTGTACTGTAGGTCTTTTTCCTTACGTCGGTATGTATTCGTATGTATGTCATTTTCTCTTATCTGTCTGTTTTCTGGATGTATGTATTTTATACTAACGTCTGTCTTTTTTCCTGTATGTATGTTCTTTTCTCACTACGTCGGTCTGTTTCTGTTTGTATGTCTTTTCTCCTACTTCTTCGTCTGTCTTTTTATCCTTTATGTATGTCTTTTCTCCTACGTCTGCTGTTTTTCTGTATGTATGTCTTTTCTCACTTCTTCTTCGTCATGTCTTTTTTCGTATTATGTCTTTTCTCCTAAAGTCTGTTAGTTTTCTGTATGTATGTCTTTTCTCATACGTCTGTTCTGTTTTGCTGTATGTATGTCTTTTCTCCTTACTTCTTCGTTCATGATCTTCTTTCTGTTTGTATGTTTTTATCCTATTTCTCCGTCTGCTTGCGACACATTTAAGCAATGTATCTCTTCTTGCACTGTTCATAGCCATCATACAGGCTCCTTCAGTTCTTAGTTCTAGTCCAAGGAACCCAAAATCGCCGTAGGAACTCAGGGCCACCAACCAAGGGAGAGACACTGAGCTCTGTTGAGTTTATTAATAATAATAATAATAATGAAATACTTTTTTAGACGCCTTTTCTCGGCTTGAGGACCCAAGCTTAGCGCTTTACATTCAACACTGTTTACAAAAAACGGGGTGCCTACCTGGGTAAGCCCGGACTGCAGAGCCTGCAGCTGGCGCTTCATTCGGGAGTTTCCCGTGTCATCCAGTCAATATTGTTCTCAATTATCGGACACTATTTCCTTACTTCCTTCTCAATTCTTTCCTTTTTCTCACGCAGGGTGCTTGCTATGTGTAAAGTGGTCATCCATACCCAACGGCCAAACTGGGCCTACTCTTCCGAAAGTTGGTGAATGGGTTTATTTGAATGTGTGCAAGTTGTTATGCGTGCGTTCACACTCGGAATCCTCCGGTTTATATAGTCTCTTTGGTAGGACTGTATGGGTAATGGAGTCAGAACCAATGTTATACTCCGAGGGAAAAATCACACTTGTACAGATAAAGACTGGCGGAGGTTCGAACCCGCAACCTCTAGGATCACCAAGATTACGAGTCCGGCGCTCTACCAAATGAGCTATTCCGGCTACCTTCTTCTGCAAGCGTTCAATAAGCGCTTTTTGGTGATGGCAATATATAACGTAAGGTGTATCATTCCAGCGACAATGTTTTGCTTAGCCGCGGACCTAGACAGATTGAAAATGTCCAACAGTCCCCTTACAGTGACAGCCCTACGATCTGACCGACTGCGAAAGACCGTGACGCGGAGCTCAACGTCAGACAAGAAGATGGACTGGGAACAGGGCGACTAAAATACCTGAGACTGCACACCTGAGAACCGCGACCCTTACCGGCTTGCCGGCAACACCACGCTTAGAAAGCCAAAGGACCGCACCCTTGATTCACCAACCCACCAACACCCCGTTGGTGACAGACAGCGGGGAGGATAATATGGTAAATGGAATCACTTGCATCACAAGTCACCGAGGAACCTTAACAGGTTACTCATGATGGATATGGAGGAGGAGGAGGAGGAGGTGGGAGGGAGGTGGAGGTGGAGGAAACTGATAACCCGATTCACTGGCTGGCAAGATCTGAATAGCCATTGTAGACCTTCATTCGGTTTATTATCTCTGACATGGAGCTGTCGGCCAGAAATACAACCAGAATCTAAATACTGCAAACAGTGTATGCTTTATAGAGCTTATCACGAAGTCACCTCTTTCATAGTTGTCGGTGGGGGAGGAGAGAGGAGAGAGAGAGAGAAGAGAGAGAGAGAGAGAGAAGAGAGAGTGATTAGGAGAGGAAGTGAGGAGAGAGAGGAAAGAAAGAGCGGAGAGAAATGAAAAACCTCGATCGTTCACTTAAAGGTAAAGGACTGATAAAAATGGAAATCTTGACACAAACAACTCAACACCAGATATGAAGGTGGGGAGGGGTGGGGTGGGTTGGAAATCGGAATCTTTAACGGCCAAAGATTGATGAAAAAGCCACTAAAGACCTCGTCACGAACTGACGGTAGACGTGGTGGAAGCGGTTTTGAAGAAAACGCATGCCTGACCTGCATTCGTTGCTATTCTGAGATGATTTTTTATACTTGGCGATAGCATGAGCAGGGGAGGAGGACATGACAAGTCACCGCCTGTACTATGAGTGCCCAGCCTTGGGACGAAGACCTCTTGTTGAAAGTTGGACCCAGGGCAATACACTTGTCAGTCCCTTTCGTCGCTATAACCTAACACCAACCAGTCCCGAAACCTCACTGACTTGGTGCGTGTGCAGTTAAGAAATGTCAGATACCACTCTCAAAAAAATGTTTCTTTTTTTTCTTTCATTCACTTTTTTTTTTGCCTCCCACATTCTCCCGTTCCCCCCCCCCCCCCCCACCCCACCCCCCCACCACCCTCTTTTTTTTTTTTTCTTCACAGCAGAAGCGCGCTCAGCTGAGCATACAAGCATGCTGGGGCAAAGAACCAACACTTCCTTTGAAGATTTGTTGGGGTTCGATAGATTCCTTCGATAAATTAGCAATCAATCACCTTCAAACAGGATATTTCTAGACAAACAGTAGATCAATTCAGTCTGTTCGCCAACATTAGCATTCGTGTATGAGTGGACGTTTCGATCGTTCTGTATATCTTTAATGATGTTGATGACTGATGATGATGATGATGATGATGATGATGATGCTAGATGATTAAATACAACATTATTTCTCATCGTCATCATCATCATCTAATGTCTATTGAAATACACCATTACCGTTATGAAATTCACCACTTGTAGTAGTAGTAGTGGTAGTAGTAGTAGTAGTAGTTGTAGTTGTAGCACTAGCAGCAGGCAGCCTGTTAGTAATTGTAATAGTAGTAGTAGTTGTTAGTTGTGACCATAAATAAATTATGATCGTAATAATGAATATGATAATAAACAAATGTAACTGAGTTAATTTATGAATAAAATATTCATAACAATAAAATGATAATGATTATAGTATATTATCATTGCTATTATTATTATTTTATTATTATTATTATTATTATTATTATTATTATTATATTGCCCAGCGTTGTTGTTGTCGTTGTTGTTGTCGCTGTTGTTGTTGTTGTCAAATGCTATCAGCATCATCAAAATAGTGATTGGTAAACTCTCCTATTCGACATTAAAATTTTAGCACACGTACTTTCACGGCAACAACAACAACAACAACAACAACAACACCAACAAGAAGCAAGCGCAAAAACGCAGACTGAAGAAGGTCAACTGGACGTGTGTTGTGCAACAGGCTTAAGTTCACTTCATGAAGCTAAACCCAGCTCACATAGAAAGCACGACTGTTCCCGTCAAAGAACAAACCGAGCCATCCGTACGCTCTGAGAATTTTAAGGCACCGCTGATGGCCAAATGCTGTTTTTAAATGATTCGATTCAAATTCATGTGTGTGGCACAGGGTAAACATAACAAGACACTGCTGTTCTTCATGAACATTTTGCCGCGCATGCGTACATATGCTTGATGAGATCGAGCTCCCCCCCCCCCCCCCCCCCCCCCGCCTCCGCTATCCTGCTCCAGTGTCTCTGTTTCTGAGACTTTTCTCATTTAACTTGTGTATATTGCCATTGTCTTACTGACAGCAACCTGGGGGAGTATTCGTGAGAGATCCACCCCCACTTATTGTAGCTGTTATATAGTTTTTTTGATTCTCTCACTGGGTTTTCATCCATGGAATAACAACGTGTGTAACAGAAAAGAACAGAAAACAAACCAACCAACAAACAACAACAACAAGAGCAACAACAAACGTCAGGTAATTACTGTCTTCCCATCTTGTTTCCTTTGCAATCCCTTACTGATATGCACTTATCTCCCTCCTCCCAGCTATACAGAATACACAATATAGGTTTGATTCCGCCCTCCCCCCCCCCCCCCCCCCCCCCCTCCCCTCCACACACACACACATTCACTTCTTCGTCCACTCCCTCACTTTTAGCCCTTCCCTACCTTTCCCTTTCCACATTTCATGTATTTATTTATTTATTTTATTTATTTGTATAATTTCTTCAACTAATCTTTTTTTTATTTTCTTACATACTTTCCACCCATTGATTTGAGTATTTACTTTCTCGATGTTTCTTTGTTTTAAGATTCTTTCTGTTTATTAATTCATCTGATTTGCTCTAAGATCTATGGAAGTTATCAAGAATTTTTCTTGTCTGTTTTTAAACCATTTTATCTCTTTTTATTTATTCATTTACTTATCTATTGACCTACTTGTAAAACAGCCTCTGTCTTTTTCCTCATTCTTTGTGTCTTTTTCTTTATACAAACAAAAGCAACAGTCCTCCAAAGGGAAGAAAACAGTACACATAAATAATAATTCTACTCTTCTTATTTCAAATTTTCGGCCACATGGCGATTTCAGAGAAAAAAAACAATACAACTACGTGTGTTTTTTTTCTTCTCTTGAAAAAGGCTACGTGGCCGAAAATGTGAAATATGAAGAGTGGAATTGTGATTTTGCGTTTCTTTATATATAATTCCATTCGCCACTTTAGTCAGCTCACGAGAGAACACTCATCACGTCTTCCAGTAACCGAAACAGCGAATCATTCTTTCTACTTTTATCTTTCATTTTTTTTTGTTTCTGTGTTTGCGTTATTTGTCTGCCCTGCATGAAGTAGACCAAAAGGTTGAAATGGGTTGTGTCAGTTCTCTTTTTTTTTTATTTGTTTGTTGCATTCGTTTGGCGGACAGTCATTCAACTTGTTCCTTCTAACAGCTACAGCATCAGAAACTCGTCAGCATCAGCAAAAAAAAAAAAAAAAAAAAAAAAAAACACACACACACAAAAAAAAAAACCCACAGCCATAACAAATTTAACGTCAACATGAATTACATATCGCTCTAAAATTCTCCTCCACCCCTTCCTCCTCCTCCTCTCTCTCTCTGTGTCTCTTACTGAGTGCGCGCGCGCGCATGTGCGTGCGCGCGGTGTGTGTGTGAGGAGAGAGAAAGAGAAGAGAGAGAGAGAGAGAGAGAGAGAGAGAGAGAGAGAGAGAGAGGAAGAGAGAGAGAGAGAGAGAAGAGAGAGAGAGAGAGAGAGAGAGAGAGAGGAGAGGAGAGAGAGAGAGGAAGAGGAGGAGAGAGAGAGAGTCCTTCAAT
>CM031606.1:78394897-78402397 GCA_018398815.1 Conus ventricosus
CCCCCCCACCCCCCCTAACGCCTTATTCCCGTGTCATCCTCTTTTTCCTTCAACCCCCTGATCCCTCCACCCCCACCCCCACCCCACTCCCACTCCCACCCACCCCTACCCCCATCTCTCTTCCTCCTCCAGTCTGGAAGGTCACTCACGCTTCTGTTCTTCTGCCTGTTTCTAATTTCTTCCATCACTCTCTCCATTCCCCCATTCAGATCGATTCTACAGGAAATGTCTCTACCCTTAACCCCCCCCCCCTCCCTTCTTTCCTTCGTCCCTCTCCACCTCCCCCCCCCCCCCCCCCCCCGCCCTCCCTGACATCTCTCTCTCTCTCTCTCTCTCTCTCTCTCTCTCTCTCTCTCTCTCTCTCTCACCCAGCAGCCCTAACCCTTCTACATCCTTCTTAAAGAGCTGCCGAGGAAGAAGCATCAAGCAGCATCAAACAGCGCATCAAGTGCATCAGTTCAGTTCAGCTCAGCTCACAGGACTGGCTCCCTCACTCTTTCTTTCTTTCTTTCTTGTCCATCGCCGCCGCTCCCTGCCCGATCCCTATCAACTATGAGCACAGGTCTGCGACGATGATGATGATGATGGAAGTCATGGAGAGAGAGAGAGAGAGGGGGGGGGGGGGAGAGAGAGAGAGAGAGAGGGGGGGGGAAAGGAGGGAGGAGGGGGGGGGGGAGGGGAAAAGGGGGGGAGAGAGAGGGGGAGAGGAGGGGGAAAAAAGGGTGGGAGTGAGAGAGGGGGACATACGGGACGATTGACAGAAAACACACACCCCCAACAAACATTTACAGAGGGGAGAGGGGGAGAGGAGAGGGAGGGGGGACGGGACAGACAAAACGGGGAAGCAGACAGCAGAAAAAGCGACAAGGGGGAAAAGCAGACAAAACAGACAGCCAGACAGAGGGGGTTAGGCGCGGGACAGACACAGAATGGGGGAAAAAATTATCTAAAAAAGGAAATTTGGAAAAGGGTATAGTCGTTTTTCCCGTAAAAAATCACGGAGAGTGAGAGGAGGAGAGAGGGAGAGGGGAGTTTGGAGAGAGGGGGAGAGGAGAAGAGGGGAGGAGAGGAGGAGAGAGAGGGGGGGGGGGGGAGAGGGGGGGAGAGGGAGGAAGGACAGACGGACAGACAGACAGACAGAACGGCAGTCAAACAGGAGACAGAAGAGAGCCAAAATTTGGGAAAAAAGTCAAATTTTCAGATTTTAAAATTTTTAGGCTTTACCCGATTTTTCTTGTATGCACTTACGGGGAGAGGAGAGGAGAAAAGAAAGGGGAGAGGAGGAGAAAAGGGGAGAGAGAGTGAGAAGGAGGGGATGAGAGAGGGGAGAGAAGGGGGTTAAAGGAAAGATGAGTTTGGGAAAAAAGGGGTGAAACCAGTATTTAAAGACCCCACACACCCACCCCCAAACCCCACACACCCCCACAGAGAGAGGAGAGAGGGGAGAGAGGGGAGAGGGAAAAGGAGAGAGGAGAAGAAAAGAGGGGAGAGAGGAGGCAGGGGGGAAGGGGGGAAAGAGGGAGAGGGGAGGGGGAGGGGAAAGAAGAGAGAGTGTGTCCCCGGTTTTAAAAAATTCAACTCAACCAAATTCGGGGTTTAAATCGCCCCCACCCCTTTGGGGTTTTAACCCCAAAACGAAAATATTCGGGGGCGTCGGGCCCGGAGGGCCCCCATGGTTCGGATTCAGCCAGTTTGAGCAGGGGGGGGGGGGTAATCCTCACCCTTTTCACAGAGACAGTCCGCCCCTTTCCCCGGGGAAACTAAATAGCTGCCCGATCATTCCCCTGTCGCCTCAGCCAATTAATGGTTTTTTTTAAGCTCTCGTGGAGAAAAACCCCACTGTTGCCGTAGGGAAACTAAGCTGTCGGGCAGAATGTCTCGAGTGGTCTTCCACCCCGGTCTGGGTACCCAGACTCATTAGCCACTTTACGGGACCAGTGTCTAGGGACTTGAGCCACACGGGCCAGTCAAGTAGGAAGGGGGGGGAAGGTAGTGTGGGGGTGGGGGTGAAATTTGGCAAATTTCAATTAAATGCCCAAATTGCCCACCCAGGGAGTAAGGCGTGTGGACGGGACTGTCGTGATGGGGAAATCCAAGGGAAAAATTAAAGGGGGAAAGAAAATTTGGGTGCGGGGGTTTTAAAAATAGGGCCAATGGTACTCCCCCTTGTTGGAGAGTGGGAAACACCATAAAAAGGATGGGAAGGAGGGGGAACGGGGGGGAACGAGGAAAAAAAAAAAACGAACGGGACAGAGAGAGAGAGAGGGGAAGTTGGGGAGAGTAGGCTCTCGCCTACGGGAAAGGGCGGGAGATGAGAACGAACAGGGGGGAAAAGGAGAGGAGGGGTTTTTTGGGTTTGTAGTCTCTGCACGGGGGGAAAAAAGGCAGAGAGATGAGAGAGGGAGGAGAAGGGGGGGAAAGAACGAACAGAGAGACGAGGGGGGAGAGGTTCTGGGGTTCTTGGAGAAAAAAGCAGAGAGAGAGGAGAAAAGAAAACCCAAGTGAGGGGTTTAAAACATGAGTTAGTCTCCCAGGGGAAAGGACTGGGAGAAAATGTGGAAAAGAAAAGAGAGTTGCAAATTTTATGAAAAAGAAAAGAAAGAAAAGAAAAAAAAAAAAGAAAAGAAAACCAGGTCCATTTGTAAGGGGCGGACTAGAAGGGAGAGAGAGAGAGATTTGCAAGGCGTTAATACAGGAAAAAGAAAGGAAAACAGATGGGAATTTTGATAGTCACTGTTCTCCCCAAACCCGGGGGTTCACCTCATCCCGGGCACGTCATTTTCGCCAAGCAAAACCCACGACCAACGCCAACAGTCTCACTGACCAGGCGCCATAAGACCAACCCAAAAGTGCCGGCATTTTGTGTCGTGTTTTTGGAAGTGACGTGAAAAAAAAAAAGAAAAAAAAGAAAAGACAGTGATTCGTGAATAGTTAAAAAATCCCCTGGCCGGGTTTAAAGTAAAATCTATTTTTCCCCGGGTTTTAATTTAAATGATTTTTTAAAATTTATAAATGATTTTTTTGAAGTTCAGGAAAAAAAGAAAAAGGGGTTTTTTTTCATTTGATTCTATATGTTATGTTCTTTCTATGATCATGTTTATTTAAAGTTATAGACTTTACTAGTGGTTTGATGTGCCCGAATGCATATTTTATGTAGAGTTTTGTAAGAAAGTTTGGGGTGTTTTTGGGGCTGTGCGCTAGTCCTTCCTCCACTGCCCTTTACCCCGGGTTTTTGAAAAATTTTTGGCGAGCCTGCCAGGATTTTGGCCCTTTATTTTTTTTGGCCCAACTTCTCGAGAGGAAGCTGGGTGGGATTCAAGTTTTGAAATTCCTAAGACAAGGGGTTGTTTTCTTTTATTTTCCCCAAAAGATATTTAAAATACTGGGCTTGGCATGGCTTCCAAGATATTTTAATACTAGGTTTGGGCATTTCAGACCCAGGTATCTTTTTTCCCGCACAGATTGCCTAAATTCGCTCTCTTTATTTGGGGGTCAGGCGCGGGGCCCGTCTTTTTAAAAACAAAATTTTACGTTGCCCCAAAGCTAATATTATCTTTTCATGGATTGTGCATTCCCCTCACTCGTGTCGGTAACCCCCAGTTGGTGTGTAGTAGTAAAAAACTTGTTTCAAAAAAAAAAAAAAAAAAAAAAAAAAAAAAAAAAAAAAGGAAAAGAGACAATGGCGGAAAAAAAAGAAAAACCCCTATTGAACAAAATTGTGAGCGTTTTGTCGTGATCTAGGTTACTTTAGGAGATGAGTTGCGCCGGGTTCGTTTGAAAAAAAAAACAAAAAAAATGGAAAAAGATGAACGTGCGGGAAAAAAAAGCCGTTTTCGCAAATAGAGGCGCGGGAAACAGAAAGATTTAAAGGAAATTTAGGGGGTTAAAGGGTATCAGGTAAGGAAAAAACCCGAAAGAATGAAAACAGGGGACAAAAAAGAATTTAAAGGGGAAGGGGGGAGGGAGACAGAAAGAATGAAAACGGAGCGAAAGAAAAAAGGGAAGCGCCCGGAGACAGGGAAAAAAATTTAAAAGGTTCAATTAGAAAATTTGGGAAAATTTGGGAAAAACAAAGGGAGGGCCCCCGGGGTTTGGGGTTCAGTTTCCGTGACCTTTTGCGAGCTTTGCCCCCGAACCCCAAATTTCCCAAAAATTTTCGGAAGGAAAACCCATTCGATTTTAATTTCCTTTCATCAGTCGTTTCCCCCAAACGTTTGGACCGTCAGGGTTGGCCTCCAGGGAAAAGTGGGCAGTCATTTTGTGGCGTTTCTGACGGGTAAGGCATTACCAAAAAATTTTACTGCGTTTCCAGCAGAAAAAACAGTCGGGGTTTTGGTGTGGAAGGGTCTTTAATGAAGGGATTTGACCTCACAGAGGAAGGGGTTTAGGAAGGAAATTTTTGTTTAGCTAAATTACCAAAAAGGTGGGGAGTACACTCGTTTGGTGGCCCCTCTGATCCTATTTTTGATAAATGGTTAGGTTGGCGGTACGAAAAAAAGGGAGTTCCGCTGAATTTTAAAAGAGTAGTTATGAAAAAACGATTTTGTCCCCGGGTTTCCGGCCCTTTAGTTAACCCCTACATTTGAAAGAAAAAGGACAGCCAGGGCCGCAGGGGAAATTGTTTTAAGTTCGCAGGGTGTATAGGAGGACGTTTGGGGCGAAGGTGGGAGGAGAAAGGGGGAAGGAAAGGTGAGAAGGAGGCCCCCCCCCGGGACCAGGGGAGGTTTTCTGCAAAGTCTGCAAAAAACCCGGGGTGGGGCAGAAGGGAAAGGGCAAAGGGACATTAGGTGTTTCATTTGTTCACAAGAAAGGGACATGTGGCGAGGGATTTTCGCAAGAGGGTTTTTCCGAAGGCAGCGCCTGCAAGAGGGGGGATAAAGGGGCGTTTTAAAGGGGGAAAAGGAACCCGCATGGAACCCCAAAAAGGGTTTTAGGTTTAAGAGGGTTTTGGGGTGCCGCTTATGGCTAAAGGGGGGGGGGGACAGCAGTCGTGTCAGGGATGGAGGGCACTAGGCTGAAATGGGTTTTGTTTCCCGTGGAAAAAAAAGGGGGGGATTGGCCAGGGGGGTTTTAAAGTGTTTCGAGAAAAACTTTTTTGTTATGGGGGTAGTTCGAACAACGCTGGTCGATAAAGGGGGGTTTGACAAAGGGCCAAAACCAGCCTTTTACTCTAATCGTTTGGGACTGTGAGGGAGTTTCCTGTTGTAAGATTGAAGTACGTCCCCCTTTCTTTCAGGCGAGTTGTCCCGCGTTGGTAATGGGGCAAAACCCCCTTTATGATTTGATCTTGGGAAATTTTTCCGGGGCAAAGGGATCCGGGGATCCGAGTTGTTGACTGCTAAGGGGCCCGCAGTTCAAACACGGGCAAGAAGGAGGAAAAGGGTTTTTTAAACCCTTAGTTTTTTCCGGGGAAAGGGAAATCGGGCAAAAGATGGGTGCTGATGGGTTTAGGGCGCGCAGGAAAAGAAACCCCCGCTCGTGAAGTCTTGGGAGTTGGCAAGGGTGGGAGAAACAGGAGGGTTTGAGGAGGTTTAGACAGAAATTTTTTGTTTTAAAGGCGGGAATGTTTTTAACCGGTGTTCACCAAGGGGGAAAAAAAAGGGAAAAGGGGCACTCAGTTAGAGGGACCAGGTTTTTATCGTGGGCACTGTCATGTCGTGGGTCACGGGCCCCTTTATGGCGGGTATCTCCCGGGACCGCAAAACAGCGAACCCAAATTTGAAAAGCTTTCATTGGCCGGAGCAAAAGGCAGACATTTAAAAAGGTTCTGCATGTTGTGATGTGTGGTCAAAGGTCAGCCACCCAAAAAGGGTGAAAAGGAAAAACGCCCCTTAAACATCCCCCTTTAATTGACACAAACCCTTCAGGAGAGTGGTGTCGATCTGTTTTTTCCCCAAACTCGCCCTGTTCCAAAGGTGGGGACAGGGATGAGAATGTAAGGTTTTCAAAGGAATGTTTGCCCGAAGGTTGGGTTTGGGGAAAAAGACGGGGAAAATGACAGAAAAAATGAGGAAGCAATCCCCCAAGGGGGAGATCAAGTTGGGTAGGGTTCCCCCCCCGGGGGGCACAACCCAAACTGTTTATGCTTTTGGGAAAGGACCATTCACCAAACACTGGAAAGGTTTGGTTTGGGATTACGAATTGATGTGAATGGGAAACCCAAAATTTTCCATGCGGGAATTTTTTTCCGCAAATATATTCAAACGTGAGGGTCAGCCATAGGGGGCAGCAGCAATCATCGTTTTGGGTTTGGGAAAGAAAAGGGAAATGGGGGGGGGGGGAAGGGGGGGGGGAGGTTTTGTTTCCTAAGTTTCCAGAGAGTCATACAGGGACGTGTCACTGTATGAAGGGGGTAGACAGTTGGGGGTTCCTAGGTTTTTTTGTGGAGGCGACACAAAAACAGCCGGAAAAAAGGAAAGGTGGGGGGAAGATGATGAATTCAGAGAGACCAAAGACCAAAAAAAGGGAAATCAGGAGTTTTGCTAGGTTTTATTGGGTTTTAGGGGGTTTGGGCCCCAAAAATTTTTCTGCAATCACGAGTCCTCTCGGGATTTGGTTCAAGGAGGGAAACCGGCATGGGTCGAATGGGGCAGACCCCGCAGGGCCCAAACACTGCAGCGGTGTTGGAAAAAACTAGGTTTTCCCCCCCCATCTTGAAGTACCAGATATGTCCAAACCATTTTGTTGCGGACAGATGCGTCAGGTGGTGGGGATAGGGGCAGTATTGTTACGGAGCATGAAGGAGTCGAGTTTCCTGTTTAGGTATGCCAGCAGGAAGTTGCGAAGTGTGAAGAAAAGGGTTTCGCAAACCCGGGAGAAAAAAGGGGATGGTTTTTGCTGTTGTGTGGGCCGGCCCGAAATTTTCCCCAAATTTGTATGGGGAAAAAGTTCGTGATCGAGACGGATTATAAAACCCCTCAAATTCCCGCCGGAGGCGCAGTTGAAAAACAGCAGAGTTCTGGTTGGGCAATGGCACTGCAGCCCTACAGGTAAAGAGTGCAGTAATTCCCGGTCGACGAATGTCGGGAAACTGACTATTTTAAATCGTGTTGTCAGCAACTGCAATCAAAGGGAAATCAGTCATATCCCCGGGGCAAATTTTTGATAATATGTGTTGATTGGGCGTTATGTTGATTGGGGTATGGGGTTTATTCCCCGTTTTGGTATGGTTTATATTTTTTGTTTTGAGACTTGTTTTTTATTTTTTTGTGAGATTTGGGTTTATGAAAAAGTGTTTTTGCTTGGGGCATACAGTCGCTTGTGTAGTGATGAATTTTTTGCAATGAGTGGGGGATGGGTTTCCCCAGTGAAGTGTCATGGGTTTGTGATCATATTATTTTGTTTCTTTTTTATAAGAATTGTGAAAAAGAAGATGTGGCAAAACCCCAGGTTTGGGGAATCGCCTTTAAATGGCACAGAGGTCGTTATAAAAAGAAATTAAAAAAAAACGCAAGAGCGCCGTCAATTTATAAATCATTTGGGGGGATTTCCCAAAGTATA
>CM031606.1:78407397-78409897 GCA_018398815.1 Conus ventricosus
AACCACCATGTATTCCCTTATTAATTACCTCAATTGCCAGCTCATTAATAAACACAGAAAACAAAATTGGACTGCATGCATCTCCCTGTTTAAGACCAGTTGTGCACGTTATATAGTCTGTTAATTTAGCACCACAGCGCACTCTCGCTCTCACATCATACATGCTTCTTATACATTTGTAAAGCTTACTCTGTACACAATTTTTTTTTAGCGAGATTGGCCAAAGAATATTTCTATTTATATAAGTCAAATGCTTTTTAAAAATCTATGAAAGCAACATAAAATTTTCGACTATGTGAAACTGTTTTTGTACTAACGCTAACAAAGTGAACATGTGATCCACGTTAATAGCCTTTTTTAAACCAGCTTGGAATCACCGTATATTTTTATCATACCATTCTTGTAATCTGTTATTTACAATCGTGCCATACGCTTACTAGATAAAAATGCTTAGGAGATTCCTCTACTAATTGTTGGATTATTGACATCACTTTTTTAAATAGAGGTACACAGTATCGATTCGTGTAGATATCTGGATACACCATCATCAAAGAGTTATTAAACTTTCCAAGAACTGGAAGACCTGTTCAGAGGATTTTTAACAATTCACCAATTAATACCACTGGTACAGCTGCTCGGCGGTTTATTTTATTCTTCTATGCCATAAGATTACCTCTTTATAACGAGACGATTCATAAACATTATAGTACTCTTGAAGTATTTCCTCGTTACGTATTTGTCTAATATTAATTGCAATAACGCTTCGAAATGTTTAAACAATGCATCACTTTAATGTTCGTTCGGCTGTTTTCTTTTAAACGATATTTGTAATACGGTAATGTCCTAGTAAGTCCTTTTGACATTTCAGAGGCCACAGAGCTAAATACTGACAACTAGTCAGAAGTCAGTCCGTGCGTCTGCAGTTTCCCTATCGCACTGACCTCATGGTGTATCTAGGTACAGTAATTGCATAACGTTTTTTTTTTTTAAATGTGTATGTTAACAACGATCGCCATTGAATATGTCTCAATTGACCTGTTTACTCATTTGATTATAACATTCTATTGAGGTGTAGAAAGAAATTTTTGTTAAGGCCCGAAAAATCGATTTGATGTAAGAATCCAAACTAAATATAACTGATTTCCGTTTAAAATCGTCACCTGTGCCAAATGTTATCATTGCATGTCAAGTTGTTCAGAGGATGGACGATTACAATTACTAGCACGGTTTAGGACAGAAAAAAGGATTTTGACAGGAATCGGGAATTATAGTTTAAACACAACAATCAGGAACTTTCTGTCTAGAAACTGGAAACTTGATGTCCCATTCAAAATTTCAAACTTTGATATCGCCTGTTCTCTGAATTTGTATCACAGTTCATTTATTGCTGGTATTGAGTCTGACTGTGCGAAATCAAGTTTCGCAACGCACGCAAACACACACACAGACTACCAACACACACACACACAAACACACACAACATCACACACACACACACTCACGTACCCACTCTGGACCACATTGTCACATTGATGGTGTGCTGTCTTCTTCGTTTACCTGTTTCAATGTATCACCTGGAGAGTGTTGACTTTGTCAGTTAATTGACACTCGCAACTCACAGTATCTGTCACGTTATTGACACACCACAACTCAAGTATCTGTCACGTTACTGACACTCAAATACAGTATTGTCCGTTAATGACAATCCAACTACAGTATCTGTCACGTGTCTTGACAACTCACACTCCAGTATCTGTCGCGTTTAGCCAACATCGCAATCACAGTATTCGTCACGTTCACTAACACTCCACAACTCACAATATCGTCACGTTAACTGACACCCACAACCACAGTATCTGCACGTTACTTGACACTCACACAACTCACAGTATCTCTCACGTTCACTGACCACTCCACAACTCACAGTATCTGTCACGTTAACTGACACTCCACACTCACAGTATCTGTCACGTTACTTGACACTCACAACTCACAGTATCTGTCACGTGTTCACCACACTCGCAGATCACGTATCTGTCACGTTCACTAACCTCCACAACTCACAATATCTGTCACGTTAACTGACACTCCACAACTCACAGTATCTGTCACGTTAACTGACACTCCACAACTCACAGTATCTCTCACGTTCACTGACCACTCCACAACTCACAGTATCTGTCACGTTAACTGACACTCCACAACTCACAGTATCTGTCACGTACTTGACACTCCACAACTCACAGTATCTGTCACGTTCATGACCACTCCACAACTCACAGTATCTGTCACGTTAACTGACACTCCGCAACTCACAGTATCTGTCACGTTATCCGACACTCGCAATTCACGGTATCTGTCACGTTAATTGACACTCCACAACTCACGGTATCTGTCACGTTAACTGACACTCCGCAACTCACAGTATCTGTCACGTTAATTGACACTGCACAACTCACAGTATCTTTCACGTTAACAACACTCCACAACTCACAGCATC
>CM031606.1:78419897-78449897 GCA_018398815.1 Conus ventricosus
ACAGACTTGCATGGTGCGTGAGAGTGCCCCCCTCCCCCCCCCCCCCCCCCACACACACATTTTACCACACAAAAAAGAGAAAAAAAAAAGAAACAAACAACAACAAAAGAGAAAAAAAAACAACAACAACAAAAACAACAACAAAAAGGCAGGGGTGGTGGAGGGAAAAGAAATTGATCAGACGTAATGGACAACGTCTGAAAACATCTGAACGCATATAACAGATGTGGATCTGTATCGCCATCATCATCGTCTTATATTGTTCCTGACTACTACAAGTCATTTGGAAGGGATTCAACACTTCCTTTTTTTTTTTTTTTTTAGGCAGCTGGTAGATTTGTTCTTTCATATCTTTTTTGGTACATATGTACACACTACAATCGTCTTGGCTTGTTGTTCTCTGTCTAGTATGAACTGAAAAACGCAGAACTCGTCAATTTGTTAAATACATGCCATTGTTCACCGAATAGATTGGCTATTGAAAGCGAAGCATTGACCCGTTTTAGTTGCCGTTGTTGTTTGCCGCTGCTGCGGCTGCTGCTGCTATTGTAGTTCCTAACTCTTGCAATCTTAATCTTGAACGGGGCATGGAACAGTAAACAGTAAACCATAAACAAGTGGGGGTAACTCTAGGGTAGGGTAAGGTAGCGCAAGGGATGCCCGCTTGTTTGGTCTGTGTGCTCTGCGTGTCGTCATTTCTGCTAGACGATTCGGTGTCGTAGGCAGCATTCCTTTGGAGTTAGGGGCGTGTATCTATTTCAACATGGGAGCAAAAGTTACCCTGCTTGTTAGTGAGTATACTTCAAAGAGAAAGTCCAAATGATAGCCGATAACACGTTTTGAAATTCTGCAAATTAATCGAGGCTACATCGACGTCAGTCCAGAGGTGCGTCAACTGTGGAATTAATAAACACAGAAAAAAAAAAAATCAACGACGGTCAAATCTCAACCACTGCGGAGGAAAGGAGAAGAATGTGATTTGAAAGGGACAACGATGGAGGGACGAAGAGAGGAAGCAGGGAAACTGGAGAACAAATCGGGAAAAGAGAGAGGAAACCAAGAACTCTTTCTTGACCTCGATGAAATGGGGCGCCACCATTATTTATTTCCCTTCTATCTAATTCTGCTGTCACATTCTTGTCCCGTTCTAACTCCCTCTCCTCCATCCTGCCAGCCCAAAGAATGAGTGTCGTGTTAGCTTTTGGCCGTTTTTGAAGGTTTACTTTTAAGTCGTTTCCATAGGGACGACAATCATAAGATGGGCTTGAATTTACATTCTTCTTTTCTTCTTCTTCTTCTTCTTTTCTTCTTCTCTATTATTGACAATACTTACGTAATGCCGTTCTCAGGGATTAAATTCTACCCTCTTTGCATGCTCTCTTTATACAATGGGCTACCGACCTGGGAAGAGTCGAATGAAGGGCTGGCTGTGTCAGTCAATCGAGTATCAGCCACTGATTTCTTCGTTTGTTCTCAGAAGACTCATGCTATGTGTATTGTGTTAGCTATACAAACGGCCAAACTGGTTTTCTCTTCCAAAACATGATACTGGAATTTTACGTGCGTTCATGATCTTATGCCTGAGTTCACACACGGAATCTCTTCGAAGGATGTTGCTGTTAAAGGAGTCAGAACCAATGTTAACTTCAGTGGAAAAAAATCCCACTGTACTAAAGCGGCTCAGAGGGAATTCAAACCGGAACCCCAGCGTCACCAGAATCACGAATCCGACTCTCACCAACTGGATTATTCCGGCCCCATTCTAGTCGCTGAAAAGAATTCGTAACGTTCACTGAAATCAAGCACGATCAAAGACAACGAATAAAATTTACAACCATGACCGACTTTTGTTGCAAAGTGCAAGAGGCCAATCAAACTTACGTATCCGTCTATTTGCCTAATGTGGAAGCGCATTGCAGTATTAAAAAAAAAGAAAAGAAGAAGAAATATAAGAAATCTTAACGCACTGTTTCATGTGAACTGCTAACCGTTGCCCACTCCGATCATAAGGCACTGATAACAGAGTTTGAGCGCTGGCAATGTTGTAAGAGGCCCCGGCTACTGGAGTTTTAATAATAGCTACTTAAGAGACCCACTTGGTGTGAATCAAATTAATGATCTGTTAGACAAACTATTAAATAATACTCCAGTGTTAGTCCATGTTGATAAATGGGAACTTTGTAAAATGGAAGTAAGAAATTTTTGCATAGAGTATGGAAAAATATCGGCCTGAAAAAAAACACCCACACTTAGAACGGCACTTAGAGCTGCAGATCTTAGAAAAGGAAAATGAGTTAACTCTTGACCCAGGGGACAAATCCACACAAAGCAAGTACTTGAATTTAAAACGCAAAGCCACACAAAGCAAGTACTTGAATTTAAAACGCAAAGCAACACAAAGCAAGTACTTGAATTTAAAACGCAAAGCCACACAAAGTAAGTACTTGAATTTAAAACGCAAAGCCACACAAAGCAAATACTTGAATTGAAAACGTCAGTTAGATTTATTACAGGTTAATAAAGCAAAAGGCGCTAAGATTCGAGCAAGGTTTAAATGGATTGAAGATGGTGAACGCAGTTCTTAATAGTTTTGCAATTTAGAAAAAGCGAAAGGCAAGAAGAAGATTATGACACACACACACACCACACACACACACACACACACACACACACAACACACACACACACACACACAGGAGAGAGAGAGAGAGAGAGAGAGGGGAGAGAGAGAGAGAGAGAGAGAGAGAGAGAGAGAGAGAGAGAGAGAGAGATACAAACATATGAGACAGACAGTGACAGACATACAGTCAGGCAGACAGACAGACAGACAGACAGACAGACTCCGACAGAGACGAAGCGATACTCAGGTGCCACTGCGAGACGTTCATTTCCATTGTTCTGTACCAGTGTGAAATGTAACCGTTTTACAGACAATGGAGAAGACAATCTGTGTCAGATACCACTTCTGACGTTTCAGGGACACATCCAGCTCACTGAAAAGAATGGGGAAAGATGACGCAGAAAAAAAAACACACACAAAACAATTGGTAGTAAACCCAGATAAGGGGGAAAAAAAGAAAGAAAGAATCGTTTCCTCCGAAGAAAACAACTGCCAGAGTGTACACGCTGTCAGGTGGAATCACAATGGAATATCGATCCCTTCAGTTCATATCGCTACATGAGGGCTCGAGTTACCAGCTGTCAAGACAAGATGGGAGGTGCTACACCATCGGGATGTTGGTGGGGTTGTTAAACAACAACAACAACAACAACAACAATAACAACAACAACACGACAACAAAGAAGGACATACGTACAAACTGTGTGCTGACCCCTTTAAAAGAAAAAAACAAACTAAAACATGTTGCAAACATCAAAACACGTTCCCGTGACTGCTCTCTCTCTCTCTCTCTCCCCCCCCTCTTTTCTCTTCTTTCTCTCTCTCTCTCTCTCTCTCTTCTCTCTCTCTCTCCCCTCTCTCTCTCTCTCTCTCCTCTCTCTCTCTCTCTCTCTCCGTCCGTTCATCTGTCTGTCTGTCTGTCTGTCTTTCTCTCTCTCTCTCTCTCCCCTCTCTCTCTCTCTCTCTCTCCTCCCTTTTTCCTCCTCTCTCTTCTCTCTCTCTCTTTTTTTCTTCCTCTCTCTTTCTCTATTTCTCTCTCTCTGTCTCTGCTTGTCTGTCTGTCTGCCTTCCCCTCTCTCTCTGTCTCTGCCTGTCCCGTCTGTCTTTCTGTCTGTCTTCTCTCTCTCTCTCTCTCTCTCTCTCCTCTCTCTCTCTCTCTCTATCTCTCTCTTCTCTTCTCTCTCTCTCTCTCTCTCCTCCCCCCCCCCTCTCATCAATTCAGATGAGTATAAACAAAATGAACTGATTTTTATGCCAAATATTTTCAAAGCATGCCTGTATCTATTTCTTTCTTTTTGTTTGAATTCTTGTTTTAATTCTACGACACATAAGTCACAAAATGCTCTGTACCTAATTTGGAACTTTTTGTTGTTGGTGTGAAACAGAAACTCTTATATCAACAATTGTTGACCACTTCTAGTCTCACACCTTATTATACCATTGCTTCCGTTTTGCAAGGAACCCACCTCTTCAACACCTTTAACTTAGTATTCACAGTGTTAGCGGGTAATAGCAGTTTAGCACAGAACTTAAACATGCACGTTTAATTGGTTTCGTAAACCCTATAGTATTGAAAGAGAGAGAGAGAGAGAGAGAGGAGAGAGAGAGAGAGGGGAGAGAGAGAGAGAGAGAGAGAGAGGAGAGAGAGAGAGAGAGAGATGTAGGTCGTAGAAAAACTCGTCACAAACACGCAAAGACTCTTTTGCAAAGTTCCAAACAGACATCGCTGAACAATATTTCAATATATTTACTATTAAACTCGTGAAATCATGTCGTCCACCAAAATTGGACAACAAGGGGACTGACAAGGCAGTGCCAACACTTTTCGTCCTCCCTTCTGTGAATCAGTTTTGGCGCATTGTTGTTTGGTTCCGGGTTTCAGAACAGATGGACACATGTGTCTGACTCTCAACCCTCTTGGAAGACTGCGATGAGAACCAGTCTCTGGAAACATCCTGCATCGTGCCTGGTAATGGTACTGTACTTTAGTGTCACTAATTTGTTCTTGGGTCGTTGCATGTGAACGGAAAGGCTTTCCGTCCTATCTCCCCCAAACAGGGATGTTTTGTGTTGTGAAACTGTTACGAAATTCAGACTTTAGAGATTAATTATGATGACGCCCTTCAGTGTTTAGGAATTTCTCTATTTCTGCACATGTTTGGTGCTGTTGCTTTTTCTTCTTCGTGGCATTATTTCAACACCGCTCACCCCAGTACCCCCCCCCCCCCACCCCCCATGTACAGCCGTGTCATTTCTTCTGTAGCTGCACCAGTCCCAATGTCCATAGGGAGCAGCCCACACTGGTTGTCCGAAGGCACTGACATTGAGAGATCCCTGCGGATTGCAGGTGACGGGCCTGCGAGCGGACAGGCCAGGGTGAGGCTGTGGATAGGGAGGGAGCCTGAAGGAGCAGGCGGGGGTGTAGTGCCGCTGAAGAGCAGGGGGCAACACGGAGGACAAGGAACGGCTATGAGCAGCGCCATTAGAGATGACAACCACTGTCTGCCGAGTCACTTTCGTGGTGTGTAGCGTGCCTGTTTTGATCCAGATACACAGGACAGCACCTACTACACCCCCTTTAAACCCTCTTTCCCCATCCCACTGACAATAGGGCTAATTTGTGTTTCTTAGCGTGAAGGGCACCCCCCCCCTCCCCTTTGGGGGGCACTATAGTCGTTCAATGAAAAGTCCCTGTGACGTTGTACTACCGAGCAACCTGATCGGATAGTTCGCCACATGCACAGAGGAGGTCCAGACTGGGTCACATGAGAACGGGGTTTGAGGGCCGTTGCCTTCAGCTTTCACGAATCAATGAGGATGAAATAATGAAGGTTATGCTACTACAGATTCATCTGGTCTGGCTCTAATCACCGATTCTGTCCAATAGGGTTACTTTGTCATGTGATATATCCCGGCATCAACCAGTTGGAAGATACAACATCTCCCAGGTTGTGGGCCACCTAGGCGAGAATCGACTGTAAGATGCACCCATTGCAGTGGTTTGTGGGACCACCTAGGCGGGGAATCGACTGAAATGATACACCATCGCAGTGTTTGTGGGACCACCTAGGCGAGATCGACTGTAGATACAACCATCTGCAGTGTTTGTGGACCACCCAGGGAGAATCACTGTAAATACAACCATCTGCAGTTTTGTGGACCACCTAGGCGAGATTCGACTGTAAGATACAACCATCTGCAGTGTTTGTGGGACCACTAGGTGAGAATCGACTGTAAGATACAACCATCTGCAGTGTTTGTAGACACCTAGCGAGAATCGATTGTAAGATACAACCATCTGCAGTGTTTGTGGGACCACCTAGGCGAGAATCGACTGTAAGATACAACCATCTGCAGTGTTTGTAGGACCACCTAGGCGAGAATCGACTGTAAGATACAACCATCTGCAGTGTTTGTGGGACCACCTAGTCGGAATCGACTGTAAGATAAAACCCATCTGCAGTGTTTGCGGACCACCTAGGCGAGAATCGACTGTAAGATCAACCATCTGCAGTGTTGTGGGCCCAAACCTAGGTAAAGAATCGACTGTTAAGAGGACAACCTCTGCAGTGTTTGTGGACCACTAGGTAGAATCGACTGTAAGAGACAACCTCCGCATGTTTGTGGGCCCCACCTAGGCGAGGAATCGACTGTAAGATTACAACCATCTGCAGTGTTTTGTGGACCACCTAGGCGAGAATCGTTTGTAAGATACAACCATCCGCAGTGTTTGTGGGACCACCTAGGCGAGAATCGACTGTAAGATACAACCATCTGCAGTGTTTGTGGGACCACCTAGGCGAGAATCGACCGTAAGATACAACCATCTGCAGTGTTTGTGTGGACCACCTAGGTGAGAATCGACTGTAAGATACAACCATCTGCAGTGTTTTGTGGGACATCTAGGTGACCATCGACTGTAAGATACACCATTGCAGTGTTTGTGGGACATCTAGGTGAGATCGTTTGTAAGATACAACCATCTGGCACAGTGTTGTGGGACCACCGAGGTGAGAATCGACTGTTTGGATCCGGTCCTTACATCAGAGCCAACGCCCGCTTACTTTTGGATGGACGTCGCCTGTCGCTAGAAAAAAAAAATGACTGTTACATATGGAAGCATAGGTTGAAAAACATTCTGCACGTTGTTAATGGTAAAATCTACACCATATTGCATTTGTTGAAAAAAACGCAAGAGACGATCGCAAAAGTTGAAAAGTTTGAACCACATTTTGCCTTCGAAATGCTTTCGTGATGTGAAAAAAAACAAATAAAACCAGTCCACAAAGTATGAAACAGATGTTGATCATATTCGATTATGAAGAAAAAAAAAACAAACAAACCCAAATTGTATTTTCAAAACGTATTCTGTTTACGAGAAAATCCAGCAGGTACAGGAACTGTCAGAAATTATTATCATTTAAAAAAAAATTATTCATCTCTCATAGGACAGACATGGCAGTCTGTTAAACTGGGAAATGTTTGTCTCTTTTGGACGCTACATACTCTTAAATCTGTCTATCTGGCTCCTTTTTTGGGAAGCAATATATACCCCGAGGCTTTCTACATCAATATCCTGGCTCAGATACGGAACATGAGTGATGGAAGAAGAAAAATGTAAGATGCCATCTTTTAAGTGATTTCTAACCAATATTGTTAATGTTGGAAAACTCTTTCTCTCTCTCTCTCTCTCTCTCTCCTCTCTCTCTCTCTCTCTCTCTCTCTCTCTCTCTGTGTGGTGTGTGTGTGTGTGTGTGTGTGTGTGTGTGTGTTGTGTGTGTGTGTGTGTGTGTGTCTCTGTCTGTCTGTCTATCTGTCTGTCTGTCTGTCTGTCTGTCTCTCTCTCTCTCCTCTCCTCTCCTCTCTCTCTCTCTCTCTCTCTCTTTTCTCTCTCTCTCTCTCTCTTACCACGGGAAACAGACCTTTTAGCTAAAATTTTCCACCAGTATGGCAAAAAGCTTGAGCTGTGTTCGCTGAGGGGAAGACGTGGAGGTCTATACAGGACAGCCAGCTGTCAGCACACTGACACCCATTCAAAGACTCCAAGGCGCCAGACTTGACAGTGAAACGTGTTTCTTTCAATCCTCCTCCCCTCCCCGCCACGTCCATTCATCTTCCCCCTCTACCCGTTGCTCCACCCCCACCCGCGCTTTCTCCATCTTGTTCAGAGGAGTAGTCATTGAGAGAAAGAGAGAGAGAAGGAGGAGAGAGAGATGGAGAGAGAGAGACAGACAGACAGACAGAGAGAGGGAGGAGGAGGGGGGGGAGGGGGAAGAAGGGTGAGAGAGAGAGAGAGAGAGTGAGACGTACAGACAGTTGACAAAGTGAAGGAGACAGACACACAGAGACAACACAGACACAGACAAGACACACACACCACACACACACGCACGCACGCACGCACCCCACGCACGCACGCACACCACACACGCACGCACGCACGCACGCACACCACGCACGCACACACGCACGCACGCACGCACGCACGCACGCACGCACGCACACACACACACACACACACACACACACCACAGAGGGAGAGAGGGAAGGAGGGAGGGAGACAGACAGACAGAGACAGAGACATAGGCAGAGAGAGAGAGAGAGAGAGAGAGAGAGAGAGAGAGAGAGAGAGAGAGAGAGAGAGAGTAGATTATGAGAAGGGGAATTGGGGAGGGGAGGGGAAGGGGGAGGGGAACTAGGTTTCACGCAAAACCATGACACACACAAGGACCCCTTCTTTAAGTTTCATCCAAGCAAGCTCGTGATCTAATAAACTGACTTTCAAAGTTACACAATAAAAAAGAAAGAAAGAAAGAAAAAGAAAGAAAGAAAGAAAGAAAGAAAGAAAGAAAAAAAAAAGAAAAAAAGAAGAAAGGAAAGAAAGACAATGAAAGAAGATTTGGCGACCCACAGCTAAAGTGTGACACTGGGAAACTCAGATCAATGACATTCGTGCCAGCACTGTTTTGTGGCTTCGCCAGCTTTCAAATGACTTCGTCACACTAGATTGTCTGTTAGTGGCTTTCAGAACACACAGACACGTCTGTCTGACCTTCCGGCCCTTTGACCTCTGAGCTAGAAACCATCCTCTGGAAACGTACTACAGTGTGTCTGGTACCGGGTGACCAAGGAATCTCCACATTAATGTCGTAAGTTTGATTATTGCATCATCGCCTAGAGACAGGAGAGGCCTTTTTTCTAAATCTCTCCAAACATGATAATTTTATTATATGCAAGCATAGGTTAAAAAAAAATCTCCTGAATATTTAAAATGGTAAAACCCACCTCGTGTTCCTTGTTTTTTGAAAATCCTCTCCTGTAGTAAAATGATTTTTCCATACTCTGTTTCTACATTCAAATAGTAAACTATCCCACGAGAAAAAAACATCTATCCATGTCGTTGATCAAAACGATTCTAAACTGATCAAAATCAGTTGATGATACTTGTTAAAAAGTGATCTTCAGACTGATGTCACTGGTTTAATTCTGATGTCATCCATGTCAAAACAGATGAGGATTTCAATTTATCTTCCTAACAAGATATATTCTTATATGTGGAAGCATTAATGATTAAAAAAAAATCCTACATATGAGAATGTTAAAGTCCACTGCGTATTCCTTGTCTTCGGAAATCTTTCCCTGTAGCAAATGCTTTTTGCCATCTTCTGTAGGAATCCTGAATAAATGATTTTCATAAATGAAAAAAGAATAATCTGTGAAAGTCCCCCCCACTCTCTCCTCTCTCTCTCTCTACTCTCACTCTCTCTCATCTCTCTCTCTCTCTCTCTCTCTCTCTCTCTGTGTGTGTGTGTGTGTGTGTGTATGTGTGTGTGTGTGTGTGTGGTGTGTGTGTTGTGTGTGTTGTGTTGTGTGTGTTGTGTGTGTGTGTGTGTGTGTCGGGAAAACAGACCTTCGAGCAATATTTGTCCATCATCAGTACTGTCATGCGACAAAGCTTCAGCTGTGTTCGCCAATGAGAAGACGTGGGAGAACCGCCAGCTGTCGACACACAGAGACCTCCCAGGTGCAAGACAGGACAGTAAAGGCCCATTAATATCCTCCACCCCCTCCTCCTCTCCCTCTCTTTCTACCATCTCATATACCTGCTCCTGTCAGATCCATGTCCATTTTCTTTCCAGAAAGGCAATGGCAAATATTGGGCTCTTTTTCCACACTGTATCCCTTCAATTCTGCCCATTGAGCTCGTGTTTGGAAAGTAATGGATATCTAAAAATCTGCGTCAAATTCTGCCTCAGTAAGAACATATGCGGACATGAAATTACATGAACAGTATGAGTCATATAAAATTTCGAAATATTCGCTTTTTAGGAACCTACTTACTTTCAGGGTTTTTTTTTTTCTGCTTAGCTCCATATTTTGAAAGCAATAAATACCAAAAGTCTTCTACATAGACATTCTGGCCAAACATGCACACATTTGGTAGAACAAGGAAAAATGTAAGATATCTTCCCCACATCAGGTTCAGACAAACATACTTAATGTATGAAACTCCGTGTGTGCGTGTGTGTGTGTGTGTGTGTGTGTGTGTGTGTGTGTGTGTGTGTGTGTGTGTGTTGTGTGTGTGTGTGTGTGTGTGTGTGTGTGTGTGTGTGTGTGTGTGTGTTGGTCTCTCTCTTTCTATCTCCCTCTCCCCCCCCCCCTCTCTCTCTCTCTCTCTCATCCTCTCTCCTCTCTCTCTCTCTCTCTCCTCTATCTCTTTCTCTTTCTCCCCCCCCTCTCTCTCTCTCTCTCAGGACAGTTACACACATTTGTTTCAATAGCCTCCAACTGTCACCCTCCTCCCCCTCTCTTTCTACACTTCCACTTACCTGTTTCTCTTAGCTCCTTGTCCGTTTCTTTTTTAGAAAGAGTTCTGGAAATGTTGGGCTCTTTTTGGACACAGGTACCGTCAGTTCTGCCCATTTGGCACGTGTTTGGAGAGTAATGTAGACACAAAGTCTGCGTCAAATTCTGGCTAAGTAAGAACAAATTTAATGTACACAAAGAGATTTTAGATGTCTTCCTTTCACCACAATGTATGAAAGGGTGTTCTTTCTCTGTCTCTGTTCCCTCTCTGCCTGTCTGTTTGTCTGTCTGTCTGTCTGCTTGCCTGCCTACCCGCCTGCCTGCCTGCTTTTCTGACTGTCTGACTGTCTGTCTGACTGTCCATCTATCTGTCTGTCTCTCTGTCTCTCAGCCTGCCTGCCTGCCTATCTGTCTGACTGTCTCATTCTCTGTCTCTGTCTATCTGTCTGTCTGTCTCTCTTTCTCTCTCTCCCTCCCCTCCCCCCTCTTATCTCTCTCTTCAAAAGTTGGCACCAGAATTTCAGTCTTCCAGGCGTTTACAACATGGAAGTTTGTTGTTTTGAATATTTAAGATGAAAAGGTGTTAAGGTGTTGCCTACAACGAATCTGAACCGATCGAAATCATTTCATGAAACCATGTCAAAAACGAATTCCCAGAGTAATGTCATAATCTCAATTCTGAGGCCATCACGAAGAAACAAGGGAGGATTTCCATTTGATCTCCAAAAACAAGATAGATTTCTTTATATGTGGAAAATACGGTTAAAAGAATTTTCTACATACTGAGATTGAATAAAATCAGCACCGTTCTCCTTGTCTTTCGAAACCTTTCTCTGTAGTGAATGCTTCTTGTCATCTTCTGGACGAGTTCTACATACTACACTTTCACGAATGCAAAAATGAATAATCTGTCAAATCCCTCGACTAAAATGACACGATACTGAAGAAAAAAAAAGATTTTATAATATTAAAGCCGCTGTGTGCTCTCACACAAATCTTGAAGTGTATGAACTGTGTTTCTTGGACAATGCAGGTCAATTAAAATTTGGAAATAGTTGGCTTTTTGAAACTATTTACGTTCAGTTTCATTTGCTCTGATCTTGATTGGCAAGCATTATATACCCAAAAGGTTCTATATCACAATTCTTGCCAAATGTGAATACATTTGACAGAACAACAAAAACGCAAGATATCTTCTCTTCTCGGTTTTAGACCAACATAGTTAATATGTGAAAGCTCTCTCTCTCTCTCTCTCTCTCTCTCTCTCTCTCTCTCTCTCTCTCTCTCTCTCTCTCTCCTCTCTCTCTCTCTCTTGTAAAACAGCTTTGAGCAAAACTTATGCATCACCAACGCTGTCATGCTACAAAGCTTCAAGCAGTGACCACTAACGGAAGACTGGAGGTCTACACAGAACAGCCAGCTGCCACTGACACTTCCCAGGTGCCAGACAGGACAGTAACACCCGTTTGTCTCCATACCCTCCAACCACCCCCTCCTACCCTTCCCTATCCATTTGCCTGCTTCTAACAGCTCCTTTCTGCAAAACATACTGGGGCATGTTTTGGCTCTTTTCAGATTCTGTCTGCCTTAAAGAAAGCCAAGTTACTCACATTCTTCCGGTAAATTCTGGCTAAATAAGAATACATTTGAAGTACACTTTGAGATTTTAGATTTCTTCTCTTCACCGAAATGTATGAAAGGGAGGTCTCTCTCTCTCTCTCTCCTCCTCACCTCTCTCTCTCTCTCTCTCTCTCTCTCCTCTCTCTCTCTCTCCTCCTCTCCTCTCTCTCTCTCTCTCTCTCTCTCTCTATCTCTTATCTCTTTATCCCTGTCTCTCTCATTTTCTATCCTTCTTGTTCTTGTTCTTCTTCTTCCTCTTCTTCACCTCCTCTTCCTCTTCCCCCTCCTCCTCCTGCTCCTCTTCTCCTTCGTCTTCTTCTTTTTCTTCTTCTGTCTGTCTGTCCTGTCTGTCTGTTTTGTCTGTCTCTGTCTGTCTGTCTGTCTGTCTGTCTGTCTGTCTGTCTGTCTGTCTGTCTGTCTGTCTCTCTTTCTCTCTCACTCCTCTTTTATTCACACTTCTTCTTCTTTCCTCTTCCTCCTCCTTCTACTTCTTCTCTCACTCTCTTTCCATTCCTTTGGCTCTCACTCCCCTTCCCTCCCCCCTCTATCACTGGTTTCCTCACCCCCCCCCCCCTCCGCCCCCTCTACCTTTTATTTTCTCCTTCCTCTTCTGCTTAAAAAAATGTTTCTCCCTACCCCCTCCCTCTTCCTCACCATTCTCTTCCTTCCTTCCTTCCATCCTTCCTCTCTTGTTTTCTTTCTTCTTATTCTTCGTCTCCTTTTCCTCCGCCTCTATCTGTTTGTCTGTCTACCTAACTGTCCGTCTGTCTGTCTGTCTGTCTGTCTGTCTGTCTCTCATTCCCTCTCTCTCACTCCCTTTCTCTGCCTAGCTTTGGCTTTTGAGAAAACCAGGCTCTTGAGCAAAGTTTGTTCACCAATCCATGTGGGTAAGAAGCCAATGTGGAGATGTACACAGCTGCTGTCAGCATGGTGATCCCCCATAGACCGCCAGATGCCGCTGTCAGCACGGTGATCCCCCATAGACCGCCAATGCCGCTGTCAGTGATCCCCCATAGACCGCCAGATGCCGCTGTCCAGCACGTGGATCCCCCATAGACCGCCAGATGTGGTGTCAGCACGGTGATCCCCATAGACCGCCAGATGTCACTGTCAGCACATTGATCCCCATAGACCGCCAGATGGCACTGTCAGCACGGTGATCCTCAAGACCGCCAGATGCTGCTGTCAGCACGGTGATCCCCATAGACCGCCAGATGTCGCTGTCAGCACGTGATCCCCATACACCGCCAGATGTCACTGTCAGCACATTGATCCCCATAGACCGCCAGATGGCACTGTCAGCACGGTGATTCCCCCATAGACCGCCAGATGGCACTGTCAGCACGGTGATCCTCATAGACCGCCAGATGCTGCTGTCAGCACGGTGATCCCATAGACCGCCATATATGTCGCTGTCAGCACGGTGATCCCAATAGACCGCCAATGCCAGTGAGAACAATGAAATCCGTTTTACTCTCTCCCTCGTCCCCCTACACTCCCACGCCCAGTGTTTATTCTGACCATTCTTTGTTACTTTAAGGTAGAGGAGGCTGAGATAGATAGATAGATAGATAGATAGATAGATAGATAGATAGATAGATAGATAGATAGAGATAACGAGATAGAGAGAGAGAGAGACATATAGATCTAGATAGATAGACACACGATAGAAAGATAGATAAATAGAGAGAGAGAGAGAAAGAGAGAGAGAGAGAGATCATACTCATACGTTATACAATGTACAGAGAGAGAGAGAGAGAGAGAGAGAGAGAGAGAGAGAGAGAGAGAGAGAGAGAGAGAGAGAGGCAGACAGACAGACACAGAGTAAAGGAGAGACAGACACACACACACACATACACACGCGCGCGCGCGTGCACGCAGAGAGAGAGAGAGAGAGAGAGAGAGAGAGAGAGAGAGAGAGAGAGAGAGAGAGAGACTGGGGGGGGGGGGGGAGGACAGTGAGGGGCGGGGAGGTCGGAGGTGGAGAGGACTAGCACAGACACACCCGTGACAGACAGACATATCTGCTTCTTCTCAGTGAAGAGTCACTGGGCCGTCGCTCTAAAGACCTGTACTGTACGAACCCCCACCTTCGCTGCTTCTGGGCCAAGGCGTGAATCTCTGCAAACGGTTTCCCTGACCAGTCTTTAATGTGGTCAGTCGATCAGTTTGTCTTTCTATCTCCTTCTCCATCTCTCTCCCTTAACATTTCCCTGGAGGATCGTTTTAACCAAGACCATTGTGTCTTGTTACGTACCAACCCAGATGTAGTTTTCTTTTTCTTAATTAACTGATGGTCACAGTTCTTGATGTGGTCTGAGGTGCAGCTTGTTGATATCATGGCATACTTTTTTCATTGCTGATAATGATCAGTATATCTGATGTTTAGCATGTAGTTTTGACACACTTGTACTCTTTCATAAAATGTATGAAAAAAACCCATAACCAACCATTCAACAATCTTACTATCACGTTAGAAAGTAAAGCCAGATACCCTATGACACTGATATTAGAGAATCCAAATACAGACAACTCAGTGAGAACATTTTTTTTGTCCTCCCCGTTTTAAATTTGTTTCTCGTGCTATATTGTCTGGCACCAGCTTTCAGAACACACACGCCCTGTCTGTCTGACTCTCTGCCTGCTATAAACAGCAGGCTTAGAACCATCCCCTGGCACCAGACTGCGGTGTGTCTGATGCTACGTTTACAACAAATCTCCAGATTAGTGCCATGGTTGTAATAATGGGGCTGTTGCGTGAAAACAGAAGAAGCTATCAATTTTATTTTTTTCAATACAAGATCGCTGTATCCAGCCAGTTTCTGCTGTCTGAAAAAAAAAGTCTGAAGTGCTTATGATGACGTCTGTAGAAATGAGGTTTTTTAAGTGTGTGTGTGTGTGTGTGGTGTGTGTGTGTGTGTGTGTGTGTGTGTGTGGTGTGTGTGTGTTCCATTCAATTAGCTCTCTCTCTCTCTCTCTTCTCTCTCTCTCTCTCTCACCGACATTTCAGAGATCTCTTTGATTTGTCGTCATTCGGGTAAAGCCCACCTTGCCTAAGGGCACGTCACGTTAGCTGCAGTAGAAACATAATCAGTCCCTGTCGGTTCTGTTAGCTGACCAATCGGTCACTCACATTGAGTGTCCACCCCACCCACTAGATGTTATATAGCGGACAGAAATAGCCATCCCAGAATGGGAAGAGAGTTGGAAAAGAGGGAAGAAGGTGCTATCTAACTTTACACTAAACCACCAGAGCAACAGCACGTTAAAAGACGGGCAGTAACAACAGCAGTTTCTAAAGTTGAACACTGGGAGGATTTGACTGTAAAAACACAGTGCTCCACCACTGAGCCAACCAGAAACTTGTGTGACTAAAGCGTTGCCTGTTTCGTCTATACGTGTCATACTTACGGTGCGTGATATTTCATTCAGATCGACCGGCTGTGTATGACATACACTCATATATGCTCTGCATAGTTTATGCGGGGATTGTCTTCAGTCGTGACAAGCTCCTAGCATGACATTATCAGTCTCCAAAATCCCTCGAAGTCGGAGTGTGGCTGCCCATGTGGCGGGGGTAATCAAAAACGGTCACACACCGTCCATGTCTCAATCCCGCCAGTTGATGCATTTGCAACCATAAATGTTCAAGTACTTATGGCTGTTCGGATGATCCTGAGTCTTTAGCCAGGGTAACGACGACGACGGGACGAAACCACACCACAACAACAACAACAACAACAACAACTACAACAACAACAACAACTTCGTAAATGAGTAGTGCAATTCTCATCTTGCAGCTGTTATCGATTCCACTCTAAGAAGCCCACTTCTTATCAAAGACACCGGCCTTGAAAAAAAATTCAGTTTTGTCTTGTAAGCTGTTAGTATGGTGCCATCTGAAAATTACCCAATGGAAGGGTAACACGTGATTTCATTCTTGCTTGTCGTTAGAATGTTCCATCTAAGATGCAGACACTTTGAGTAACAGGTCGGCGAAACAGATAGGACGCAAAAATACATACGTATGACAATGAGTCATTGTATAAATGTTACCTTCTCTGCCTCTGTCTGTCTGTCTGTCTGTGTCTGCCTGTGTGTGTTGTGTGAGTGTGTGGTTGAGTGTGTGGTGTGTGTGGTGTGTGTGTGTGAATGCGTGTGTGTGTGTATGTGTGTGCGAGTGAGTGAATGAAGTAATGTGTGTGAGTGTGTGTGTGTGTTGTGTGTGGTGTGTGTGTGAGTGTGTTGTGTGTGTGTGTGAGTGTATGAGTGAATGAGTGTGTGTGTGTGCGTGTGTGTCTATGAAGTTGTGTGTGTGTGTTGTGCGTGCGTGCCATGCGTGCGTGCGCCGTGCGGTGCGTGCGTGCGTGCGTGTCGTGTGTGTGCGTGTGCGTGCGTGCGGTGCGTGCGTGCGTGCTTTTAGTGTGTGTGCGTGGCGAGCGTGCGTGTGTGTGTGTGCGTGTGTGTGTGTGTGTGTGTGTGTGTGTGCGTGCGCGCGCGCGCGTGCGTGCGTACGTGTGTGTGTGAAAGGGGAAGGATGTCCTTCCATGTGCCACCCAAGGCCTAGCTCCCACGCTTTTTCAAACAAACACCAACACACACCGAGTCATGATCCCGCTGCACCAAGCGGCCACATGACAGCCCAGCTTTCACAGCAGGTCGTCATGAGGCAACCCACCAGAGGACACACTGCTTTGCGCTGTAACACTTCATTCGGTATATATCAACGCTGTGCTGATCTAGACACTTCATCGGTATAAATATCAACGCTGTGCATGATCTAGACACTCATCGGTATATATCAACGCTGTGCTGATCTAGACACTTCATCGGTAAATCTATCAACGAGTCAACGCTTTGCTGATCTAGACACTTCATCGTAATATATCCACGCTGTGCTGACAGACACTTCATCATCGGTATATATATCAACGCGTGCTGATCTAGACACTTTAATCGTCAATATCAACGCTGTTCTGATCTAGACACTTCATCGGTATATAACAACCGCTGTGCGATCTAACACTTCATCGGTATATATATATCAACGCCTGTGCTGATCTAGAACTTCACCGTTATATATCACGCTTGTTCTGATCTATACACTTCATCGTATATATATCAACGCTGTGCTGATCTAGACCCTTCATCGGTATATATCTCAACGCTGTTCTGGTCTTAGACACTTCATCGTATATATCAAAGCTGTTCTGGTCTAAGATATACAGGAAACTAGACATGGACTCTTATTATAGCTATGGGACCGCCTACTAACGATAAACCTGCTCATGTTTCTTTTCTTCCGGACGTTTTTTCTTTCCTATTTGCTTAATTTGGCTGAAATTCTAGGCTACTCTTTGGTTAGGGATACATTATCCATACCTTTCTCCTTATACTATCAGAAATACTGCTTCCTTCTCCACTTCACATACAAAGATCTCTCCCAATTGAATTCCCGATTTATTTTATTAAGCACAGCCATGGTTTTATAACATGACTGGTAAATAGGGGACAGAAACATTTTTGTCTGTCCATGAACAAAACACAACTGTGCCAGAGATGATAACGGATTATGCCATTAAATATACCCTAGCTTCCCCCCCCCCCCCCCCCCCCCCACTTTGACAGGAAATAACGCGACTCATATACTTCTTGTCATTCAACTGCGCTGACCCATACAACAGATTTCAGACACGGGCAACAAACCTGATAGCCCTGTTGACAGGCTTAGATGAAATCACGCGCAACACAACGAAATCAACACTGCACCTTCGGCTAGAAAACAAAAAAAAAGAAAAAAAAAAAAGATATCCGGGTAATCAACTCTGCGGACCAAGGTGAGGGGGATATGACGAGAACGAGTAGGTGGGTGGAAGGGATCATTGTATAATGTTTCCACCCCTCTCTCTCTCGCTGTGTGTGTGTGTGTGTGTGTGGGTGTGTGTGGTGTGTTGTATGTGTGTGTGTGTGTGTGTGTGTCGTGCGTGCGTGCGTGCGTGCGTGCGTGCGCGCCCGCGCGCGCGCGCCGCGCGCGCGTGGTGGTGTGAGTGTGAGTGAGTGTGTTTTGTGTGTGTGTATGGGTGAATGAGTGTGTGTGTGGTGTGTGTGTGTGGTGTGTGTGTGGTGTGTGTGTGTGTGTGAGTGTGGTGTTGTGTGTGTGTTTGCAATCCGCGGCGCGCCGCGCGTGGGTGCGTGTGTGTATTGTTGTGTGTGTGTGTGTGTGTGTGTGTGTGTGTGTTTGTGTGTGTGTGTGTGTGTGTTGTGTTTGTGATCCGCGCGCGGCGTGTGGGTGTTTGTATTGTGTTGTGTGTGTGCGCGCGTGTGCGTGTGTGTATGTGTATTGTGTGTGCTGTGCGTGCGTGCGTGCGTGTGTGTGTGGTGTGTGTGTGTGTGTGTGTGTGTGGGTGTGTGAGGTGTGTGTGTGTGATGCCCAAAGTGGAGGAAGTATAGTGCAGTCACACACAAAGGGTGCCCCATCATGAACGTGATCGTGCTGGTGGACTAATCCAAATCATCTCTCTCTTCCGCCAAGGACGTTCCACTAATGTAGAATGTTCCAAGGAATTTATTGTGGAATGATAAGACACTCAAAAACAAAAATTGTCTCCATAAAATTCTAACCCCCCTTCTCTCTCCCCAAATATCCTAGTGATAAAAGCTTAAAAAAAAAACACTACTACGCGCGATAGATCTCTAAATGAGTCCCCAAAATCGAGCTTAACCGTCGAAAGGTGTAAATGATCAATGTCGAAAAGCAGAGAAAGTTCCCTTTCCAAAAGTACCAAACAGGACTTTTCATGTGGACAGTAAACGGTCCCATGTGAAAGATTGTAAGCAAAGTACACAATGGTTATCAGCAGTCGACAGTCCAGAACAGCCGTCTCTCTCTCTCTCGTCTCCATCTCTCGTCTCTTTCTCTCTCAACTCCTCTTCTCCTCTCCTCTCTCTCTCCTCCGTTTGTCCATCTGTCTGTCTGTCTGTGACTCTCACTTCTCTCTCTCTCTGTTTCCCCCTCCCTCCCTCCCCACCTCCCTTTCTCTCCTCTCATCTCTCTCTCTCTCTCTCCCTCCTAAATCTCTCTTTCCTTCTCCCTCCCTCCTTCGCTCCCCTCCATCTGTATCTCTTACTTCTTCTCTTTCTTGTCTGTCTGTTTGTTCCTGTCTGTCTGCCTCTCTCTGTCTCCTCTCTGTCTCTGTCTCTCCTCTCTGTCTCTCCTCTTTCATCAATCTCTCTCTTCTCTCTCTCTCTCCTCTTTCTCTCTCTCTCACACCTCTTTGCATTTCTGGAAATCAGTTCCTTTGAGTACAGTTTGTCCGTCAGTCTGGCGAGATAAGAAGTTTTAGTTCGTGATAGTATGGCAATTCTGTAATTACTAATATGATGAAGTGTAACTGATGTCAAGTATCTTGGCGTTTCATATTGTATACAATCCTTCACGAAATCATCCTTTCATTATCCCAATAACCACCTCACTATCAGATTAAAAAAGGAAAAAAAAAAGAACTTGCAATACCGGCACTGAAAGAGGCTTGAAGCTGACAAGTCAGTGGCAACTCGGTTTTGTCCCACCCCTTTTAAAACCCGTTTTGTCACGCTAATTGGGTCTGCACACAGCTTCCAGAACCCAGAGACTACCGTCAGTCTGACCGTCCGCCTGCTAATAAACACCAGGCTCAAACAATCCCCCCGGCACTAGCTGCAAGTAATATGTGACTGCAACATTCACTACGAATCTCCCGAATTACTGCCATGACTTTTAATGCAGGGCTGTTGCGTGGAAACAGAAGGAAGGTTTCAATGGTATCTTCCACGCGTGACCATTGTGTTCGTTTTCTTCCCCGCAGTTCTGATTTAAAGTATCACATCCGAATTGGTTAATAATGATGCCTGCAGTTCGGACACTTCTCTCACCTCTCTCTCTCTCTCTCCTCCTCTCTCTCTCCTCCTCTCTCTCTCTCTCTCTCTCACTCTTTTTCTCCTCATACTCATCTCTCTTCTCTCTCTCTCCTCTCTCTCCTCTTCTCTCCCCAGTCTCTCTCTCTCCACCTCTCTCTCTCTACTCTCTGCGCATTCCATACCTGTAACCAAGTGATTGTGTGAGTGGCATGTATTGATATAAGTAAGCATGTGCACGTGTACGTTTGGTGCTGCTTGCGTGCGTAAATGTGTGTTGTGTGTGTGTGTGTGTGTGTGTGTGGTGTGTGTGAGTTGTGGCTGTGTGTGGTGATATATGCATATGCACGTCATCACTGCAGTTACTACTACTACTACTACAGGACTCAAAGGGCAGGCACTTCGTAATCTGTTTGTTGTGTCAACAAACTTCAGCAACGTGACTGGAAACATTCTTTCGCAGTCAACTAAACTTCGTACATTATTATGATGTGTTAATCGACTGTTGTTTGCAGAACGCTAACAAAGACAAAAGAAAACAAACAAGTCAATTTAAAAAGACAAGACAAACCCGAACAAAGCAGTGATTAGTACTTGAAAGCATCCACACAGAAATCTGCTGATGGGCCTGTAAAATTCCTCCACAAGCAGAATAAGTATTCCATAACTGGTCAGACTATTCAAGGTTTTTCCTTAAAAGAAAAAAAAACCCCTTCAGTTTCCTAGCTTTCCAATATAAAGAAATCTTTCCGACGAAACCGCTAGTAAATATTTTCTTTTTTAATGTTTGATGACCTAAACAATAACCATACGACTGCTTAAGAGTGGAAGTCGTCGAACCAAAAAGAAAATTTAAGGAGTGGGAGGGCATAGCCGCAGGAAGTCAGCCTCCCCAAGCACGATACGACCTCAAAACATTGAAACAATCAACAGGCCGCTTGCCGCGGTGTAGAAAAGATCCGCACACACGCACGCTCGCGCGAGCGCGCGCGTGCGTACACCACACACACACACACACACACACACAGTCACACACACACCAAACTAGGCACCACAAAACACAGCGCAGGAGCTACACACGCACATCTCTCTCTCTCATCACTACACACGCTCAACACAAAGTATGAAGACACAAACGTGAGATAACCCGCGCGCGCGCGCGTACACGCACACACCCACAACACAATTAGGGAATTTTTCGGTCAAAAGTGTCACATTACAGTTTTTTCACAAACACGATAATGGCTTTACGGTTGCAGCAAACGGTTATGATAAAATTTGGAACCAGCCGACTGTTATAACGATCAAACCCCCATTTTGTTTGTTTTTCACTGCAGATGATGAGGGTCCGGGGCGGGGGGGGGGGGGGTATCGGGAGAGGCCACTGTGCCCAGAGAAGGAGGAGAGTGGGGGGGGGGGGGGGGGGCCTCAGGAGCAAAGCATGAACCAGACGGTGCGACAGATTTGGACAACTTTACACCTTCATTTCTCAGTTTGTTGAGTAACTTGGATGTTAGCGAGAGAGGGATGTAAGGTGGAGGGTAGGTGGTGGTGGTGGAGAGATAGAGAGAGACTAGAGAGAGAGAGAGAGACAGAACAGACAACAGAGACTGAGAGACAAGACAGAGAGCACAGAGACATATACAGAGAAAGGAGACAGAGATACAGAGACAGGAGACAAAACTGGGAGACAGAGAGAGACAGAGACATATACAAAGAGAGATAGAGAAAGAGAGAGAGTCACACACACACACACACAGACACACTCACATCACACACACACACACACACACACACACACACATACAAACATACACGCACACATACACACAGAGATACAGACAGACAGACAGACAGACAGACAGAGAGACAGACAAACAGACGGCATACAGACAGACAGACTTGGAATGAGAAAGACAAGGTAAGCAACAGATACAGAAACAGAAAACAGACCACATCTAATGTATCAAGGAGAATTGTTACCACTAGGTAGACATCATGATCATCATGACATCATGATCATCATGATCAGAATCATCATTATCATCATCAAATCATCATCATCAACATCATCACCATCATCTGTGTAGTTATGGCTACGAACTCCATGTGACACCATTGAACCTTTACTGTTTACAAAAAATGTTTTTTTTTTGTATCCCATCTCAACCTTTCTAAAACAATCATTCGACTGCGATCACCCTCTCGGCTTCTCACTTTCCTCACACCCCATCCGATCTTCATAATACCCATACCGCTCTATACCACTACCACTACAAGATTCTATTCCAAGCCAGCCGCAGACACATGTTGGCACATATCAAAACACTCAAATTCATCCCTGGAATCTCTCCACCTCCCGCTACTTCAGCATTATTCACAACAACAAGACCACTATCATCCATCCCATAGCCACTGCTTCAAGACTCATACAGCTGCAACAAACACACAACCAGCTCATTTCACAATCACTGCTCCCAGATTAAGCAAGCATTATCAAAATTAACAAAACAAACACAAGGCAAACCCAGACCAGTTGAATCCCCCTACACCCAACACTGACCTCCCCCTATCACACCCATGAGCAACACCGCCACCTTGTTTCGCTGCAATTCCTGATAATCTGACCTCACCAATGATGAAAGATCATCCTGGCAAAAGGTCTGAAATTTATTCCCATCAGCCGTGCCCACCAATAAATACCAAAACCACGTTGTAGTTGAAAAGATTCGTTAGAAAATTAAGATGGATGGCTGCACTTGACGGTGTCCTAAGCCCCCTATAACCAGAGATCTTCAGACATTTTTAACCCACCTTTTTTTCGAACTCCAGCGCTTTCGCCACCACCTCTTGAACAAATCCACTGAAGTTGAAATCTCTACATCAAAAAGTATGACGAAATAAACTCTCAAGTAAATCCCAACCTGCCGCAATTCCAACCTCTCACGGGATGAATCAAAAAGCCCTTTGAATCACTGAACAAAGACAAGACATTGTCATCAAACCAGCGACAAAGTGGTGCAGTGGTTGTCTGGGACAAACCAGCTGTACATAAAAGAATCACACAGACAACTGTCCAACACAATTTCAATACACCACTCCCAGCATCAACCTCCCCCAACTACTTTACAGACGTCTAGAAAAAACTCATCTCAACCACATTAAACAAGAAATCAAACAGTAACAACTTACGGAAAAGACAGCAAACTCCCATAAATGAAACAGACACCCCAACAACCCCCCTTCTACCTGCTCCCCCCTAAACACATCATACCCAATACATACACCCGGCAGACCCAGATTATATCTGCATGCAGCAGCCCTACAGAACACATTTCACAGTACTTAACCTCTTCCCCCTTCTCTCCTCAAACCCATAGTACAAGGCCTCCCCACATACCTCAAACACTTACACACACACCTACATGATTTAAATCATTCAAACACAGATCCCACTTTTCCAACCCAGCCTCCTCTTTACACTTTGACGTCCCGCTCTCTCTACACTTCCATCCCTCAAGCTGAAGGATTGAAGGCCCTCGCATTCTTTCTTACTTAACAAACGACCCCTTATAACCAACAAACACACCCCGTCTAATCGGACCACAAGCTACACTGTCAGACTTGCAGAATTAAGTCCTCACCCTCAATACTTTTGAATTTAACAACCACACCTTCTTCCATCAAATTAGTGTGTTGCTATGGGAACCAAGATGGACCATCCTATGCCTGCCTCTTCATGGACCCCTAGAACACCGCTTACTAATCACTAGCACAGGGCCCTGGAGGGGGAGCCAGAGCTCTACAAAAGATACATAGATGATGGATTGGGAGCCACATCATGCCAGCACATGACCTCCAAAATATCCTCAACTTTGGGCACAGACCTTCCATCCATCCATCCAGCTGCCTACACACCATTTCACAGTTCATTAATTTCCCGGACATATCACAATCCTCCCTCAAAGATGGACTGCTTCAAAACCTCAGTCTTCTACAAACCAGTACCTGAGCACACTCATAACCTGGACTACACATCTTTCCCACCACATCCAGTCCCCTAAAAATAGCATTCCAAATCTGAATTCCTTCGCCTACGCAGACTCTGCTCTAGCGAAGAAGATTTCACTAACAAGCAGCCAAAATTCCTGATTTTTTCCACCTACCGTGGATACCCTAGTGCCGTCATCAATGAAGCTCTCAGCCGCCAACTGCAGCTAAATCCAGAAACATCTACTCTGAAACTAAACCTCCCAAAGAGACAGACCGACCCACTGCCTGCCATCTCTTCCATCCTCAAAATCTGCCCATCTGCCAGGATCCTGAAGTTCTAACTGGCAAATGGAAGAAAATCATAAACCTGCCTTTGAACGAAACCTTGATCACTTTAAAACGTGGACAAAAACTCAACGACCTACTGGTGCGCCCTCCTAAAGCTGAACAAAATCTTCACACCTAAGCACCAGGATACTTTCCCCCTGCTTTAATAACCCCAACGCAAAATCTGCCTCTCTCACCAAATCCAAACACCTAATCCTACATGGCCCCACAGGCTCTTCACTATTAAAAACGCACTTTCTCCGCCAGAGCCACAACATTGTGTATTCCATCCACTGTCAGCTGTGTCGGAAAATCTATGTAAGGAGAGACATCTCGCACACTTCAGACGCGCATCTCAGAACCCCAGGCGACATCCGCCACCATCGGCCCAAACAAGTCGCTCTAACTAAACACTTCAAACCATGGCCCAACACAACATCAACCATTCAAAGTCTGGCACTTTGGCAATCTAAGAGTGACAAATTGGAACGCCTTATCAGGAATCACATCTCATTGCCCACACTGGCACCGTCCACCCCTCATGGCAATCAACGCCACAAGTAGTATGTGCCATTCATCTCTGCATCCAGCCCTGAACTATCCTCCCACCTACACACACCCTACCCAGGTTTCCCTCAGACATAGGTTGCAGCTAACATCCTCTACCCTTTTCCTACACTCTCTGAGTCTCACCATTTGCTACATCAATCGACTTAACCCCCCGCCCCCCCCCCCCCCCTGCCTAGTAAGATGATGTGTAGGAATGTTGGTGGGTATGGCGGTTGTTGGGGTGGAGGTGGGGGATAACCCAATGAATAAGGCTGATATTACACATGGAACACACACACACACACACACACACACACACACACACACACACACACACACACATTGCACTCCACACCACAACACACACACATACAACACACCCATAATGGAATAAATGCTAGCTCCTTTATCGTTGGTCGGGAAGGGGGGGGGGGGAGAGAGAGAGAAGAGAGAGAGAGAGAGAGAGATAGAGAGAGAGAAGAGAAAGAGAGAGAGAGGGAGAGAGAGATATTTTGTGTATAGGTGTGAATATGTTGGCCCCTCCCCCTCCCCCAGATAGTACGTAAACCCACTACCCTCCTTTCCCACCACCTCATAGCATCAACACCTTAAAGTAACAGTACCAACCCACACATCAATCACAGCCCACAATATCCTCCCACAACACAACACACACATACTACCTTATCACCTCACACATAACTTATAGCTATCTTATTTATGCATTAATTTATCATTATTATTTTTATTTTTATTTTTATATTTTTTAATTTATTATTATAATTATTTATTATTATTTAATGTATCCTTTATTTATTTATTGATAATTATAAAAAAGTATTTTTCTAAATATGTTTTCTGTATCAAGCTTTCGTTACCTTAACCTTCACTATCGTTGTTAGCAGTATCATTCAGTAAAACTCTTGGCTAGTATTGATACTACCACTAGCAATTGACAACACAATCGCCTTCGGCCTCTGGGACTTTGGCCAACGGCAACCCTGCTGCTTAAGAATCCTCTAACCCACACTCCTTTCACACCAAACCCATACTTATTGACACCAAAAGATTGATCCTATCTTTTATTTTCTTTTATTTTTTCTCCCCCCCCCCGCCCCCCCCCCCCCCCAATAATTTGAACCATTAATATATTTCCTATACAGTAATATTATGATCATCATTACGACTTTGGACTCACACACGTATTTCGCCTTCCAACAGCCACGTTCTCATATCAACGCCTTCTTCCTTGCGCGCTGACCCTAAGCGATCTGAAGCAAACAAAGCTAAGTGAATTTACGTAGTTTATTCGTTTATATATCACCTGACGAAGACCTAAAGTCGGAAACGCGTTGTGTTTAGTCTTGTGGACCACGATTTGTCCACGTTCTCTGGGCGGTTTCGCTATAACATTTATTTAAGGTTATTTTTTCTAATCAAAAGAACGTGACACAAGCGCTTACCTTCACAGATTATCGTGTGATCAGGCACAGCTTAATTGGCGAGTGCTTGTCAAGTGGCGCCTGTTGGTTTATATAATGGTAAAGGAGCAACCAAGTTCGCAGCCAAAGTTGAGGTTTCAAGTCTCTCTAAAATCGAGATTTTAGTGTTCCTCCGCCATCCTCCTCCTCCTACGCGCTCATAACAATAACAATAATAATGATGATGTATGAAGATGATTATGAGGATGAATGATGATGATGATGAGGATGATGTGAATGATGATATGATCATAGATGATCATGATTGTTTGATGAGATAATAATAAAATGATTGAAAATGATAATAGTAATAGTAATAATAACAGTGATAATAATAGCAATGATAATAACAATATATTGACAAGGAAAATTATATTGATGATGATAATGATAATGCTGATAATAATGATAATAACAATGATAATAATGACGAAGATAATAAATAATAACAATGATAATAATAAAAAATAATAATGATTAAAATTGAAGATAATGATGATGAAGATGAATGACATTGATGATGATGATGATGATGTTGATGATGAGATGATGATGACCGCAATAATAATAAAAGTGTATATAATGATAATCATCATCATCATCATATAAATGATAACAATGATATTGAAAAAAATGATGATTGATATTATGGAATAAATGATGATGAGATGAGATGTGAGAATGATGATGAATGATGATGATGAACGCACGCAAACGCACGCACGCACGCACGCACGCCCGCACGCACGCACTGCCTACGCACACACACAACACACACCACACACACACACACAACACACACTCCGGAGCACGCAACGCACGCACGCACGCACTATCCAGAGAGAGAGAGAGAAAGAAGAGAGAGAGAGGAGAGAGAGAGAGAGAGAGAAAGAGAGAGAGAGAGAGAGAGAGAGAGAGAGAGAAGAGAGAGAGAAAGAGAGTCAGAAGAGAGTGTCTGTCTGCCCCTCTCCCTCCCTCCTGCCCTCTCTCTCTCTCTCTCCCTCTCTCTCTCTCTCTCTCTCTCTCTCTCCTCTCTCTCTCTCTCTCTCCTCTCTCTCTCTCCTCTCAGGGGACGTTGAGGTGTCAGGAAATGGGTAGGGGTAGGAGGGAGTATGTTGCAAAAGAAACCCATGACACAAACACAAAACCGTATTCTTTCAGTAGCTCACAGACGTCACATCAGTGATTCAGTACATTTACTTTGAGGTTTAATCTTTCCAGAACAAAAAAAAAAACCCAAACATTTTCAACCACATTAAACTCCAGCATCGGGGAAACCCAGACGACGGACACTTCAGTGCCAACGCCATTTTGTCCTTCCCAATATCGGGTTCGTCTGTCGCACTAGATTGTCTGGTGCCGGCTTCCAGAAACACACGTCTGTCATACTCACGCACCAACAAACGCACCTCAGTCTGATGACCAACCTCAGGAAACAGAGTGTCTGTGCACTGGTGAATGGCGATTTCCTCATTCTGTGTTATAGGTCTATTCTTAGGTCGAGCAGGTAGAAACAGGAGAGCTTTCAGTAACATCCTCCCAAACAGTTCGCTTAATTTACTGCCATGGAAGGATAGTGTAACCAAAACCCTCCTGAATATTTGAGAATAACAAATCCCCAAACCCCTGTTCCATGTCTTAAAAGATATTCTCTTACAGGTAAATGCTTCCATTTCAGCTCCGTATTTATTCTGAGTAATAAGCTGTCCCGGCCAGAAAAATATAATCCGAAGATGATCAAGCAAACGGTCATCGACTGACACGAATCAAAATCAAGAACCCTGATGGCAGTGATAGAAAGGGATAACCAGATTAATGTCAGTGTGGATAATCCCTTTATTGAAACAGCATCATAAACGTTTTTATTTCGGGTTTAATTTCTGGATCATAAGTGACAATACAGGAGACTGTCCTGTCTGTCTGCTTCGGTCTGTCTGTCTGTCTATCTGTCCTCCTCTCTCTCATCCTTGTATAGAGTATTTTTTTTATTTTTTCCGTTATCGAATCTCTCCGTCTCTGTCTGTCTGTATGTCCGTCCTGTTTGTCCTGTCTCAGTCCCTCGTATGCCAGTGTGTGTGAGTGTTGTGTGTGTGAGTGTGTGTGTGTGTGTGTGTGAGTGTGTGTGTGTTGTGTGTGTGAGTGTGGCGCGTGCGCGTGCTTGTATGTGGGTGTGTGTGAATATGATAGAGAATCCGCATGCGTCTTTGCATGTGTGTGTGTGTGTGTGTGTGTGTGTGTGTGTGTGTGTGTGTGTGTGTGTGTGTGTGTGTGTGTGTGTGTTTTGTTGTTGTTCCTCAATTTAACGTCTTCTCACTAAAAGTGATATCAGACGATGTGTTAATTGTGTGTGTGGTATGCGAATGAGTGCTTATGAAATAGATTGGTGGAGGAATAGGGGAAAAGCGTTGTAGAACTTTGAATACACTACGTAAGCTTATTTAAAAAAAAAAAAAAAAAAAAAAAATCCCATAGATAAAACCAGTTAAAGTAAAATGCCAACTGGACTCTGTAAAAACTTTGACTAAATAATCTGAGAAACGAATAATCATTCAACATTTTGAGAGTGATGAGCGTCGATCTATCGGAGTATCACCACCAGCCATGATATCAAGTTCTTTGTTTTGGGGCAATGAATTAACAAATGTGAAACACTTAGTGCGTTTCCACACATACATCTAACATTTCTACTGAATTTTGTTTTCAGTGAATTTAAACAGTAATCTGTGGATAAGCTTCTTACGTTTCTAGGTATATGAGTTACATACGTTTTTGCCGTTTTATTCTGTGTTCCAGAGCTGTATGCAATACAGTTATGATAGTACTGAGATTTCCGAGTTCTTTAAGGATTGTTGGAAACTTATCTCAGTCTGTTTGTCAATTAAGGAATAACATTCTGAAAGATCTAAAGGTATAATTAAGTGAAGTTGTGCTTTCCATATTTCTAGCTGCTCTTTTTGCTGCGTGATCAACCTTTTCATTTGATACAATTCCACTGTGAGATGGTACCCAATAAAACGTAACAGTGATCCCTTTAAGTGATAAATGATGAATGACATGGTTAATTTCTAATATAATCTCAAGTCGAATTTTGAATTTTGGGACTGGAGGGCACCCAGCACCGATCTGCTATCGGTACACACAAGAATTCGACAAGAATTTAGGGGTAATGTAACAAAAATTCCAAAGACATCAAAATGGCGATGAGCTCTGCACTAAATATGGAAAGATTTTACCAAGATTATAGAGTTTCTCTACATTCAAATCTGGAATAATAAAAGCAGCGCCTGCTTCATTATCGTCTAAAATTGAGCCATCAGTGAAAATCTTCATGTGATTTCTGTAATTTTTCATCCAGATGAATATTGACAAATTCTTTTAATATATGGGGGATCTCTTTTTTGATATTTCATTGGAACTAATATCAAAAGAGGCTTTTTTTTGCACCCACCTGGGAATTGGTGAAAAGGATGGTTTAGAAGCAATGTTAGTGATTTCAGAGTCTAGTTTGATTGGAAATATAAGACTTAATAGTTTTTATGATTGGATTTCTCGTGCTCTTTTTAGCAAAATCTACTTCAGATTTTAAAGATACCTCGTTTGTACAGAAATTATTAAAGGGTAAGACTCTTTAAAGAAAATTTTGAGGCAGATGCTTTTTTAACTCTTCAAGAGGTAAGTATTCCACTTCACTAAAAGTTCCAAAGGGTTAGA
>CM031606.1:78454897-78459331 GCA_018398815.1 Conus ventricosus
GTCAGTGTCAGGTTGTCACGTGCCAGCTAACCACATGTGGAAAAAAAGGTGTCCTGTTGATTCACTGCAGTGGCGCTCAGTAGTGCCCGGTTTTTTTATCCAACAAACTCAGGACAGCACATACTACATCCCCTGACCTTCTTCGTTACCTCAGGACAGCACATACTACATCCCATGACCTTCTTCGTTACCCCAGGACAGCACATACTACATCCCTGACCTTCTTCGTTACCTCAGGCAGCCTACTACATCCCATGACTCTCCCTTACCTCGGAAATACTACCCTCCATGACCTTCTCCGTTACCCCAGGACAGCCATATACATCATGACCTCTTCGTTACCTCGACGCACTACTAACCCTATTCCCATGGACCTTCTCCGTTACCTCAGGACAGCACATACTACATCCCATGCCTTCTCCCCTTACCCCAGGACGCACCCTTTCTACATCCCCTGACCTTTTCCCATACCTCGGGGGCAGCACTACTACAAACCCCTGACCTTCTCCCATACCTCAGGACAGCACATACTTTCATCCCCGGCCTTCTCCGGGTTTCCTAGGACAGCCATACTACATCCCCTGACCTTCTTCGTTACCCCAGGACAGCACATAATACCCTCCCTTTACCTTCTCCCTTACCCCCAGGAAAAGCACATATTTCATCCCATGACCTTCTCCGTTACCTCAGGACGCACATACTCATCCCTTGGGCCTTTTTTCGTTACCTCAGGACAGACATTCTAATCCCATGGCCTTCTTCGTTTTCCTCTGGACGCACATACTACAACCCCTGACCTTCTTCGGGACCTCGGACAGACATTCTACATTTCCCCTGACCCTTTTTCGTTTCCTCAGGACAGCACAACTACTCCCTTTACCCTTTTTTTGTTACCTCAGGGGCCCGGGACATACTACATCCATGACCTTCTTCGTACCCCCAGGGGCAGCACCCTACTACATCCCCTGGAGTTCCCTTTGTTACCTCAGGACAGCAAATTTCTACTCCCCTGGGGGCCTTTTTTCCTTACCCCAGGCCCGCACATACTACCTCCCCTGACTTCTCCGTTACCCCAGGAAGCAATATACTTCCCCCTTTACCTTCTTCGTTTCCCCCAGGAAGCAATACTACATTTCCCCGGGCCTTTTTTTTTACCTCAGGACCCGCAGAACTACATTTCCCCTGACCCTTTTCGGGTTTCCTCAGGCAGCACATACTACATTTCCCCTACCTTCTCCGTTACCTCAGGACAGCCCATTTCTACCCCATGGGCCTTCTTTGTTACCCCAGGACAGGGACATCCCACAAACCCCTGACCTTTTCTGATTTCCTCTATGACAGCCCCAAAACTTGCTTAGCGGGGGAGTCAGCGGGAGGCTTCCCAACCCTTTTGTAGCGGAGTCAGGGGGGAGTGGTTCCCCTTTGTAACGGAGTCAGGTGGGGTGCCTTTTCCCCTTTGTAGCGGAGTCAGCGGGGGGGGGCTTCCCCCTTTTGTAGCGGAGTCAGCGTGGTGCTTCCCCCTTAGAAAACCCGGAGTCAGCGGGGGTTTCTTCCCCCCTTGTAGCGGGGTTTAGGCGGGGAGGGGCTTCCCCCTTAGTAGCGGGGTTCCCGCGTGAGGGGTTCCCCCCTTTGAAGCGGAGTCCGCCGGGGGGCTTTCCCCCCTTTGTGCGGAGTCGCGGGAGGCTTTTCCCCCCTAGTAGCGGAGTCAGCGGGAGTGCTTCCCCCTTAGTAGCGGGGGTCAGCGTGAGTGCTTCTACTTCCAGAGGGCACTACTATGTTTGTCAGACGACAGTCCATACGAATTTTCTGATACCAACATCTTCGACATGAAATCACCATCATGGAGAGGAAATCGGAAACCATGTCACCAGGAGGGCACGACATTGAAGGCTAACACATTTTCAGACACTTTATGATGATTAAAATGAAGATGAGGATGCCGAAGCAGGTGCTGCGGACTTTCATTCTGATTGAAGCTCTCTGACGGGGTTTTACGCTATGCTTCCTTATGTACAATATCCTGGAGTGAGGAAGGTCATAGAGACATAGACATCTGTACGGTTGGTGAGACAATGTTAGCAACACTCTCACATATACTTCTATAAGGTTGATGAGATTTGAGTGTGTGGTTCCAATTGTCCCATTTGAGCCATCGCATGCTTATTTCTTGGAGGGAGCTAGCTTGGGGCTGAAACATATCACGTATTTTAACAGAAACTTTTATAAATTGAAGCAGAGGTTAAAAAAAAGAAAAAAAAAGAAAGATTTTACATATTAATATCAATGATCAAGTCCGCTCTATTTTCCACCTGTTTAAAAATCTTCCCTGTCTAAAACACATCCGCCAGTCGTAGAATCAAAACCGTTTGTCTGAACGACAGTGTCCTGCCATCTTTAGAACACTTTTAAACTACGAAACGTTCTTGACTCCAAACAAAGATACAAACCCAAGACGTCTGAGAAAGTCGTGGAACAAATTCGAGTCTGAAGATTTAAGAAAGCATACTACACGATCAAAATGACATGTCATATTCACTACAAACCTGGAAGGAATGTGAACTGCCGACATCCCTTTCGATAGTTTGTTTCTCACGCGAGACGGGCGGTGGGGGCCATTTGTGTTGTTGTTGTTGTTGTTGTTTTCGTCTCGTCGTACCCTGGCTAAAAGACTCCAGGGATCATCCGAACAGCTGAAGCACTTTCAAGAACACTATGGTACAAATGCATCAGCTAGGGATGAGAACATTACGTGTGTGACCGTTTTTGATTACCCCGCCACATGGGCAGCCACACTCCGACTTCGAGGGATTTGGAAGACTGATAATGTTATGCTAGGAACTTGTCACGACTGAAGACAATCCCCACATAACTTTGCAGAGCATAACAACATTCTGATGTAGCCTTGGTGTTCTAGCCTGTGTCAATTGGTATGACACAGCCTTAAGCCAAGGCGATGGTGGGGCTATTTAAATTGGGAAATATTCGGGTCTTTTCGGATTGCTATCTACTCTTAAGTATGTCCTTTGTCTCACGTTTGGAGAGCAAAATATACCCTTACGTCTTCTACATTAACATTCTGGACCAAACACGAACACGTGATGAAAGATGACCAAAAAAAAAGCCAGACATCTCTTCTTCGATTTTTGATCAACAGAGTTGATATGCGAAAGCTTCTCTCTCTCTCTCTCTCTCTCTCTCTCTCTCCTCTCTCTTGTCCGGGAAACCAGATATTTTTTCATCTAAAATTTTCCGCACACCATTAGTGCGGTCAGTGCAAAATGCTTGAGCTGTGTTCGCTGAGGGGAGACGTGGAGGTCTATACAGGACAGCCAGCTGTCAGCACACTGACACCCATTCAAAGACTCCAAGGCGCCAGACTTGACAGTGAAACGTGTTTCTTTTAATCTCCCCCTCCACATCCATTCATCTCCCTCCCCCCTGTACTCCCCCTCCAGACCCATTCATTTCCCTCCCCCCCCCCCCCCCCTCCCTCTACCGGTATCTCCACTCCCTACCCCGCTTTGTCCGTTTCCTTCAGACGAGTAGTCATTGAGAGAGTGAGAGAGAGAGAGAGAGAGAGAAATGGAAATGGAAAGTTTATTCATGTATAGGCCCATTGCCCCTCATGAAGGGGTACATAACTTCCATACACAAATGCATAATTAACAACATATTTGGTATCTAATCAAGAAACCAAAACAGAACGCAACTTGAATGCTTTATAAAGATAAACGGACAGTTGTTTCACAGTTTGTTTATAGCTCTGTTGCCATAAGCAATGCAAGTCTAAATTATTTGGATCTGCATAAAATTACTAGGTATATACTGTGTTCTTAAGTCACTCAAAACAGGACAACACAAGACAAAATGAACATCATCTTCTTTTCATTTTTGCAAAGCGGACATTTTAAGTCAGCATTACTGTGTATTTTGTAACGTAGACGATGTTGCGCTATTTCAGAAATGCCAATCGAAACCTCGTCAATACATATCTTAAATGCCTATCTAAATTCATCAGTAAATAAATTTTTACCTCAGGCACCTTGCAAAACGTTCTGTAAACATTAAACCTTTCACTGTCACTAATATGAGAGTCCCACTCTTGCCATCTACATAAAATTAACCGTTCTCTGAAAACTTGCAGAAATCTGTCTATCCCCTCAACACCTTGGTTAAGCCATACATATCCAAAACCAAACATATATAGTTTACAACGAACATTTGTAACCCAATTTTTCTTTCCACGTATGTCTAAATCATACAACATTTGTAAGCTTTATGGGGTAGCCTAGATTCCTCCATTCTTGTCAATTTTAAACCAAAACTTTACACATTTTACAGCTGAATTAATATATATAGGGTATCTGTTTGTCTCTCCGTAAACAAATCATTAGGGTTCGTCATCTCTACGCTAAACTCTACAAAAAGTCTTTT
>CM031606.1:78460331-78470331 GCA_018398815.1 Conus ventricosus
CAGTAAAGCAGATTCCTGCTGTCAGCAGTGATCCCATAGCCGCCAATGCCGCTGCGCACGTCATTACCCCGACCAGATCGCACAATGCTTCGCGTCAGCACGTGATCCCCAACCGCCAAGCCGCTGCACACGGTCACCCCAAGACCGCCAATCCGCTGTCACACTGACCCCCAGAAACCGCCTGATGCCGTCGGAGACGGCCCCATGCCCCGCGCTTATACCCATAGACGCCAGATGCCGCTGTCAGCATGGTGATCCCCATAGACCGCCAGATGTCGCTGTCAGCATGGTGATCCCCATAGACGCTAGTGTCGCGTCAGCATGTGATCCCCATAGCCGCAATCCGCTGTCAGCAAATCACGCCCATAGACCGCCAGATGCCGCTGTCAGCACGGTCATCCCCATAGACCGCCAGATGTCACTGTCAGCATGGCGATCCCCCATAGACGCCAGAGTCACTGTCAGCATGGTGATCCCATAGACCGCCAGATGTCCTGTCAGCAGGTGATCCCCATAGACCGCCAGATGTCACTGTCAGCATGGTGATCCCCCATAGGCCGCCAGATGCCGCTGTCAGCATGGTGATCCCCATAGACCGCCAGATGTCGCTGTCAGCATGGTGATCCCCATAGACCGCCAGATGTCGCTGTCAGCACAGTGATCCCCATAGACCGCTAGATGCCGCTGTCAGCACAATCATCCCCATAGACCGCCAGATGCCGCTGTCAGCACAATCATCCCCCATAGACCGCCAGATGCTCTGTCACACAATCATCCCCATAGACCGTTAGATGCCGCTGTCAGCACAATCATCCCCCATAGACCGCCAGATGCCGCTGTCAGCACAATCATCCCCCATAGACCGCCAGATGCCGCTGTCAGCACAATCATCCCCATAGACCGCCAGATGCCGCTGTCAGCACAATCATCCCCATAGACCGCCAGATGCCGCTGTCAGCACATCATCCCCCATAGACCGCTAGATGTCGCTGTCAGCACAATCATCCCCCATAGACCGCCAGATGCCGCTGTCAGCACAATCATCCCCCATAGACCGCCAATGCCGCTTCAGCACAATCATCCCCCATAGACCGCCAGATGCCGCTGTCAGCACAATCATCCCCCATAGACCGCCAGATGCCGCTGTCAGCACATCACCCCCATAGACCGCCAGATGCCGCTGTCAGCACAATCATCCCCATAGACCGCCAGATGCCGCTGTCAGCACAATCATCCCCCATAGACCGCCAGATGCCGCTGTCAGCACAATCATCCCCCATAGACCGTTAGATGCCGCTGTCAGCACAATCATCCCCCATAGACCGCCAGATGCCGCTGTCAGCACAATCATCCCCCATAGACCGCCAGATGCCGCTGTCAGCACAATCATCCCCCATAGACCGCCAGATGCCGCTGTCAGCACAATCATCCCCCATAGACCGCCAGATGCCGCTGTCAGCACAATCATCCCCCATAGACCGCCAGATCCCGCTGTCAGCACAATCATCCCCATAGACCGTTAGATGCCGCTGTCAGCACAATCATCCCCCAAGACCGCCAGATGCCGCTGTCAGCACAATCATCCCCCATAGACCCGCCAGATGCCGCTGTCAGCACAATCATCCCCCATAGACCGCCAGATGCCGCTGTCAGCACAATCACCCCCCATAGACCGCCAGATGCCGCTGTCAGCACAATCATCCCCCATAGACCGCCAGTGCCGCTGTCAGCACAATCATCCCCCATAGACCGCCAGATGCCTCTGTCAGCACAATCACCCCCCATAGACCGCCAGATGCCGCTGTCAGCACAATCATCCCCCATAGACCGCCAGATGCCGCTGTCAGCACAATCATCCCCCATAGACCGCCAGATGCCGCTGTCAGCACAATCATCCCCCATAGACCGCCAGATGCCGCTGTCAGCACAATCATCCCCCATAGACCGCCAGATGCCGCTGTCAGCACAATCATCCCCCATAGACCGCCAGATGCCGCTGTCAGCACAATCATCCCCCATAGACCGCCAGATGCCGCTGTCAGCACAATCATCCCCCATAGACCGCCAGATGCCGCTGTCAGCACAATCATCCCCCATAGACCGCCAGATGCCGCTGTCAGCACAATCATCCCCCATAGACCGCCAGATGCGCTGTCAGCACAATCATCCCCCATAGACCGCCAGATGCCGCTGTCAGCACAATCATCCCCCATAACCGCCAGATGCCGCTGTCAGCACAATCATCCCCCATAGACCGCCAGATGCCGCTGTCAGCACAATCATCCCCCATAGACCGCCAATGCCGCTGTCAGCACAATCATCCCCCATAGACCGCCAGATGCCGCTGTCAGCACAATCATCCCCCATAGATCCCGTCCTCCTTTAGTTCCCACGCCCATTGTTTCTTCTGACCATTTCTTTGTCACTTTAAGGTAGCGGAGGCTGAGATAGATAGGTTGACAGATAGATAGATAGATAGATAGATAGATAATAGATAGATAGATAGATAGATAGATAGATAGATAGATAGATAGATAGACAGACAGATGGGTCTAGATAGATAGACACAGAGATAGAAAGATAGAGAGCGAGAGAGAGAGAGAGAGAGAGAGAGAGAGAGAGGAGAAGAGAAAAGAGAGATGAGAGAGAGAGAGAGAGAGAGGGGAGAGAGAGCGAGATCATGCTCATACGTTATACAATGTACAGAAAGAGAGAGAGAGAGAGAGAGAGAGAGAGAGAGACAGACAGACAGACAGACAGACAGACAGACAGAGAGGACAGACAGACAGACAGACAGGCAGACAGACAGACAGACAGACACAGAGTAACAGAGAGAGAGAGAGAGAGAGAAGAGAGAGAGAGAGAGAGAGAGAGAGAGAGACACACAACACACACACACACGCGCGCGCAGCGCCGCGCGTGCGTACGCAACGCACGAAACGCAGAGAGAAAGAGAGAGTGAGAGAGAGAGAGAGAAAGAGAGACAGACAGACAGACAGACAAACAGACAGACAGATAGACAGACACAAAGTAACAGAGACACACACATACACACACGCGCGCCGCGCCCCGCAAAAGAGAGAGAAGAGAGAGAGAGAGTGAGAGAGGGGAGAGAGAGAGAGAGAGCGAGAGAGAGAGAGAGAGAGTGAGACAGACAGACAGACAGACAGACAGACAAACAGATAGACAGACACAAAGTAACAGAGACACACACACACACACACATACACACACGCGCGCGCGCGCACGCAGAGAGAGAGAGGAGTAGGAGAGAGAGAGAGGGGAGAGAAGAGAGAGGAGGGGAGAAGAGAGAGAGGAGAGGAGAGAAGGGAGAGATAGGGCAGTGAGAGGCGGGGAGGTCGGAGGTGAGAGACTAGGCACAGACACACCCGTGACAGACAGACATATCTGCTTCTTCTCAGTGAAGAGTCACTGGGCCGTCGCTCTAAAGACCTGTACTGTATGTACCCCCCACCTTCGCTGCTTCTGGGCCAAGGCGTGAATCTCTGCAAACGGTTTCCCTGACCAGTCTTTAATGTGGTCATCCATCAGTTTGTCTTTCTATCTCCTTCTCCATCTCTCTCCCTTAACATTTCCCGGGAGGATCGTTTTACCAAGACCATTGTGTCTTGTTACGTCCCAACCCAGATGTAGTTTTCTTTTCTTAATTAACTGATGGTCAGCAGTTCTGATGTGGTCTGAGGTGCAGCTTGTTGATATCATGGCATACTTTTTTCATTGCTGAATGATCAGTATATCTGATGTTTAGCATGTAGTTTTGACACACTTGTACTCTTTCATAAAATGTATGGGGAAAAAACCCATAACCAACCATTCAACAATCTTACTGTCACGTTAGAAAGTAAAGCCAGATACCCTATGACCACTCTGATATTTAGAGAACCCAAATACAGACAACTCAGTGAGAACATTTTTTTTTGTCCTCCCCGTTTAAATTTGTTTCTCGTGCTATATTGTCTGGCACCAGCTTTCAGAACACACACGCCCTGTCTGTCTGACCTCTGCCGGCTATAAACAGCGGGCTTAGAACATCCCCTGAAACCAGACTGCGGTGTTCTGATGCTACGTTTACAACAAAATTTTCCCAAAGATTGCCAGGGTTTGGAAGATGGGGGGTTGCGTAAAACAAAGAAGCTATAAAATTTTTTTTTTTCAATACAAGATCGCGGGTATCCACCCATTTTCTGCTGTTAAAAAAAAAAGAAATAAAGGGGCTTATGAAAAGGGCTGAGAAATGGGGGGTTTTTAAGGGGTGTTTTGTGTGTGTGTTGTGTGTGTGTGATGTGTGGGGTGGGGGGGTGGGGGGGCCCATTCAATTAGCTCCCCCTCGCTCTCCTCTCTCTCTCTCCTCTAAATCCCCACCACACACACACACAAACCACACACACCACATACATTCACAATTCATTTTACATATAGCCCCACGCACAAAAGGGCCCCTTTTCTCTCTCTCCCTCTTTTCCCCCTCTCCTTTTACTAAAACACACACACACACACACCCCACCCCAACCAACACACACACAAAACCACAACACACAAAAAACACACACACACATACACAGACGCACACAACACTCACTCTCTCTCTCTCTCCCCTCTCTCTCTCTCTGACATTTCAGAGACTCCTTGATTTGTCGGCATTCCGGGCAAAGCCCCCCTTGCCCAAAGGGGAAACGTCACTTAGTTGCAGTGGGAAACTTAATCAGTCCCCCCCCCCCGGTTTTTCTTTTAGCTGCCCAAATGGGAAACCACTTTGAGTGCCCCACCCCCCCCACTAGATGTTATATAGGGGACAAAAAATAGCCACCCCAGAAGGGGAAGAGATTTGGGAAAAGGGGGGAAGAAGTGCTACAAACTTCACACTAAACCACCAGGGCCCGTATCACGCGGTCCTTAGGTGGACAACCGCTTTTATCTCCTAAAAGGGGGGAAAAAGGGGGGAAAAATCGGTATCACGCCCAATCTGGTTAGCCCAAAACCCTATAGGGTTTTTCCGCGTTAAAGTTTTCGGGCCCTCGGGGGCCCAAAAAACCGGGCCCCCAACCCCGGGGGTGTAAATAGGGGGCCCCACTTTTTTTTTTTTTCCCCAAAGAAACCCCCCGGGGCGTTTTCTGGGGGAAAAAACCGGTTTTCCGGGACCGTCCAAATTTTTTCACACGAAAACGCCGCCAGAGAAGTGTTTCAAAATTTTTCCGATTTTCGTCGGCAGCCCCTCCTGGCCCGACAGGGCCGGGGGCAGCTGACATCACCCCCACGAATCGGGGGTTCACCCCACCCCCCTGCGGGCCAAGTGCTCGTCTTTTTGCGCTACTTGGCCACGTCAACTTTTAAAAGGCGTCTTTGGAGTTGGCCCGGCGTGCCCCGTCCCAGTGACCGAACTGCCAGGGGGGCTGAGGGCTATTTTAAAACAACCCGGGGAAACATATTTTTTTTTTCCCCGATAAACCCAGTGCAAACCCGAACCAAACGAGGCTCCCCCAGTTTTTAAAGGGAATTCCCCAACGCGGGGGTGCATCAAAAGGAAACACATGTCGCATCCAGCGCCCCACGGGGCGGGAACATAAATTCGTCAAAAAAAAAAAAACCCAAATTCAAAAAAAGTTCAGGTGGGACCCCTTTCCCCCACCCCCCCCCCCCCCCCAAAACCCACTCGGGTTTTGCGTTTTTTGTGTGTGGGTGTGGGGGGTGGGGTTTTGGTGGGGGTGAGTGTGGGGTGTGTGCGCGCGCGGGGCTGGGGCCTCGGGTGGGTGTGTGTATGTGTGCGGGGTTTGGGGGGTGTGTGTGGTGTGTGTGTTGTGTGTGTGTGTGTGTGTTTTGTGTGTGGGGGAAGTGTGTGTGTGGGGTGCGTGCTTTGCGTGCGTGCGTGCGGTGTGTGTGGGGGGTTGCGTGCGTGCGTGCGTGCTTTGCGTGCTGCGTGGGGTGCTTTGCGTGTGTGGTGTTTTTTGGGTGTGGTGGTGGGTGTGATTTTTAGACAAAAAAAAATTATGAGTTAAATTTAAAAATTGTTTTTAAATAAATTGGGGCTGTTATCAGGGACGGGGGACGGGGCCCTTTCGCCCTTCATAAACTGTGGGGCCAAAGGGCCCGGGAGCGTTAAACATGCGGGGGTTTTGGGGGCGTAAAAAGTGCCGTTTTCGAGGCTTCGAAAATTCCCCAAAAACCCGTGATGGCCTGCTGGGCACAGGGGGATACATCACGTGACTGGTTTTACGCCCCTTGCCAACCCCAAAACCCACGTGCGGAAGGAACTACAAGGGCAGACCAGTCTGCCCCGATCTTCCCGTGGAAAAAAGCCGGTTTTGCTGAAAGCGACGCTGGCATTCCCTTCCCGGCGCCCTTCGTCGGGGCCCCACACAAGGCCTCAAGGTATTGTTGTGTGCACCCTGCTGCAAAACAGCCGGCGGCTGAAGCTGACATCCCTCGGATTTGACAGGATTTCCATTTCCAGTGATGACGAGGGCGCGACTCAGACCCGAGGCTAAACCAACAACGCCCCGTCCACCCGACAGATACAGAGGGGGCCAAAGGGTGGCTGCCGGTAAAGCCGCCAGAAAACGTTTTCATCAACAAAAAACTTTAGACTGCCGGGCGAGTTTTTCACATTTCCCACAAACAAAACACATTTTGGGGACGGGCACCCCCCCACCCCACAGTCCCATTCCCCCTACCAAATGAAAAGAAAACCCCACAATTTTATAAAAATATCAGTTTTTTTTTCCAGAGTAACTAAAGAAAGCACCGAAACACACTCATCCCAATATGCATGAACAAAAACACTTTTCGAAAAAAAGGAATTTTAAAACTGGCTATAGCACCAAAATGTTAGTCTGTAAACAAATTTTCTTAAAAATCCCCCCAAATCCCCCTTGAACAGAAGAAAAAAAAGAAGAAAAAAAGAAGAAAAAAATGCGATCCATGCACCCCAGGGGCTCCCAATAATTCACTTTGAAAACCCCGAAAAGATTAAATAGAGAAAATACCGAACAAAAAGGCCACAAAAAAAACAAGGTAAAAACCTTCACAATACATTGACCCATATGTTTTGCCCTTTACTTAAAAATAAAACCCAAAAACCCGGGTGAAACCTTCACAAATACATTGAGCAAAAGCTTTGCCCAAATTACTTAAAAAATAACCCCAAAAAAAGGTAAAACCCTTCACAAATACATTGGGGCCAAAATTTTTTGACCAAAATTAAAAAAAATAACAACCAAAACAAGGTGAAACCTTCACAATACTTTGACCCATAGGGCTTGCCCAAATTATTTAAAAAAATAAAAACCAAACAAGGTGAACCTTCACAAATACTTGAGCCATATGTTTTTTAAAACCTTTATTTAAAAAAAAACAAACAAAAAAAACAAAAAAACGGGAAAAAAAAAAATAAAAAAACAAAAAAGCCAGAAAAAGGAAACTTTCCCAAAATGCCCCCAAAAACTTTTAAAATAAAAAAAAATTTTTGTTTGTTTAGAAGTAGAAAAACAAAGGCCCCCAAAGTATGAGGGGAACGTCATGTTTGGCGAACCGGGGAAAAACCACCATTCCAAAATTTTTCCATCCCAAAAACTAATTATCCTTTTCCCCTCTCCAGCTTCCCAATTTCCCAGCTGCATCTTCCAAATTTTTCAGCCCCTAAAAACCGCTTCCAACCTTCCCTCTCCCCATTTTACTTTTCAGCCATTCTTTCAACCTTTTTCAAAAGGGGCCGGGAAAACTTTGGGCAGCTTCTCCAGCACCCTTACGCTTTTTTTTTTTCTTTGGGTCGCAGGGGGGACAGGAAAACCGAAACAGGAGTATGCCGGGATTTGCCGTTGGAAGGGCCCACCAAGATCCCCCCCTCCCCCTCCCCTCCGACTTGGAAAACTAAATGGGTTGTCCTGGGGGGGGGGGGGGGAAAATTTTAAAAAGCTGTAAAATGTAATAATTTCTAACCAACAACGCTATCAAAGTTTCGCTCGAATAAAATTTCAAGATTTGCAAAAAAACCCTTCCCATACTTAATTACAAAAAACCCTTCTTTTTGCTTTTATACAAGTTTTTTTAAAGGGTTTTTCATGAACTGTGGGGAAATTTCTTTTTCCCTGCCTGCTGGACGGGAAATTAAAGTTGTCTCCCCTTTGTCAGACCAGGGGACAGCCTGGGTCGCATCGTTTGAAATAAATTCTTTTCAAATTGATTTCACAGGGTACACACGGTTTTGTGTGTGTGGGGTGTTGTGTGTGTTGTTTTTGTGTGTGTGTGTGTTTTGGGGTTGTGTGTGTGGTGTAAAGACAAAAAGAAAAGGGGAAGAGGGGAGAAAAGGGAGAGAGAGAGAAGAGGAGAGAGAGATTTTTTACTAAACCCCAAATGCGGGAAAGTCGGGGAACACTAAACACATTGTTTGGGTTTCTCCAAAAGGGCCCGGGGGGCCGGGCATGCTGTTGTCACCTTTTCCCTGCAAAAGGGACCCAATTCAATAACATTCTCTGTAAAAAAGTAAAAAAAGGAAAATCTGAATAAAAAAAAACCCAGGCTTTTCCCTTTAAAAAAAAAACTTTTCCCCTTAAAAAAAAGGGAAACCCCGCTTTTTTGGGGGGAAATTATGCCTTTTCCGCCTCGGGCCCCCGAAAAGACTAAATAAAAAATTTTAAATAAATGTTAGCAAAACCCCCCAGAAACGTGGAAAAACGAGTCACAAGACAAAGCAAAAACGCTTTTCGCCCTTTCTTATTTTCTTCGTCAGGTGAAAAAAAAACGAATAAAACAACAAAATTCATTTACTTGATCGTTTTAAACCTAAACAAAAGGAAGAAGGCGTTAAAATAGAAGAGGCTTTTGGAAGGGAAATATTTATAAGAGCCCAAAGTCGTAATGATGATAAAAAATTTATAGGGTCCCATTCCATCTCGGGCAGCTCCTACCCCACCCTCCCTTCCTTTTTACCTCAGAAAAAAGGTTGCAAGCTATAAACCCTTTCCCCCTTTTTCCTACACTTTTCGGAGTCTCCCCATTTCAACATCAATCGATTTCCCCTTTCCCCCCCCCCCCCCCCAAACCCCCCCGCCCTAGAAAAGATGTGTGTAATTTTTGGTGGTTTTGGGGGTTTTGTTGGGGGGGGAAAGGTGGGGGAAACCCTTTGAATAAGGTTTGATTTTAACACATGGAACACACCACCCCACCCCACACCCCCCCCCACACACACACACACACTCACTCCCCAACACACATAAGGAATAGAATGCTATCTCCTTTATCTTTGGGTCGTGAAGGGGGGGGGGGGGGGGGGGGGGGGGGGGGGGGAAAGGGGAGGAGAGAGAGATTTTGGGGGGGGGGGGGGTATATGTGAATATTTTCCCTTTTTTCCCCCTCCCCCAGTTAAAACGAAAACCCCATCCCTTTTTTCCCTTCCACCCTCATGGGAAACAAGCCCTTAAAGTAACATGTACCAACCCACCATTTCAATCTCACCCACAATATCCCCCACCACAACAAAAACACACACATACTACCCTAATCTAAACCCCCTATTCACCCACACATAATTTATAGCTATCTTATTTGCATTTATTATCTTTAAATTTTTTTTTTTTTTAATTTATTATTTTTTATTTTTTATTTTTATTTTTTTTTTTAAAATTTTTCCTTTTTTTATTTTTTTTGATTTTTATAAAAATGTATTTCCAAAAGGGTTTTTGGGGCATGCTTTCGGGTTAAAACCCTTTTTCCTCACTATCGTTGTTAGCAGTATCATTCAGTAATACTATTGGGTAATTAAAACACCACTAGCATTGACATCACAATCGCCTTCGCCTCTGGGGACCGTTTCCCACGGCAAACCCTGCCCTTTAAAAATCCCAAAACCCCCTATCCGTTCTCCCCAAAACCCATACTTTTTGGGCACCAAGATTGGGTTTTCCCGTCCCTTTCCCCCCCCCCCCCCCCCCCCCCCAATATTTTTTACCATTATTAGTATTCCTACAGTAAAATTATTAAATCATTT
>CM031606.1:78475331-78482831 GCA_018398815.1 Conus ventricosus
GTACTCATATTACAGAATCCTTCAGGGAAAAACTAATCACACATTTCACAGCAAACCATTGCTATTAGAACAAAATACATATACCAGGGCACACCCTCTGTTTTGCTGCATATTAAACTGATACGCCGTTTCCTTTCCGCTGATGTTTTTAAAAACAGATAATGATAAATGTGAGATATGGTTACTATTGGTTATATTAATGATTGAAATCATATTATGATGAATGACTATTGTGGTCGCTGGTTTTATTGGTGCATTGTCACGAATTGATTGATGTCTTAATACTTTTATTCTTTGAGCACTGTAACTGCAAGGTGATAAATGTGTGTCCGGATTACTGTTGATCATATTGATGTATTGCTCTTTATTCAAATTTATAGTAATGTTTAGCATGTGATATTTTGGATAGAAAAATGGAATTATAATCTCTCTCTCTCTCTCTCTCTCTCTCTCTCTCTTCCTCTCTCTCTCTCTCCTCTCTCTCTCTCTCTCTGTTCGTTAACTACGGCTGCGTTTCGATGGATTGTCGCTTAATTAATAATTGTAAATTTGGGTAGTGTATGAATGGTAAAGAAGAAAACAACAAAGATGGGGAAGGTAAATAATAATGGCATCTCTCTCTGTCTCTCTCTCTCACTCTCTCTCTCTCTCCTCCCTCTCTCTCTCTCTCTCTCTCTCTCACACACACACACACACACACACACACACACACACACACACACACACACGCACTACACACACACACACACACACACACACACACACACACACACACACACACACACACACACACACACACACACATATACACGTACGCATCATGAAAAATAAATGTTTAAATTATTGATGCTAGGAATTTATTGCTGCTTACTGATAATTGATTGTTCGTTCTCGTTTTGCCTTATAACCACATCATATAAATGTAAAAGAAAGAACAAATGTTGATATTATTGATGCATTGTAATTGTCTTAGTTTATTATTCTTAGCAGTTTGTTGTATGTTAATCTTTTACAAAAGGAATGTAATTCTCTCTCTCTCTTCTCTCTCTCTCTCTCTCTCTCTCTCTCTCTCTCTTCTCTCTCTCTCTCTTCTCTCTCTCTCTCTCTCTCTCTCTCTCTCTCTCTCTCTCTCTCTCTCTCTCTTCTCTCTCTTCCTCCCCTTCGATAGGAGGATCGCTTATTCCATATATCTGTGTGTGCTAACTCTTTTCTTTCTTTGTAATCAATTTCTTTATTCTTGTTTGTTGTTTAAATCGTTTCTTTTTCCTTTTAAAGTCATCTACGCCTGAACTGTTAATGCATAAACTTTTAATGTTGTGAATATATGTGTGTTTGTTAAAAGTTTTGTAAGTTTTCGTCGCTAGTCATACTTAGTCCCTTAACGGGCAAGGGCCGAGAAAAAAAGCATGTGTTTGCTTATCTGTTACCCTTGGAAATAAAGATTATCATCATCATCATCATCTCTCTCTCTCTCTCCCCTCTCCTCTCTCTCTCTCTCTCTCTCTCTCTCTCTCTCTCTCTCTCTCTCTGTCTGTCTGTGTGCGCATGTGCATACATGTAATCATGTGATTGTGTGAGTGCGTGTATTTGTATGTGTGAGCACATGCGCGTGTGCGTTTGTGCGTGTGTACGTGCGTGCGTGCGTGCCTGTGTGTGCGTGCGTGCGTGCGTGCGCGTGTGTGTGTGTGCGTGCGCGCGCGCACGTGTGTGTGTGTGTGTGTGTGTGTGTGTGTGTGTGTGTGTGTGTGTGTGTGTGTGTGTGTGTGTGTGTGTGTGTGTGATATATATGAATATGCACGTGCATCACTGCAGTTACTACTACTACCAGGACCAAAGGGCAGGCACTTCGTAATCTGTTGGTTGTGTCAACAACACATGCAGCAACGTGGACTGGAAAATTCTTTCGCTTCAACTAAACTCTTTCGTACATATGGTGTGTTAGATCAGATTATATGTTGCTGAACGCTAATAAAGACAGAAAGGAAACAAAGAAGTCATTTTAAAATGACAACAACAAAAAAAAAACCCAGAACAAAGCTGTGATTAGTACTTGAAAGCATCCACACAGAAGTCTGCTGTGATGGACCTGTAAAATTCCTCCACAAGCAGAATAAGTTTCCTTAACTGGTCAGACTATTCAAGGTTTTCTTAAAAGAAAAAAAAAAAAACACTTCAGTTCCTAGCTTTCCAATATAAGAAATCTTCCGTCGAACCGCTAGTATTTTTTTCTCTTTAGATGTTTGACCTAAACAATAACCATACACTGCTTTAGAGTGGAAGTCGTCGAACCGAAAAAAAAATGTTAAGAGTGGGAGGGCATAGCCGCAGGAAGTCAGCCTCCAAGCACGATCGACCTGCAAAACATTGAAAGCAATCAACAGGCCGCTTGCCGCGGTGTAGAAAAGATACGCACACACACGCTCGCGCGCGCGTGCGTACACACACACACACACGCACGCACGCACGCACGCACGCACGCACGCACGCACGCACGCACGCACGCACGCACGCACACACACACACACACACACACAATTAGGGAATTTTTCGGTCAAAAGTGTCACATTACTGTTTTTCACGAACACGATTATGGCTTACGGTTGCAGCAAACGGTTATGATAAAATTTGGAATCCAGCCGACTGTTGTAACGATCAAACCCCATTGTTTGTTTTTCACTGGCAGATGATGAGGGGTCGGAGGGCGGGGGGGGGGGGGGGGGGGGGGGGCGATGGGAGAGTCCACTGTGCCAGAGTGCCAGAGAAGGAGGAGGGGGGGGGGGGGGGGGGGGGGGGGGGGGGGGGGGGGGGGGGGGCTCGGGCAAAGCAGGAACCAACGGGCAGATGTGGCCCCCTTTTACCTTCTTTTCCCTTTTTTGGAGTAACTTGGAGTAGCGAAGGGGATGAAATGGGTGGGGGGTATGGTGGTTGGGTTGGAGAGAAGAGATAGAGAGAAGGAACAGACAACAGCTGACAACAAAGACAGACGAGACAGAGAGACAAAACAGAGAGACGGGAGACATATAAAAAAAAGGGAACAAAAACAGAGACAAGAGACAAAATGGGACGAGAGACAGAGCATATACAAAGAAGAAGAAAAGAGAGAATCCCCAACACACACACCCAACACCACACACACCCCACATACAAATACACCAACAACCAGGATACAGACAACAGACGACAGACAACAGACAGAAGACAGAAACAGACAGGCTACAGACAACAACTGGGAATGGAAAACAGGAAAGCAACAGATACAGAAAAAACCCACTCAATGTACGGGAGATTGTTACCACAGGTAGACATATGATCATATGACATCTGATCATTGACCCTCATGACCCTGACATCTTTACACACTCATCATCATCTCACCATACTTGTTTATGGTACGAACCCTTGTACCCTTAAACCCTTTTACATTTACAAAAATTTTTTTTTTTTTTGTATCCATCCAATTTTTCTAAAACATGCATTGATGCGAATCACCCCCTCGCGGTTTCTCACTTTCTCACACCCCACCCGATCTTCAAAATCCGCTCTTACCACTCCCCACTACAAAATTTTTTTTCCCCCAACCAGCCGCAGATCATTTTTGGACATAAAAAAACACTCTTTTCATCCGGGGAATCTCCTCCCTTTTTTCAAAATTTCAACAACAAAAACCACAATCACCCCCATAGCACGCTTCGCTCGACAGCTCATCCATACAACAACCAGCCATTCAAAATCACTGCTAAAATTTAGCAAGAAAATTATAAAATTACAAACAAACAAGGGCCCCCCCGCCATTAAATCCCCTCCCCACGCCCCCCTATCACCCAGGCCCCGCCACCTTTTTTCCTGTTTCCTGATAATTGCCCTTCCCAAATGAGAAAGTCGCCCTGGCAAAAGGTCTGAAATTTTTCCCATTCAGCCTCCACCATAAATATAAAAACCATTTGATATTGAAAGATTCTTAGAAAATTTAAGAGGGATGGCTGCACTTGACGGTGTGCCTAAGCCCCTCTCCCAAGAGTCAACATTTTTCCCCACCTTTTTCGAACTCCAGCCTTCGCCGCCACCTCTTGAAAAATCCACTGAAGTTAAAATTACATAAAAAAGGTAAAAAAGAAACCCCAAATGAAACCCAAACCCTGTCCCAATTTCCCAGCCTCTCAGGGGATCAAAAAACCCTTAATCACGAACAAGACAAGACATTGTCTCAACCGCAACAAAGGGGTGCGGGGTGTCGGGGCAAACCCTGTACTAAAAGAACACACAGACAACGTCAAACACAAATTTTTAAACCACCACTACGCATCAACCCTCCCCCAACACCAAAACCATTAAACCCACATAAAAAAGAAATCAAAATAACAACTTACCGAGACAGCCAACCCCTAAAAACAGCCCAAACAACCCCCCTTCTATGCCCCCAAAACTACAAAAAACCATACCCCCGGCACCCCATTGTACTGCTCAGCTGCCCTACAAAACCATTTCCGTAAAAACTCTCCCCCCCCCATAGTAAAGGGCCCCCCCACATCCTAAAAAAACCCCCAACACCGAACATGTTTAAATTCAAAAACCAATCCCACTTTCAACCCCCCCCCTTTTTACCTTGACGTCTCTCTCTCTACCTTCTTCCCTCATGGGGATGGATTGAAGCCCTCGCTCTTTCAAAACAAACGCCCCCTTAACCAAAAACACCCTCCCCAGCTACAGGGTAAATTTTCAAATTTCCCACCCTCAATACTTTTAAATTTTTAACAACCACACTTCCAAAAATTAGTGGTTGCTAGGGGAAACCCAAAGGGGGGCCCACCTTCCTCCTCTTCAGGCCCTAAACACCGCTTACTACCTCTTACACGGCCCTACCCAAGCTCAAGAAAAGATACATAGGAGGGTTTTGGGGGCCACCCGCCAGAAAGCCTCCGAATTTCCCCTTTGCCAGCCCTTTCCCCACCCTCCATCCGCGCCTCCCCCTTTTCACAGTCGTTTTTCCTGGAATCCTCTCCCTCGGGGCTGCTTCAAAACCTCGTCTCTACAAACCTCTGGCACCTCATCCTGACTCCACTTCCCCCACCGTCCCCCAAAAATCCCTTCCTTTCTGTTCCCCCCTCCGCGCCCTTGCTCTACGAAGAAGTTTTCCTATCGCGCCCAAAAAATGTCATTTTTCACCCAACCGTGGATACCCTAGTGCCGCCCAAAATGTGTCCAGCCGCCTGCGCTAAATCCGAACATCTATCGGGAAACAAAAACCTCCAAAAGAACAAAGACCCACGCCTCCCTTCTCTTCCATCCCAAAATCTCCCCATTGCAGGATCCTAAGTCTCTGGAAAATTTTTGAAAAAAAAAACCCGCCTTTGAACGAAACCTATGATCATTTTTAAAAACGTGAAAAAAACCTCAAGCCCCACTGGGCGCTCTAAGCGAACAAAATTTCACCCCTAACCCACTAGGTACTTTCCCCTCTCTAAACCCAACTGCAAAATTGCTCTTCCCCCAAACCAGACACCATCCTACATGGCCCCACAGGCTCTTTCACTATTAAAAAGCACTTTCTCCTGCCGACCACAAAAATTGTGTAGCCATCCACTGTCAGTGTGCGGTAAATCCGTAGGTAGAACTCGCACACTTGGCGCGCATTCTGAACACCTGGGCCCACATCCGCCACCATCGCCCAAACCACGCTCTAAAACTTCAACCATGCCCAACACAACACAACCAGTCAAAGTCTTGGCACTTGGCAATCAAGATGACAACTTGGGAAAGCCTTATGCAGGGAAACCATTCATTTCCAAACTGGGCACCGTCCACCCTCATGGGATCAACGTCCAAAAGTAGTATGTGCCATCCCCCCTGAGCTCCACCTGAAAAAATCCTCCCCTACGCAACCCACCCTGTTTTCCTCAGACTAGTTGCGCATCATCCCCTTTTCCCCTTTTCCCACACTCTCTGAGTCCTCTCCTTTGCTACATCAATCGTTACCCCCCCCCCCCCCCACACTCCCCTGCCCCCGAAAATGTTGTAGGGATTGGTGGTATGGCGGTTTTTGGGGGGGAGGGGGGGGGGAACCCAAAAATAAGGCTGATAAACCAGGGGAAAACCCACACACACACACACACACACACCTAAAACACACCCACACTCACACACACACCACCCCACCACACCACACTCACACCCACACACACACACACACATACACACCAATAATGAAAAAGAAGCTACCCTTTTTGTTTGGGCGTGAAGGGGGGGGGGGGGGGGGGGGGGGGGGGGGGGGGGGGGGGGGGGGGGGGGGGGGGGGGGGGAGAGAGAAGGGAAAAGAGAGAGAGAGAGAGGAGGAGAGAGAGAGAGTTTTGTGATGGGGTTTTATGTTGCCCCTCCCCTCCCCCCCCCCAGTTGTAGTAAACCCATCCCCTTTTTCCCCCCACCCCATGCATCAAACCTTTAAAATAACAGTACCAACCCCCCACTTCAATCTCCCCACAATACCTCCCCCCAAAAACACACACTACCCCTTATCCCCACATTCCCCCACCTAATATAGCTATCTTATTTAGCTTTATTTTCATTTTTTATTTTTATTTATTTTTTTTTTTTTATTTTTTTTTTTTAAATTTATTATTATTTTTTTATTTAATTTTTTTTAATTTCCTTTATTTTTTATTTTTTATTATAAAATGTTTTTTTAAATATGTTTTTGTTCATGCTTTCGTTACCTTTAAACCTTTCCCATTTGTTTTCATATCATTTTATAATACTATTCTAGTATTTTAACTACCACTGCATTTAAAACACACGCCTTCGCCCTGGACTGTTTCCACGGGAACCCGCTTCTTAAGAACCTCTAAACCCCCCTCCTTTCTCCCATACCCCTTCTTATTGACACCAAGATTGACCATCTTTTTTCTTTTTTTTTTTTCCCCCCCCCCCCCCCCCCCCCCAAAATTTTTTTTACCTTATTAGTATCCTATCATAATATTATTATCATCTTTCGACTTTGACTCACTCCTATTTCCCTTCCAAAAGCCTCGTTCCTTCAACCCTCTTCCTTCGCAACCCCCAAGGATCTGAACGTCAGAGCAAGTGAATTTTTTGTTTTTATTGTTTATATATCACCTGACGAAAACCCAAGAGGGCGAAACGCGTTGTGTTTTGTCTTTGACCGTTTGTCCCCTTCTGGGGGGGTTCCAACATTTTTTAAGTTTTTTTTTTTAATCAAAAGAAGTGAACAACGCTTACTCACTGATTTCGTGGTTTTTGCACGCTTTAAATTTGGCGGTTTCTTGTCAGTGTGGGGCTTTTGGGTTTTTAAAAAGGTAAAGCACCCAATTTGCGCCAAAGTTTGGGGTTCAAGTCTCTCTAAAATGGATTTAGTGTTCCTCCCCCTCCCCCTCCCTCCTCCTCATAACAATAAAAATAATAATAATGAGATGTGAATAAAAATGATGATGATGAGATGATCATGATATGATCTGAGATCATGGTTAGATGATAATAAAAATGATGAAA
>CM031606.1:78490331-78505331 GCA_018398815.1 Conus ventricosus
GTCAGGTTGTCCGTGTCAGTCTAACCACATGTGGAAAAAAGGCTGTCCATGTAGAATCACTCACTGCAGTGGCGCTCATAGTGCCTGGTTTTAATCCAACAACCCTCAGACAGCACATACTGCATCCCATGACCTTCTTCGTTACCTCTACTGTCAGCAACGCTTGCTTTAGCAGCGAGTCAGCGTGAGTGCTTCCACCTTAGTAGCGAGTCAGGGAGTGCATCCCCTTATTACGGGAGCCAGCGGGAGTGCTTCCCTCCTTAGTAGAGCGGAGTCGCGGTGAGTGCATCCCCTAGTAGCGTAGTCAGCGGGAGTGTCTTCCCCCTTAGTAGTCGGAGCAGCGTGATGCTTCCCCTTAGTAGCGAGTCCAGCGGTGAGTGCTTCCCCCTTAGAAGCGGAGGTCAGCCGTGGAGTGCTTCCCCTTAGTAGCGGAGTCAGCGGAGTGCTTCCCCTTAGTAGTCGGATCACGGAGTGCTTCCCCCCTTAGTAGCGGAGTCAGCGTAGTGCTTCCCCCTTAGTAGTCGGAGTCAGCGTGAGTGCTTCCCCCTTAGTAAGCGGAGTCAGCGTGGTGCTTTTTCCCCCTTAGTAGCGGAGTCAGCGTGAGGGCTTCCCCCTTAAGTATCGGGGGAGTCAGCGGAGTGGCTTCCACTTAGTAGCGAGTCAGCGGGAGTGCTTCCCCTTATAGCGGAGTCAGTCGTGAGTGCTTCCCCCTTAGTAGCGGAGTCACGGGAGTGCATCCCCCATAGTAACAGAGTCACGGGAGTGCTTTCCCCCTTAGTAGGGCGGAGTCAGCGGAGTGCATCCCCTTAGTAGCGGAGTAGCGTGAGTGCTTCCGGCCCTTAGTAGCGGAGGTCAGCGTGAGTGCTTCCTCCCCCTTAGTAGCGGAGTCAGCGTGAGTGCTTCCCCATAGTAGCGGAGCAGCGAATTGCTTCCCTTAGTAGCGGAGTCAGCGGGATTTCTTCCTCTTAGTAGCGACAGCGAGTGCTTCCCCTTTAGTACGGAGTCAGCGGTGAGTGCTTCCCCCTTATAGCGGTCAGTGGAGTGCTCCCCCATAGAGCGAGTCAGCGGTGCTTTCCCCCTTATACGGAGTCAGCGAGTGCATCTCCTTAAGTAGCGGAGTCAGTACGTGAGTGCTTCCCCCTTAGTAGCGAGTCAGCGTGAGTTGCTTTCCCCCTTAGTAGCCGGAAGTCAGCGAGTGCTCCCCCATAGTAGCGAGTCGCGGGAGTGCGTTCCCCTTATGTAGCGGAGTCAGCGGGAGGCTTCCGCCTTAGTAAGCGCGAGTCAGCGTGATGCTTCCCCCTTTGTACGAGTCAGCGGGAGTGCTTCCCCCTTATCAGCGGAGTCAGCGAGTTGCTTCCCCCTTAGTAGCGTAGTCAAGCGTGAGTGCTTCCCCCTTATAGCGAGTCAGCGTGAGTGCTTCCCTATTAGTACGGAGTCGCGGGAGTGCTTCCCCTTTAGTAGCGTATGTCAGCGTGAGTGCTTCCCCCCTAGTAGCGTAGTCAGCGTGAGTGCTTCCCCCTTAGTACCGGAGTCAGCGTGAGTGCTTCCTACTTTCAAAGGGCACTACATGTTTCAGACGACAGACCCTAACGAAATTTTCTGATACCCAACAACATCTTCGACACGAAATTCCAACCATCAGGAGAGGAAATCGGAACCTGTCACCAGGAGGCGCACGACATTGAAGGCCAACACAGTTTCCAGATAGCTTTATGATGATTAATGAGGGATGGGAAAAAAAGGATGCCCGAAGCAGGTGCTGTGGGTTCCCATTACGGATTGAAATTCTCTGGACGGATTTACGCTATGCTTTCCGTCCTTATGTACAATATCCGGAGTGAGGAAGGTCATAGAGACATAGACATCTGTATACGGTTGTGATACAATGTTAGCAACACTCTCCACATATACTTCTAAAAGGTTGATGACATTTGGATGTTGGTTTCCATTGTCCCATTTTGGAGCATCGCTGCTCATTTCATGGAGGGAACTAGCTGGCTGAAACTTATCACGTATTTTTAACAGCAAAACTGTTTAATAAATTAAAACAGAGGTAAAAATTAAGATCTACATATTTCATATCAATGTTCAAGTCCGCTCTATTTTCCACCTGATTGAAAATCTTCCCTGTCTAAAGAAACACATCCGCCAGTCGTAAAATCAAAACCGATTGTCTGAACACAGTGATTCGCCATCCTTAGAACACTATATAAACAATGAAACGTTCTTGACAACCAAACAAAAGATACAAACCCAAGAAGTCTGCGAAAGTCGTGAACAAATTCGAGTCTGAAAAGCTTTAAGAAAGCATACTAACACGATCAAAATGACATGTCATATTCATTACAAACCAGAAGGAATGTGGAACTGCCTGAACATCACTTTCGATAGTTTGTTCTGTCTCACGCGAGACGGGCGTGGGGCCCATTAGTTGTTGTTGATTGTTGTTGTTGTTGTGTTGATGTCGTCTCGTCGTACCCTGGCTAAAAGAACTCCATGGGATCATCCGAACTGCTGAATGCACTTTTCAAACACTAGGTAAAACAAATGCATCAGCTAGGATGAAACATTACGTGTGTGACCGTTTTTGATTACCCCGACCACATGGGACAGCCACACTCCGACTTCGAGGGATTGGGAGACTGATATGTTAAGCTATGAACTGTCACGACTGAAGACCATCCCCACATAACTATGGCAGAGCATAACAACATTCTGAAGTTGCCTTGTGTTGCTAGCCTGTGTCAAATGGTATGACACAGCTTAACCAAGCGATGGTGGCTATGTTAAATTGGGAAATATTCGGGTCTTTTCGATTGCTATCTACTCTTAATTATGTCCTTTGTCTCCACGTTTGGAGAGCAAAAATAACCCTAACGTCTTCTACTTAACAATCTGGACCAAACACGAACACGTGATGAAGATGACCAAAAAAAAAGCCAGACAACTACTTCTTCGATTTTTGATCAACAGAGTTGATATGTCGAAAGCTCTCTCGTCTCTCTCTCTCATCCGTTCTCTCAACTCTCTCTCATATCTCTCCACTCTCTCTCTCTCTCTCTCTCTCGCTCTCTCTTGTCCGGGAAACCAGATATTTTTTCATCTAAATTTTTCCGCACACCATTAGTGCGGTCAATGCAAAATGCTTGAGCTTGTTCGCTGAGGGAAGACGTGAGTTCTATTACAGACAGCCAGCTGTCAGCACACTGACACCCATTCAAAACTCCAAGGCGCCAGACTTGAACAGTGAAAACGAGTTTCTTCTTTAATCACCCCTCCACATCCCTTCATCTCCCTCCCCCTGTACTCCCCTCCAGACCCAATCTTTTCCCCCCCCCTCTCCCCAACCGGTATCTCCACTTTCCCTACCCCGCATTGTCCCGTTTCCATTCCATACAAGTATCAGTGAGAGAGTGAGAGAGAGAGAGAGAGAGAAGAGAAGAGAGAGAGAGAGGTAAAAAAGAGAAGAGCGCGAGAGACAAGAGAAACAACAAGACAGAGAAAGAGAGAAATAGAGAGTGAGAGAGAGAGGGACAGAGAGATATACAGACACACTGCAAGCAGACAGGCAGACGAAAAGACCTGACAGACAAACAAACAGAATACGTAGAAAAACAGAGAGGGAGAGATAAAGAGAGCAGAGGGGGGGGGGGGGGGGGGGGGGGGGCAGACAGACAGGACAGACACACACACACACACACACAAGGCAGGCAGACTGACAAACAGATGCAGTTACAGAAAAAAACAAGGGAGACAGACAGACAGACAGAGCGACTTAGAGAAGGGCTCACACACACACACACACACACACACACACACACAACACACACACCACACACACACACACGGACCAACATACACACACACCCACACACACATCCATGTCACACTCACAGAGAGAGAAAGGAGGGGGGGGGAGAAGGAGAGACAGAAGAGGGTTTTTTGCCGATTGATCCATTGAGAGGTTAGTCGCACACAAACCCTTACACACAAGGACTCCTTTTTAAGTTCCAAACAGACACCCCTAGCCATTGATTACGGATCAACGTACTTTTCAAAGTTACCAAAGAAAACAAACAAAAACAAAAGAAAAGAAAAAAGTCACCACAACAAAACTTCTACATCCCAAAAATCCATACGAGGTGTCCGCACTGTCTGTTCGTCCGTTTTTTAACTCACTTGTCACACACTCGATGTCTGTTAGTGGCCTTTCTTCAAACACACAAAGACAACGTCTGTCTGACTCCTCCCGGCCCCTTTGACCTGTGAGCTGAGAACCATCCTCTGAAACGAACTACAGAGTGTCTGTACTGGCTGTACAAAGGAATCTCCACATTAATGTCGTAGTTTTGATTATTGGATCATTGCCCTAGAGACAGGGATGCATCCTCTTATCTCCCAAAAACATCATCGTTTGGGTTTATATATGGGCAGGGGTGTTGGGTCTGTGGGGTGTGGCTCGGCAGCTGTGAGGGTGGCGTTTTTTATCGCCGTGGGCTCTGGCATCATAAATACGGGCTGTAGCACCCCATGGGATGCTACTTTAAGGCTGTTATGGGCTGCCTAACATCTGTATCAATTTACCTCTGTTCAGGAGCAGTTAAGTACCTTGATATCCTTAAGGATGTCCTGCGCGTGCCTGTACCCCATCGTCCACACAGCGCAGGCCTCCAAGGGTGTAACAGGTAGCTCTAAAGGCAGGCGAAGACAGTGCGTCTCTGGTCCTCCCCAGAGCACCTCGAGTGTTTCTTCTTCTTCTTTGCCTTAACTAGCTTGACCCTAGAGAAAGGACCAGTGACGGTGAGGAAAGACCCACTGACCACAGGGAAAGTCCTGTTTGACAGTGGAAAGACAAAACTTTTGGATTCTCTCTTGAGGGCATATAAACCGTATGGCGAAAGCTTGGCTGTGTCTGAGTGGCACTATCTTCGTTGTCCGTGGGCAGGGGTGGTTGGGTCTGTGGGGTGTGCACGGCAGCCTGGAGGGGTGGCGTTTTTCGGCAGTGGGGCACTGCAGTCATCAAATCCTGGCTTGGTACAACCCATGGGTATGCTACTTTAAGGCTGTTTTATGGCTGCATCCGTATTCCTAATTTACCTCTGTTCAGACAGTTATGTCCCTTGATATCTTAATGAGTGTCCTGCGCGTGCCTGTACCCATGCGTCAACACAGCGCAGCCTCCAAGGGTGGTACAGACTGCTCTAAAGCAGGCGAGACAGTGCTTCTCCTGGTCCTCCCAGCACCCTTCGTGTTTCTTTTTCTTCATATTATATATAATATATATATATTATATATATATATATTATATATAATATAAATAATATATAGTAATATGTGTTTGTGTGTGTGTGTGTGTGTGTGTGTGGTGAAGGAGGGGGGTGGTGTGGTATGTGTGTGTTTGTGTTTGTGTACAAAAAAATATCTCCTGAGAATATTCAGACGAAAAACCCGCTTTTGTTCTTTGATATTTTTACATGTTTCCCTGTATCAAATGCATTTTGCCATCAGTATCAATTTGAAATAGGCAGTCCCACCGCAAAAACTCTATCAAAGTCGTTGTCAAAACGATTCTAAATGATGAACATGATTTTTAATGATACTGTATTTAAAAAAGGAGATCTCCAGATCAGTCATATTAAATTTTTGGACCATCAAGTAAAAATGGAAAAGAATTTCAGTCTATCTCCAGAACAGGAAGATGACTTATATATGGAAGCATCGATTAAAAAATCCCGACTCATTAAGAATTTGAAATTTCACCACTTCACTTCCTTGTTTTTGAGATGGGTTTTCCCTGTATTAAACGCTTCTAGCCATCTTACTGTACGAATTTCCAAATGATTTCAACATTCAATAAAGAAACAGAAACATTGTCAAAGTCCTTGACTACATCCGAAAAGCAAAAATGGATTTCGTAATATTAAAACAGTTACTCATGTGTAAATCTCAGACAAATCTCGAAGCATAGAATGTTCTGACATCACGATTTCACCTGTTTAACAACGAGATGGACCGTCAAGTCAACTAAAAATTTTGGAAATATTTGCTCGTTTAGGAGATATTTTACCTTCATTTTCTCCACAGAATACAATCAAAGTCTCTACACTACAATTCTGGACAGAAATGAAAACATATTAAAAAAACCAAGAAAACGTAAGGTATCATCTTTTCACGATTTAAGTTAATGGTGGGAAAGTGGCTCCCTCTGTCTCTCTGTCTGTTCAGTCTTGTCTGTCCGGTCTGGTCTGTCCTTCTCACTCCTCTCTCTTCTCTCTCTTCTCTCTCTCTTGTCTCTCTCATCTCTCTCTCTCCTCCTCTCTCTGTCCCCTCTCTCTCTCTCTCTCTCTCTCTCTCTCTCCTCGTCTCTCTCTCATCTCTCTGCGTGTGTGTCTCTGTCTGTCTGTCTGTCTGTCTGTCTGTCTGCTGTCTGTCTCTCTCTCTCTCCTCTCGTCTCTCTCTAATTCTCCTCTCTCTCTCTCTCTCTCATCTCTTTTGGGCTTTTTTCTTCCCCCCACCCCCTTTTCTCTCCCCTTTCGCTTGCCTCTTCTTTTCCTCTCTTCTCTCCCCCCCCCACCCCCCCCCCCCCAACCACACACACAACACACAAAAAAACCACACACACACACACCACACAACACACACACACACAGTGTGTATGTGTGTCTGTCTGTCTGTCTCTCTCTCTCTCTCTCTCTTTGTCTGTCTGTCTGTCTCTCTAGTTCTTTGTCTGTCTGTCTGTCTCTGTCTATCTGTCTACAAATTAATGTCATATGTTCAAATCTCGGGTGATCCATGGAAACGGAATGATTTCCAGGAGATTTTTTTTCATATATGGAAGCATTGGTTCATAGAATTCATACATGCTGAAAATGATAAGAATGCTCTATGTTCCTTTGTTTTTTGATAATCTTTCCCTTTGTAGCAAATGCTCCTTGTCATCTTCCATAAGAATTCTAAATAATTAAACTTTCATGTATGGAAAAAAGGATAATCTGTCAAGATCCTTAACTAGACCGACTCTAACGTGATAAGAAAAATAATGTCATCATTTAAAAACTGATCAGACATCGTGGTTTCACTTATTTTATGTGACAAGAACAGTACAAGTCACAGTTTGAAAGTATTTAGCTCTTTCTGGAAGTTTTTTACCTTCAGTGTTGTCACTTAGCTCATTTTTGGAAAGCAACATGTACATATCTAAAGGTTTTCTGCATAAACATTAACACGTTTAACAGAAAAATGAAAGTGTAAGATATTTTATCTTATTGGTTTCAAACCGACACAATTATTGTTTGAAATCTCTCCTCCTCTCTCCTCTCTCTCTCTCTCTCCCCATCTCTCTCTCTCTCTCTCTCTCCCCTCTCTCTTCTCTCTCTCTCTCCCTCTCTATCTCCCCCCCCTCTCTCTCTCTCTGCTGGGAGAAAAGAAAGGGGCTTTGAGCAAAATTTATTCATCATCAGTGCTGTCATGCTACAAAGCTTCAGCAGTGATCCCTAACGGGAAGACGTGGAGGTCTACACAGAACAGCCAGCTATCAGCTGACACCTCCCAGGTGCCAGACGGGACAGTGACACCCGTTTGCCTCCATACCCTCCACCCACCCCCTCCTATCCCTCCCTTTCCCTACCATCCTACTCGCCTACGTCTACCAGCTCCTTCCTAGAAAGCGTTCTGGCACATGTCTGTCTCTTTTCAAGCACTGTCTGCTTTGAATGTGGCAACTTAGCTCACGTTTGGAAAGCAAAGTATAGCAACGTTTTCTTCCCATCAATTTCTGACGCAAACGGGATGTTGTAGATGTGTGTTCTCTATCTCCTTTCCTCCTCTCTCTCTCTCTCTCCTCTCTCATTCTCTCTCTCTCTCTCTCTCTCTCTCTCTCCTCTCTCTCTCTCCTCCTCCCCCCTCCTCCCCTCCTCATCCCTCTGCTCCTCTTAACCTCCTCCTCCTCCTTCTTCTTCGTCTTCTTTCTCTCTCTTTTTCTCTTCTCTCACTCTTCCTTTCTTCCTTTCTTCTTCTTCTTCTTCTTCTTTTTCTTCTTCTTCTTCTTCTCTCACTCTTTTCCCTCCTCCTCCCTCTCTTTTGTTTTCTCTGTTCTCCTCCTCTCAATGTATCTTTTCATCTTCTTCCTCTTCTGGTTCTTTTCCTTCCTTCCTACACTCCTCCTCTTCCTCCTCTTCCCATTCCCTCCTCCTCCCTCCTCCTCCTCCTCCTCCTCCTCCTCCCCTTCCTCTTTCCTTTACTTACTTTCTTTCTTTCTTTCTTTTTCTCTTTCTGTCAGTCTCTGTCTCTGCCTGCTTGTCTGCCCACCCTCCCCTCCCAATGTTGAGGTTTGAGAATAACAGGCCTTTGAGCCAAGTTTCCATAAATACGATTGGGTAAGAAGCTGTAGCTGTGTCAGGTAATGTGGAGATGTACGTAAGTCGCTGTCAGCACGTTGTCACCCATAGACTTCCAGACGAAGCTGTAGCTGTGTCAGGTAATGTGGAGATGTAAGTAAGTCGCTGTCAGCACGTTGTCACCCATAGACTTCCAGACGAAGCTGTAGCTGTGTCAGGTAATGTGGAGATGTAAGTAAGTCGCTGTCAGCACGTTGTCACCCATAGACTTCCAGACGAAGCTGTAGCTGTGTCAGGTAATGTGGAGATGTAAGTAAGTCGCTGTCAGCACGTTGTCACCCATAGACTTGCAGACGAAGCTGTAGCTCTGTCAGGTAATGTGGAGATGTAAGTCGCTGTCAGATAGATAGATTCAATGATATATTAATTGATAGATAGACATATAGATAAATAGATAGATAGACTGATGGATAGATAGATAGATAGATAGATACATGGATACATAGACAGACAGATAGGTAGATGGATAGATAGATGGGTAGGTAGATAGATACATGGATAGATAGATAGAATAGAATAGATAGATAGATAGATAGATAGATAGATAGATAGATAGATAGATAGATAGACTGATGGATAGATAGAGAGATGAATGGATGGATAGGTAGATAGAAAGATAGATAGATAGATAGATTTAAGGATATATTAATTGATTGATATATAAATAGAGAGATAGATAAATAGATAGACACATACATACATACATACATACATACATACATACATACATACATACATACATACATACATACACACATACATAATAGATACATGATAGATAGAAAAGATAGATAGATAGATAGATAAGATAGCTAGATAGCTAGATAGATAGATAGACAGATAGACAGATAGACAGATAGATAGATAGATAGATAGATAGATAGATAGATAGGTGACAGAAAGATAGACAGACTGATGTGTAGATAAATAGATAGATATACATGATATAAAGATAGGTACACTGATGGATAGATAGAGAGATGATTGGATGGATAGAAAGAAAGATAGACAGATTGGGAGAGAGAGAGGAGTCTAAGAAAGAAAGAGAGAGAGAGGGGAGGGGCAATAGCGGTGGAAGGGGGTTAAAAGCTGGAGGGGATCAGGTGCAGAGGCATCCGTGACCAACAGACATTTGTTCCACAACTCAGTGAAGAGCCATTGGGCCGTCGCTCTAAAGACCCCTTCTGTAGGTACCCCCACCTTCGCTGGTGGCGTGACAACGCCTGGGTGTCTGCAAATGATTTCCCTGACCAGTTTTTGATGTTAGTGCTTCGGGTTTTCTGTCTGTCTCCCTCTCTGTCTCTCTCCTGGAGGATTGTTTTTATACGGTCAGTGTGTCTTGGTATGTAGCTACATTAAGGGAGTTTTCTTTTTTTATTCATATGGTGTAAAGTGCAGCTTCGTAGTATGTTGTACTCCTTCATTACTCATATGATCAGTACGTATGATGATCGGTAATTTGTATGGACAGGAATTTACTCTATCATTGACGTTTATAAAGAAAACACAAACCTTACCATTTATCCAATATTCTTATTATCAGACTAAAAAAAAAAAAGAAAAAAAATCCTATACGACACTCTGTCTTTTAGAGAATTCAGATACTGATAAGTCAGTGCCTGCACCTGTTGTCTTCCCTATTGAAATCAGTTTGTCATGCTATATTGTCTGGCATTGGCTTTCAGAACATAGAGACACTGTCGTCTGTCTGACTCTCTGCCTGCTATGAACCCCAGGCTCCAAACCATGCCCTGGCGTTAGCTCCAGTGTGTCTGATGCTACGTTTACAAAAAAAATCTCCAGATGACTGCTATGGCTTTGAGTACTGGGTCGTCACGTGCAAAAGAGAGGTAGCTTTCAGTTTTATCTTCCAGAGCCAGATCGTTGTCTTCTGTTAGTTTCTGCTGTCTGATTGAAAGTCTGAGATGGTAATGATGACTTCTGTAGAGATTAGATTTTTTCACAGTATTCTCCTCTCTCTCTCTCTCTCTCTCTCCTCTCTCTCTCTCTCTCTCTCCTCTCTCTCTCTCTCTCTCTCTCTGTCCTATGTCAAATACATACACATGTAAACACAAAACGCACAATGTATCCATACACACACTCTCACGTACACTCACTCACACACACTCACACTACTTATGCACATCCACATAAGTCACACACACACACACACACACACACACACACACACACACACACACACACACACCACACACTCATTCAAACACTCAAACACTCTACACACGGACAGCACAGTTACAGACACACCACACACACGCGCGCGCGCGCGCGCGCGCGCCACATACACACACCACACACCACACATACACACACGCACGCGACGCGCACACACACACACACACGCACGCACGCGCACACACACACACACACGCACGCACACACACACACACACACACACACACACACACACACACACACACACACACACACACACACACACAACATCCCAGAGATCACTCTGATTTATCTTCGCTCAGGTGAACCCCGACTTATCCATGAGCACGTCATGTAAGCTGTGGAAGAAACATGATCACTCCTGTCAGTTCTGTTTACTGACCAACTTATCTCTTAGACAGAATCTCCACCCCCCTCTAGATGTGATATGGTAGACAGGTATATCCATTCTTGAAGGTGAAGAGGGTTGGAAATGGGGAGAGGGGTTATGGAGAGAGTGCTGTATGACACTACATTAAACCACCAAAACGACATATTGTTAAAGATGGGCAGTGAAATGAACACTTTTTTAAGTTGAACAACTGGAGGATTGAACTGGAAACCTTTGACTGTAAAACTCGATGATTCACCACTGAGCCAACCAGAAACGTTTGTGACTAAAGCGTTACCAGCTTTGCCTCTATGTATCATACTCATAGTGTGTGTTACTTTGTCCAGATCGTCATCTCTTCACTGTGTATAACTTAACTCATAATAGAGGTTTTTAGGCTTCATTGATTTTGCGGCTGTTACAGTTCAAACTGCAGAAGCTTGATTCTGATCAAGACGCTAAATGTGAAAATTTGGCTCTGTGTGGTAAATTGTTTATGTGGGGGGATATGAAGATAACCTTGTGAATGCAAACATGTGATTTGATTGTTGGTTGGTATCGCCTATGACCAACAAGAAACATTGAATAACACCGGTGAACTGTTGATGACACAAATCACATGACACTGGGCCATTACAGATATTATTCCTTTGCGCGCGCTGACGCGTGCATTTCTCTCTCTGTGTGTTATTATTCCCTCCACACACACCCCTCTGTGTGTGTGTGTGTGTGTGTGTGTGTGTGTGTGTGTGTGTGTGTGTGTGTGTGTGTGTGTGTGTGTGTCTTGTGTGTGTGTGTGTGTGTGTGTGTGTGTGTGTGTGTGTGTGTGTGTGTGTGTGTGTGTGCGTGCGTGCGTGCGTGTTGTGTGTGTGTGCGTGTGTGTGGGGGGGGGGGGGGAGGGGGGTTGTAACCCAATGCTGCTTAACTATCCCCATACACAGCCAAGCCCCATCCATTCCCATTTGCACCAAGAACCTGCAGTTCACAGGAAAGTGTTCATATCAGGTGGGCATGAAGAAACTGTACTTATTACTCAGTCACTTCATCAGTATCTACTCGCGCCATTCTGCTCTAAGATACATCGGACATTAGCAATAGGCCTGCTACTGAGGAAAATGTCTGCTGTTTTTTTATTCTTCCTGCTTTTCTTTCTATCCTTTCTGGTCTTTTTTTGTATTGGTCCATGCTGTCTTAATTCTTTTTTAAAAATCTATTTCTTCTTCTTCACATTACCAGAATTACTTTTCTCTTCCCATTTCCAACGAGCAAGAACTTACCACAAAAAATGTTCTCCCGTTTTCCTATTCAATTTAAACACTAAGCTTTATAAGCATGATGGAAAAGGGAAAGGAAACATTTGTCTTTTGTGGCTTAAAACAACAGCCTGACACCAATAACAGGCATGTGTCCATCACCAATTCCAGTCTCACCACTTTTGACACGAAGCAATGACCGTATACTTCTGGTCATCAACTGCGCCGAACCATAAACAGATTGCAGACACGGGCAACAAACGCTGATGGCCCTGGATGACAGCCTCTGATGAAATCACGCTTCGGCCCGCTCAGCATCAAAAGAAATCAACAACTCACTTGCGGCAAGAACAGAAAAAGCATCCAGGTAATCGACTTTGCAGAACAAGGGAGGGGAATGATGGATGGGGTTAGGGAGGGAGAAGGGGTAAGGAGATAGCAGAGGGGGGATAAGTGAAGGAAGTAAAGCGCAGTCACACACTAAAGGTTACCCCATCTTGAAAGTATTTCCTTGTGGAATTTTGCCTAATCGTCTTTAAAAGCCTCCTGATAATATTAAAATATTCCAAGGAGATTCATTGTGGAATAATCAACATTCCAAAACAAAATTTTCTATCAACTCGCTATTCCTTCTCCTCTGTCCTGTCATACTATTGGTGTAAGCCCTTCAAAGACACAACAAGCACACATTGATCCAAAGCAAGAGCCCCAAACCGCGAGTTCTACATGTTGTATCCAATCTATAAAAAACACACACACACAATAAAGAAAGTCCTCCCGGTTGATTATTAACTAATCTAGACCACCCCTATCCTAGCAGAAAATATTCCATGAAGGCTTATCGTAGGATAATTGACATTTAAAAACAATTATGAATTCAGTAATCTTGGTCTCCTTCCCAAACATTCTATTGATATACGCCCTTCAAAGACACAACAAGCGCAAATAAACCAAGAGCAGCAGCTCCAAAAAGTGAGTTCTAATTGTCAAAAAGCACAAAATGATCAATGTCGAAAAGCGCTGAAATTCACGTTCCAAAAGCGCTGAACGTGCTTTTCAGTAAAAAGTATACATTCCATTTAAATTTTTTGTATGCAGGCCATGTAGGAGTATACTGCAATCAACAATTCTCTCTCTCTCTCTCTCTCTCTCTCCTCTCTCTCTCTCTCTCTCCTCTCTCTCTCTCTCTCTCTCTCTCTCTCTCTCTTCCATTCTGTGAGAGTGTCCCAGAAAGTGAACTTCATTTTTTATGCGTCTGTCCCAAATACTCAAATGTTAGAGAACAATACACCCCCCGTAAGTATTACAATAATCCTTCTACTTTCAGGTTATCGTTACTCATGTGTGACACTAAATGTATGTGCAGACTTGGAGCATTTCTAACTGATGCATTTAAAGTACGTTATCTTGCTCTTTTGTCTCCATGTTAGTATGAATGTTAATCATGTTCATTTTCAATGTAGTATCCTGACATGATTTCCCTTTGTGCCCCCTCCCCTTGACATGAACAGAAGGCCTGGCTCATTAAATATTTTGTCATTGTCATTTTCTCTCTCTCTCTCTCTCTCTCTCTCTCCTCTCTCTCCTCTCTCTCTCTCTCTCTCTCTCGCTCTCTCTCTCTCTCTCTCTCTCTCTCCTCTCTCTCTCTCTCTCTCTCTCTCTCTCTCTCTCTCCCCACTTCCCCTTTCTCACACTCTGTCTCTTCTTCCTCTTCTTCTTCTTCTCTGTCTGAATGCCTGGCCGGCCGTCTGAATGTCTGCCTGCCTGCTTATCTGTCTGTCTCTCTGTCTCTCTTTGGGAACTAGGTCTTCGAGCACCGTTTGTCCATCAATCCAGTGAAGCTGTAGCTGTGTCGGGTAATGTGGAGATGTACACAAGTAGATGTCAGCACGTTGACACCCATAGACTTCCCGACTCTGGAGAGAACAGTAAAATCTGTTTGTCTACCCCCCTTCCCCTCACTTTCCTCCACTCCTCTTCCATTTCTTTTCTGACCACTCCTCGTCACTTCCTGTCTAAGGAAGGGTAGACCTACAGATAGACAGACAGACAGACAGACAGACAGACAGATAGATTGATAGATAATAGATAGATGATGGATAATAGATAGATAGATAGATAGATAGATAGATAGATAGATAGATAGATAGATAGATAGATAGATAGATAGATAATAGATAGATGATGGATAGATAGATAGATAGATAGATAGATAGATAGATAGATAGATAGATAGATAGATAGATAGATAGATAGATAGATACCACATATTCGTACACCAAGAGAGAGAGAGGGTGAGAGGAAAGATACAGAGAGAGAGAGAAAGAGAGAAGAGAGAGAGGAGAGCGAGAGAGAGAGAGAGAGAGAGAGAGAGAGAGAGAGAGAGAGAGAGAGAGAGAGAGAGAGAGAGAGAAAACGTGAATACAATGAGTGAGAAGGAGAAAGAAAGATGGAGGAGGGTGGCAGGGGAGGTGAAGGGGACACAGTGCAAACACATCCATCACAGACAGTTCTATGTCCTTCTTCTCTTCCATGAAGAGTCAATGTGGCAATGCACTGAGAAACTGTTCACTAGGCTCCTCAAGCCCTGTCGGTGGTGGACCAAGACCCGGTTCTCTGCAGATGGTTCCTCTGACCATTCTTTAATGTTGTAAGTCCCTCATTCTTTTGCCCATCATTCTTTTTTGCTGTCCCTTCTTCTGCCCGAAACAGAAAGAAGAATCCAGGCGTTTGAGACCAAGTGCCTGAGGAAACTACTCCGCATCTCCTACAAAAAACACAAGAC
>CM031606.1:78515331-78520331 GCA_018398815.1 Conus ventricosus
AAGGGAAGAATCTCTTCCCACATACCCTTGACTTCATATGATCATCACCTATCGTGACGTTTATGAAATAATTTTTTTTTTAAAAATGTGTTGGTGTTGGGGTTTTGTGTGGTGTGTGTGTGGGTGTGTGAATGAGTGATGTGTGGTAAATATGTGTGTGAAAACTTCCACGTTTTTTCACTATGATCCTGTTTAACTCACCAAACAATGTTTATATGTGGGTCCCCACCCCCCCCCCTTTGTGTTGTGTGTGGGGTGTGTGTGTGTGTGTGTGTTTGTGTTGGGGTGTGTGTGTGTGTGTGTGTTTGGGGAACACTGATACCCCGTTTTTTATTGATCCTGCTATCTTCTTCAAAAAACATCGCAATTGATGCCAACAATTATTTTACCCGTTTTCAATGAACTATCCCAAAACTTTTTTCACTTTTTTAAAAAAACCTTTATTGAACCCCCCACCCCCCCCTCCCACCCCCAAAAGTGGATGGAGATATAGCTCTCCTTCTCTTGCCCCATTCCCTTCCCCCCCCCCCCCCCCCCCCCCCCCCCCCCCCCAAACCAAAACCCTCCCCCCCCTTCCCCCCCCCCCCCCCCCCCCCCCCCCCCGTATCCCCTTTTCCCCCCTTTTTTCCCCCTTCCCTCCCTAATTACCCACACCCTTCTCAATACCCCCCATAACTACACTACCCTTTTCTACCCAAAGAAATCATTTTTTTATTTACCTAAACTTTTCTTTTTTTTTTCCTTTTTTTTTTCCCCCAGTTCCCCCCCCCCCTTTTTCCCCCTTACATTTTTTCAAACCACCTTTTCAAACCACACAAAGATATCCACCTCCAATAAAAGACACAAACCCACATATCACACACACACACCCCCCCCTACGAACCCCCCCCCCCCCCTCCCTTTTCCCCCCCATAACCCCCATGTCATTTCCGCCACCCGGGTATTTCCCCACCACAGGGGCAACAACAGACGAATCATTTTTCGTTCTTTTTTTCGTTTTTCGTTCTTCGTTTGTACTGTCCCACATGTTAAATGTGATTTATTTTTTCGCCTGAAGAAGACCCTAGTGGTTGAAATGCATCGTGTCTTGTCATGTGCTTTGTTTGTCAATGTCATTGGCGGTAAGAAACAAACTCTATTTCTAAATTTTACTTCGTTCGCCGCCATCAGTCACTCCATTTTGAAATTTTTATATATTATATATATATATTTATATAATATATATATATATATATATATATATATATATAATATACAATTATAAACAACTCACGCACAATACCATTCACCCTTCACACACTCGAACCGTCTTTTTTCACACAATCAATTCCCACACTCTAACTTTTTCCCCTTCCTTCACGAACTTTCACTGTTTGTGCACTGGTGACCACACTGTCACTGAATTTTTTATGCCCCAGCTGACGAAGCGCCGAACGATGAAGAATCGACGATGTCACAAGGTTCAACACGGAGTCACTGATTCAAAGTACACTGTGACACACATTGAAGAAAATGAAGAGCCCAGCAGCTCAGCAGATCTCAGCAGCAGGAGGGGGAGCTCCGACGCTCGCAGAAGGATGAGCTCGCCCCCTCCCAGTCATTCGTAGCGATGACCTAGAGGTCGGCCAGAAAGAAGTCGGAAACAGGGCAGTACCAGGTAATATGCCTCACACCAGAGGTTGCAGCAGCAGAGCGGTCAAACCCTGTCGACACCTGGACATAAAATAGTTTCACGACTACTCTGGCCCGCAACTGATCATAGAACTTCGGGCACACCAGAACTACAACCCATTGTCTCTGCGACTTCAATGTCGGCCAAGGCATTTGAGACATCAAACTAAGTGTAACACATACACCAACAACCCCAATCTGGCACTCACAATTCTACCAAACGGGACATAGATCAGCCTGCAATATCCATTAAAAAAAAAAACCAGAGTGCACAAATAAAACAGTTGTTAACTCTGATTATGAACACCCCGGCTTTCTCCATATTCTGGAATATCGAAGTCAACAAAGTCAATCAATAATACTGTCAATGTGACAAAAATTATTAACAACCATCCTTTCACAAACCACACTATCAATATCATATTATTCCATATCTCAATCGACACACCTTAGACGGTATGTACCCAAGTGGGACAGGATGATGCCATAAATCAATCAACGAAATTATCCAGAGGGAATTTATAAAATAATAAAGATTTACTCTTTTCTTCAACGGCATATAATGAATGCCAAATGATTCAACAACAACAACAACACCAGAGAGCGGAAGCGCTCGCCGCTGCTGAATAAGAGACAATATTGGGTCAACCCCGATATGATATCATAATCGAATAATAAAATGAATGACACTGTCACTGCCCTGAACTCAAACAGCGCAGTATCACCAAAACCGATAGCGATCGAAAACAAATGACCGGCGAGGCCATATATAGTAACGAAGACCCAGACACATTAACAAAAGCGGAGCGACAGGACGGCGCCCCCCTGCTGGGCTGTACGTGACTAGGCATACGCCTAATCAATTTCAACTTGCAACCAAATCACTGCATTAACTTAAGAATAACACAACAAATTTAAAAACTACATATTCCAACTTCCAATCATAATCACAAAAAGAAAACTTATTGCATTAAATATATCAATGCAGAACACCGCAAATATTCATCAATTCAAACCACCAATGTCATATAATTCACCAACTTCACGCAAACAACCATATACCATTTTCTTTCCAACTACAATAACCACCTTCACACTCCCTCTTCCCCCTATTCAAGGTCAAAGCACACCACCATCCCCCCTCCCATTATTGCTTCGGCGCAACAGCCATCCTTCATATGAAAAGAGGGGCATACGAAATAATTTTCTTCTCCAATCAAAAGAAAATAAGAATAAACAAAAACCTATTATAATCCTCATCAATTTTCATATATACGAACTTATGGTTTGACTCGATAATTATCGGAATTTAAAACACTTTTTTTTTAATTATTCATTTTCAACAAACGACGGAAACACAATGCAATGAGAACAACAACCGCCGCACATACCGACATTCGGCGCGCGCGCGCGCGCATGACGATAACCTCTCGCCCGAAACAGTAGCGCGCGTCAAGCATATGACACCTCCCTCTCACTCCTTCCCCCCTTGTCTACAAGCCGGCGCGATTTACGGCCCCGTAGATCCTTTGTTTTTCATACTAAACTGAATCGCGCTTCTCACATTTCGTCTATGCACAAACGACGCGTTTCGATCCAGAATCATCTACCTCCAACTCCCTTCTTCAATGAACAACCTGCCCTACATTTCTCACCTGGAGTTACGATGACCAACGAAGACAATACAGGACAAACACCCGCCAGAGCAGCTCCAGACAGGGGAAACCCTCGCTCCCTTGAAGGCGTGGGCACTGGTGGCAGACACCGAACAACCGATAACTCTTCTTGGAATCCCGAGCTGTCACAAGGACACACCGATGGGATTTCCTGGCAGCCCACTAAACACAGTGACAAAACCGCCTCACCGAACGCTGGATCAGAAGACCTCCGTCTCGATCCAGGAGTCGCAAACAACTGAATCAGACAGTCAAAAAACAGACGACACTTAGAGTTGACAGACACCATGAAACTGACAAGGCCACACCCTGACTTCGACCAATCATCAATAGGTTGCCCAGGGAACGGCACGACAAAACTCCAGATAGGGGTATAGAGAGACAGTCGTATGCAGACTCGAAACACCAACTTGCCAGAGGACCAATCAGCAATAAGTCACCTAGGGTGACGAGACCACACTTCCCAATATGGGGACAACCGTGTATCGGCACAGACTCTAGATTATAAATCCCTCCAATCATCAATCGATAACCACCAACAGCTTGTACACAAGACCAAATATGGACACAACCATATACAAGCACCGATCTCCAATAGTTGGTCAACCAATCACCCATAAATCACCAAGGCAACATACCACAAAATCACAAGAATGGATACATATATAGGCACAAACTCCACCCTCTTTGGTCGATCACCTACCAACAATGAATCGACCAAAACACACACAAAAAATAAAACACGCGTCGTAACTCCCAAATATCGACACGGAAAAGAAAGAACTGACCGCTGCAATAACTCCGTCTTACAATATGCCAATTAGTCCCTTGAATATCCGTGCGTACAACACATACTACATGCATACATACACTCTACACACATTCATGCATACATACATACATACAACATACATAATCATACATACATACACACATACATATACATACATACATAATGCATACACACATACATGCATACACACATTCATACATACAATGGTACGTCGTCCGTCCATCCATCCATCCATCCATATATACATACATGCACACAGTACAAGAACTATTATAACTAGATCTACCACATACACACACACACATCACACCACCACACACACACACACACACAACACACACACACACACACACACACATACACACACTACACACCACACACACACACACACACACACACACACACACTGACATACAGGTCGTGAGAGAGAGAGGGAGAGAGAAGACAGACAGACAGACACACACACAGACAGAGACAGACAGAGAGACAGACAGACAGACAGACAGACAGACAAAAACAGACAAACCGAAACACACACACACAACACACACACACACACACACACACACACACACACACATAAAGAGAGAGAAGAGAGAGAGAGAGAGAGAGAGAGAGAGAAGAGAGAGAGAGAGAGAGAGAAAGCGGCAAGCAGAGAGAGAGAGAGAGAGAGAGAGAGAGAGAGAGAGAGAGAGAGAGAGAGAGAGAGAGAAGAAGCAACAGACAGACAGACAGACTGACAGAAACATTCTAAAAACACTGTGCACGAGACAGAGAAAGCTGTGAACGAACTCACACACACCTGCAGATGAAACCTGACCCATGAGACAGTAACCACAAGCCAGAGATAAAGAAAATAA
>CM031606.1:78532831-78557831 GCA_018398815.1 Conus ventricosus
GTCTGTCTGTCTGTCTGTTGCTGTCTGCTCTCTCTCTCTCATCTCTCTCCTCTCTCTCGCTCCTCTCTTTCATTCACCTGTCTTTGTTTATCTGTCTGTTTCCTACTCTTGTATGCTGGATACTCCGCTTCAACAATCTCTTCGCTCTCTCTCTCTCTCTCTCTCCCTCCTTCTCCCTCTTCTTTCTCTTCTCCCATCCTCTTCTCTCATCTCCTCTTTTTCCATTTACTTGTTCATTGTTTTAGGACTGTAAAACAAGATCTCTCGTTTAATCGTCTTCTTCTCTCTTCTCTCTCTCTCTCTCTCTCTCCCCCCTCTCTCTCTCCCCCCACCTCCCTCAACCCCCATTATTGCATTTAGGAGAAAAAAAAAGATCGTTAAGCACAGTTTGTCCATTAATGCAGTGAGGGCAAGAGGGTAGCTCTGTCAGGTAATGTGAAGATGTACACAAGTTGCTGTCAGCACGTTGACACCCATAGACTTTTAGGCGCTTGACAGTGCAGTCAACATCTGTCTCTTTCCACTCTGTCTGTCACTTCCTACCACTCCCATTCTCTCTTCTGACCTCGCCCCTCGTCACGCCCCTCAAAAGAGCAGACGGAGATGAATGGACAGATAGACAGACAGACAGACAGACAGGTGGACAAACAGAGAGACAAGACAGATGCATACATACATATATACATACATACACATCAGATAGATAGGATAGATAATAGATAGATAGATAGATAGATAGAGCGTAGATAGATAGATAGATAGATAGATAGAAGATAGATAGAAGATAGATAGATAGATAGATAGAGTATAATTGATAGATGACATATTAGTACACCATAACAGAGAGAGAGAGAGAGAGAGAGGAGAGAGAGAGAGAGAGAGAGAGAGAGAGAGAGAGACAGAGAGACAGAGAGACAGAGAGAGACAGAGACAGAGAGAGAGAGAGGAGAGAGAGAGAGAGAGAAAGAGAACAGAGAGACAGAAGAGAGAGAGAGAGAGAGAGAAGAGAGAGAGAGAGAGAAGAGAGAGAGAGAGAGAGAGAAGAGAGAGAAAGAGAGAGGGGGGGGGGGATAGGGCGCAGACACATCCACGACAGCACTTCTTCTTCTCCTCCATGGCGAGTTCTTCGTTGGTGCAAGCCTGGGTCTGTGAACATGTTCACCAGTTTTCCTGTCTGTCTGTCTGTCTGTCTGTCTGTCTGTCAATCTCTCTCTCTCTCTCTCTCTCTCTCTCTCTCTCTCTCTCTCTCTCCCGCGCGCGCGCGCGCGCGCGCGCGCGCTTCTGAGTGTGTGTGTGTGTGTGTGTGTGTGTGTGTGTGTGTGTGTGTGTGTGTGTGTGTGTGTACGTTGTAGGTGAGTGTGTGTGTGTGTGTGTGTGTGTGTGTGTGTGTGTGTGTGTTGTGTGTGTGTGTTGTTGTATGTGCGTGTGTGTGCGTGTGTGTGTTGTGTGTGCGTGTGTGTGTGAGTGTGTGCGTGTCGTGTGTTGTGTGTGCGCGCTTGTGATAAGTGTTTTAGTCTTAACATGCATTTAAAATTTGGCTCTTTCCGTGAAAGGTAATCTAATCTAAACGCCATTTCAAACTTGAGGAACTGACTGACTGGGCAGCCTGAAGCATATGGTGCATGTATGTGTGTGCGTGTGCGTGTGTTGCGCGCGCGTGTGCGTGTGTGTGTGTGTGTGTGTGTGTGTTTGTTATGTGTGTGTATGGTGTGTGTGCGTGCGTGCGTGCGTGCGTCGTGCGTGCGAGTGTGTGTGTGCGTGCGTGCGTGCGTGCGAGTGTATGTGTGTGCGTGCGTGCGTGCGTGCGTGCGTGCGTGCGTGCGTGCGTGCGTGCGCGTGTATGTGTGTGTGTGTGTGGAGGAGTGAGGTGGCGGGGGGGGGGGGGGGGGGGGGGGGGGGAGGAGGGTTGTCTCATCACCTCTACGCTATTCAATACGTAACTACACGCTGGTCACCCAGCCCCATACACAGCCACAGCCCAGTGCGTTCCTACTGCGTGTACAAAGCACCTGCAGTCTGCAGTAAGGTGCTCGTATCTAGTCATTATAAGGTAACTCACCAGAGGAGACAATGCACTGTTGTTTAGCCAGTTCAGTTGCATTCAGTGGTGTCTGAACTGATCAAAGACACAATACGCAGAATACTAGCTACCGGGTTCCTACTGAGGACAATGTTTGCTTTAATAACAATAATAATGAATACTTATATAGCGCCTATTCTCGGCAGAGACCAAGCCTAAGCGCTTCACAATCCACACTCGTTTACACAACGGGCTACCTACCTGGGTAGTGCCGACTGAAGAGCTGCCAGCTGGCGCTTCATTCAGTCTTTCCCGTGTCATCCAGTCAGATTGTTCAATATGTTCACTCAATTTCCTTACTTCCTTCATTCTTTCCATTTTTCACGCAGGGTGCATGCTATGTGTAACGTGTCATCCATACCAACGGCCAAACTGGCCTTCTCTTCCGAAAGTTGGTGATGGGATTTACGTGTGTGCAAGATGTTGTGCGTGCGATTCACACACGGAACCTCGGTTTACAGTGTCATTCGAAGGACTTTCCCCTCCTTTTCCTTATTTTCTTTTCATTCTTCCTTTCTTTTTACTTCAGATCTTTTTCCATTCTTTGCTTTGGGTAAAGTATTGATTTCTTCCACCCACACAATCAAACCCGCTTTTTTTCCCCGTCATCAAAATTCACCGAAATCATTCACTTTGTAAGAATGGCTGAAAAAGACAAAGAAAACGTTTTTCTTCCATCAAAGAAAATACCACCGACTGATACAATAACAGGCACACCCATCAAAATTCTATTCTCTGCACTTTCGACGAGAAGCAATTACCATGTACTTCTGGTCATCAATTTCGACGAAGCGAAAACAGCACTGCAGACACGGGTAACAAACACCTATAACCCTGGTTGACAACCTCGGATGAAATCACGCTTGGTCGGCCCGCCAAACATCAAAAGAAATCATCAAGTCACTTATGGCTTTAAAAACAGACTATCTAGGCTATCGAGTTCTCAGAACAAGGGAGGGGGAGGGGGCAGATGGAATAAAGTAAACTGAAGTCACGAAAGGGTACCCCATTTTGAAAGTGACCCCCGGTGGATTTTTTTGGTCCTAGGCCAGACCTTCCCTATCCTAGTTAAAAACTTTCACTTTAAGAGACTGTTCCATGGAAGTTTACTATAGAACAATCAGTAGAAAGAAACTCGTGGAGAGCGTGGCAGCAGAGAGTCCTCAGAAGAGAAGCCCCCTTCAAGCAAGTGTTTCGGCCCTTATCTCCTGACACTCTAGGGGGGTTGGGCCACACCCGGTTCATGACTCCGGATGTCCCTCTGCTGCCCCCTTTTTTTTCCCCATCTTGGGACGAGCCATGGCTGGGATTCGAACCCATGACCCCCTGGACATGCTCATTTTCAACTAATGACTCGCACTCTAACCACTGAGCCACAGGGACACCTGATATTTGTAGGAAATTTAAGCGTTATGAAGTTCACTTTTGTTCCTCCTTGACCAGATCCAGCTTGAACACCTCTCTGCCGCTTCTGCCATTGCTTTCAGGGCTCTGGTTTTTTTCCCTCTCTGCAACTGAGAGCTGTTTCATGAGGCTGTATGCAGACGTTCCTACAAACCCCCTTGCTCCAATTTCTGCAGTGAGGACTTTGATCTGATAGCCTTCTCTCCTCAGGCTGTTTGACAGATCAATATTAAAAGAAATGTTCATTGACTTGCTAAGCTCTGTCCCCGTCACAACCAGACTATTGATAGATGCTCTTTAAAGACACAGCGGGGGCACAAATAAATCAAAAGCAGCGGCTCTGAAGCACGAGTTCTAATTCTTGAAAAGCGCAAATTATGAATCAACATTAAACATGAAAATTGACAGTCAAACGCACAAAACACGGCTTTTCAGTACGCAGTAAACGTTCCATCTGAAACATTTATGCAACTCATGTGCTGGTTAATAACTGCGGTAGACAATTCCAGGTCTCTCTCTCTCTCTCTCTCTCTCTCTCTCTCTCTCTCTCTCTCTCTCTCTCTCTCTCTCTCCTCTCGTGTGTGTGTGTGTGTGTGTGTGTGTGTGTGGTGTGTGTGCGTGCGTGCGTGCGAGCGAGCGAGCGAGCGTGCGTGCGTGCGTGCGTGCGTGCGTGCGTGCGTGCGTCGTGCGTGCGTGCGTGTGTGTGTGTGTGTGTGCGTGCGTGCGTGTGTGTGTATGTGTGTGTGGTGTGTGTGTGGTGTGTGTGTGTGTGTGTGTGTGTGTGTGTGTTTTTCTGTAATCATGTCATTTGAAGGTAATATTTCTGTTGTCAACGAAAAGGGAAAACATCCTCTTGAATCTGGTAGACTAAGAAACACAAAAAGGCTGCCTGCTATATCATTTCTTAAAACATTCATTTGGCCAGTGTAAATTTTCATTCTTACTGTCAATTTGTTTATCATTTACACTGATGTCTGCTTAAAGTCGATGTGTTTTCTGTACATGAACGACCCTCCTGTATGGTGCCATGGACTTAATTCTGAATAAACAAACGCGTTCGTCTTCAAATTCACATTCAAGTGCGCCAACCCATCTAGCAGCCCAGTGAACCATTTAAAGATCTATTGTCATGCGTTAAGAAAAGAACACTGTGTTGGCATTGCCATATATGCAATGGCTTGTTAAAACAATCATCGTGGGAATTGTTGAGGGGAGGGGGGGGGGAGGGGAGGTGGAGCGGAATGCAGACAACAAAGAACCAAACGGAAAACGATGAACTGGCAACGTTGCCGAGGGAACAGAGAAACGTTCTGAACGTCCTGAACTGACCCTGACCTTGGCACATGACCCACAGTCCTCAGTTCTTCATTGCGGCATCCCAGTGGGTGGGTCTCTCCACATAGTTCCCACAGTCCTCAGTTCTTCATTGCGGCATCCCAGTGGGTGGGTCTCTCCACATAGTTCAAGGAGAAGGAGAGTTATAGCCTGTCTCCTTTTGGTCACGTTTGAAATCAGTCTTTCGAGCACGAAGATATGTGTTTGATTCAGGCGGCCGAGCAGTTTGGGATGCAAAAATACATGGTGTGGTCTTACAAATTCCAATGTTAAATGCGTAATTAGGGTGCGAGCAAAACGCTTCCAGTCTGTGGTTTGTTGTCTTGTAGGAATAGTTGTAATTCAGCTTCACCAGAATCGCTAGTTTTCATCTTATAAACTCATTCGCACACATTGTTGCAATTCGAGAAAAACCTTTTGACTTCCAGAAAACCTTTCGTCTACTGTACAGTTATTGGACAACTTCGCTGAAACATACAACATACAAAAGAAGTAAGAAACGGCAATCGGTATACTGGACGCAAAATAAAAAAAAGAAGTATTATCTGTCGTCTGCTGTAACTGACGTGCAGGGATACAGAACATGGAGGCCATTTTTGCTGCAGAATGCTCACGTTTGGAACTCACAATGTAACATCTGAAATCGATTTCAAAAGTAGAAACGGTCGACTCTGACATTTGAAAAATCCAGTACAAAATTTCCTCACAGAATGAAGTGAACGGCAGAAACGCAACAAATACAAATGCTGGGCTCAGTACTGAGACTGATATGCACTACTGCATTTACCTTCACCAGTAATAGATGGCAGGTACGTAATGTCTTGTTGGTTGAGACAACACCACAGGCAACAATGTGGATCAGATAATTCTTTCACTTCAACTGAACTTTTTGGTATAAGATCTGGTTGTGTCTTGCAGAACGTAATCAAAGACAAAATAAAACAAAGGAGTTATCTGTAAAAAAAAACAACAACAAAAAAACCCAATATTGTAATTATTACTAGAAAGCACCCACGCAGGCGTTTCCATCGATAGACTTGCAAAACTACACTGCAAGTGGAATAAGTTTCATTAACTGATAAGCTGTTTAAGCTTTTCTCAAAAGAAGATAAAACAAAACTTTCATTTTCTAGCTTTGCAGCAAAACAAATCTTCCGTCATAGCACTTGCTTAGTTTTTGGATGTTTGACCCAAACGGTAACCATACAGTAGTTCGAGTGTGGCAGTCGTCGAACCGAAAACAATCACAAACAGGAGGACACAACCGCTGGAAGCCGGCCTCCAGCAAACTCCGCCGTGATCGACCTGCTAAACATCGAAAGCAATCAACAGGCCACTTGCCGCTGGGCAGGACACACAACACACACACACACACACACACACACACACACACACACACACACACACACCGCACGCACGCACGCACGCACACGCACACAAGAACATTCGTTGATCAGATTTACAGCAGCAGACTTATGGGAGCATAGAAATATCAAACGGATGGTATTTCAATTGTAATTTCCATTCTGAAAAAAGTTATGTGCGCCATAAAGAAAACGTGTAACAATGAAATTAACATTGTTATGTTCTCTCATGTTGACACCGCTAAAACATGCATAATGGGCTACAGAAAGCAAAAATCATGCCCCTCTAAACCATGAGCAATGAAAAAGAGCAAGCATGACCAGCCGTCGTGGCGAAGTGGTTAGCGTCGCGGACTCCCGGCTGGGAGGTCGTGGGTTCGAATCCCATCAGAAGTCATGTGGGTTTTTCTGCCCCGACCGGCTCCTACCAGAGTTGAGTTTGCTGCGGACTCAGTTGGGAAGACTGGGACCACACAGTCGAGTTTCATCCACTTAATGGATGCGTTTCTGAGAGTGTTGCTCAAATTTCATGACCAACACTGCAGGTGCCTGTATCTCTCGGGCCTGGTTGACGCCGGGATAATATTATGAAAGGAAGCGTAGAGTACAACCCTGTCATGTAGTCTCAGACCTAAATGGAAATCCGTAGCATCATCTAATCATCCTCATTCTCATCAATTAGCAACAAAAAAAAGTCTCAAATTCTGTGGCCCTTCATGCCCTGCTCTCATGGCGACCTCAGTTTCGGTGTCCTCTCCACGTCTGTGGCTTTAGTTTGGTTCCGTCGAGGTCACCGGTATCGGCGAGTCCATGGGGGCTGTCGTTGGACGGACGTGGTGGCGCCCTCCGGAGGGAGAGCTCACTCGCGCCGGCTCTGCGACTAAGCAATTATTGTCGTCAGTAGGGGGCTTAGACGGTGGTGTCCTGCGTATGTTAGATCAGAACAGGCGCCACTGAACACCACCGAAGTGACTCGGCAGCAGTGCAGTGTCTCCTCCGGTGGGTTGCCTCTTGACGACTTGACATTGACTGCTCCGTGTGGATTGCCGGTGCCGGGTCTGCGGCGGGGCCGACCGGACTGTGGCTGTGGACGGGGTGTCGGAATGAGCGGCGTGGGTGCACTGCCTCTGAGGTGGCGCACAGGTTGGGACAGCAAAAAAAAAAAAAAAAAAAAAAAAAAAAAAAAAAAGGGGAAAGCTGACTTTAGTATGCCTTCCCAGATTTTCCCCTGATATCAACACCACATCAAGCCACAACTGCGCTCGACCCCAGTACACGGGGCACGAGCTTGGGTCCAGCCACCTTTTTTGTTCAAAACGGTGGGGCATAACGGAACATGAAGAGGAAAACAAGTTTCTCGCCCGTCCCCTTTTTAAACATTTTTCAACCCCCGGCCTCGTGCTTTTAAAAGAAACGTTTTTGGGTCTATTACCTTAAACCACTTTTTTTTTTCCCCTCACCGTTTTTGTACCCCCCAGTTCTTATGAACGGGAACTTTGCAATGGGACGAAAAAATGGTCGGGTGTCGTGTGTCGCTGTCCTTTGGGGTCAAAAGGGGTTCCCCACTCGCCCGACAAAATTTCGGGCCCGATCTTTCTGAAATTTTGGTATGTTCATTATGAGTCACGGATGTGCTGGGGTTTCTTTTACCAGAATAGCTTTTACAACGGCAAACGGCCCAAAAAAGGCTTTTCTCCTTTTGGCTCGTGAAAAAATTTAAAAATTTGAGTTTTTTTTGATAGCTTTTTTTCACCCCCCCCCCCCCCTCCCCCCTTTTGACATTTGAAGATTTAAAAAAGTTTTTAGGTCAAATAACTGACGGGTAGACACGGGTTTTTTCAAAGTAAACATGCTCTTGACAGTACACCGTATTCAAGATAAACGGGGGATACGTTTAAGCTTTGCATCTTTTTTTTTCTTTTTTTTTTTTTAAAGGCGAAAACCCCTGTGCGCAAGCATGGACATACCTCTCACTACAACATGTTCTGATTGAGAGTTGGGGCTTATAGGGTTTCAGACATAACACTTAAAAAAACAACCCCATCAATATGTTCGACTAAAGGTGTTTTTTAGGTCTAAAAAAGAGGAAATATTTTGTATTGTTCGGATTTTAATGAGAAAAAATTTTTAAAGTAAATTTTGCGTTTAAAAATCTGATGTTTTCCCATTTTGTGTAGCAGCTATGTAAAGAATGGACTTTGACCAGATGACACCCTTTTGGGCCCCCCTTGTGGTCGCTGCCCTTTAACAACATAAACTAAATAAATTGAATATCCTTTTGGATTACAAAAATTTTTTTTTTCAGTGTCACAATCTACCGGGGGTATTAAGCGAACGGCATGAGAAAAAGGCAATTATCAAACCCAAAATTAACGTTTTTCGTGTAAAAGAGTATTATTTTTTTTCCAACACCACGGGGGCTTTCACAAAAGCACACTGCTACAAGGGAAAATTTTGAGCCAGCAGATTTTTTGTAAGGATGCGTCGAGTTGTTTGATCTGACGGGGGGGAGGCAAGAGGTGGAGGAGGACCCCACTGTGTGAGGGAGAAGGGGGGTTGGGGTGGGGATTTCTGTCAGACAACGGGATCAGACCTGCGAAAAGGGGAAAAACTTTCACCCCTCTTCCGCTGGTTGAGTAAGGGGGATTTTGTGTAAAAGGGGGGGGTGGGGGGAGAACAATGACAATGCAAAAATACTGTTTAATGTCTCAGCAGTATCATGCTTTTGACAGGGGGGAATCAGTCTTTTACAACCCCATCGAGAAAAAAGGGGAAAAGGCAAAAAAAGACTCCAAAATGAAAAACCCAAAATTAATTGAACAAAAGGCCCCGGGCCCTAAGCAACATCAAGTGCAAACCAACAACCCTTCAAACCAACTGGGAAAATAAAATCGCGAAAAACAGCCAACTTTTTTTACATTTTTTTTTTTTAATTTTTCTGTTATCATTTAAAATTTTTTTTTTGGGTTTTATTTTGGCGAAAAGTCAATTTTTTTTCTTTCCCCCTACTAACTGCTTCGGCAATAAACATTCCGGGCCCTTTTTTAATTCTGTTTTATCTGATTGTAGAAAAGCGACTAAGTTACCCCTCCTTGAAACGGGTTCTAAAAACATATATTTCCCTTTTTAAACTTTAATTTTTACAACAAAGAAAAAGTGGAATTTCCTCTCTATTTTTTTCTTTGCATACGGGACACCTAACACAGTTGGGGTTTAAGTTTTAACCAATGTTGGCTTGCGTCGAGACCAAGTGCCCCTTACAAACGTCCTTTGGCCCTGTGCCTTTTCCGGTAATTGTTAAAAATTTTTTTCAGCTGAAATCACTTTTAAACTGTAAAAAACCTGTTTACTTTTGTTATTTTTCCATCTGGGAATGAAAAACCTGCTTTGGTTTGAGATCAACCTTTAAAATTCCGAAAAAACGTTTGTCCCCCTCGCTCCCGGGTTGTTCCAAACAAAACCAAAACCTTTGCAAAATAAAAATCTCTTAACAAAAAAACCCTTTAGTCTTCCGCTTTCGTGTTGTAAAAACATTGCATATTCCTCCCTACTAATCCGGAAAGGGGAGTTTAACTAGACAAAGCCAAACCCTGATACTTTTAATTTTTTTGCACGTATCGCAGGGGAACCGCCCCTTCCCAAAACCCAAATCTTTTAGAACCTTAAAGGGGATTTCAAAAAACGCTTTTTGTGTGTGTGTACTTTTTCCCTGAATTTTCCAAGAAGGCCCCTATTTCGGCACCATAATTTAGCAGGGGTTTCCTTTTGGGTACAAAACGCTTCCAAAAGATGGTGGGGTCATACATTTTATTCCCTTTAGATCTAAAATTTCAATCACTCCCTTTTTTTTCCTTTTCTACAATATCAAACCTCCTTACTCATTTTAATTTGTTGTAAAAAAAACCAAGTATTTAAACTATTGGTTACCAAACATTTTCTAAAATTCCCAAACCACATTTTTCCCCGAGCTGCTAAAAAAACCCCCTTTCTAAAAACTATTCTTCGTCTTATCTTTTTAAAATAGTAATTAAGTCTGTTGTTTCTTCTTTTAATGCTTTAACTGATTCTGTAACCCAAACCACCGTGTCTGAAAAAGGATTCTGTCTGCAAAAAATAAAAGGAAGACTTCCGCATCAGGTTTAACTGATTCCATGTCTCCCTTTTATTTTTTCACGCGCCAGTTCTTAATAAAAAGGGGGAAAACATTGCGGACTCAATAAACACCCCTGCTTCCCCCTTTTGTGGAAATGGAAAAAAACAGAGATAAACTTTTGTCCTAACACAAGCTAAAATGAACTAAAAATTTCCCTTTTAATGACCTATAAATTCCCTTGAACACCAGATTTTTTTAGTATACCCAAAAAATTTTATTTCTGATCAAAGGGCCCTTCTTAAGTCAAAAAAAAAATGAAAAAAATTTTCTGTTACTTAAAAGTTTTTTGACCAGGCATAAAAGGTAAAAATGTGTCTATATATTTTAAAACTTTTCAAAAACCCTGCCTCCTTAAATAATTTTTTCTTCCCTTGGGCCCTGCATTTTAATCTTTTATTTAAAAGGGGAATATAAACTTTCCAAAACACTAGTCGGGCAACCCCCGATAATTTTGTCTGGATTTTTGGGCATCCCCCTTTTAAAAAATCGAACAAAAAGATTTAAAACCCCTCCTTTGGAAAAAAAACCGAATTAAAAAGTCTTTGAACAAAGTTAAAGAAAACCCATATCTGCACGATGTTTTGCATTTCACTCACAACTTGTTGGACCAGCACTCTTTCCACATTTAAAGTTTCTGATGCTATTCTGTTTTCCTCCTTCGTTTTTAGTCGCAAAGGGCTTTTGATGTTCTTGATCTTCTTCTCAAAAATTTTTAAATATCTTCTCCACCAGTTATCTAGTTATCAAAGTCTTGAATACGCTATAAAAAGGGGGATCCCCCTGTTTGAGCCAATGTCTTTATCTTTTTTCGGTTTAACTTCATTTTTTTCCGAAAAAAATTTTTTCTTGATAGCTTTGTTAATTTGCAAGTCTACTTCATCAAATTTCCTCTTTATCCCCTAATCAGTGTTTTTTTTTTCCCCCTCCTTTACATAGAGTTCTTTTGCTGGTTTTTGTAGGATTCAGTCCCTCGCTCTTTGGAAAATCTTTTTTTAACGTTCAACTAGCGTTCTTTGTTTTTTACTTTCCTTTTCGAACCCCCTCGTTGTCTTTTTTATTTTTTTAGGCTCGTGTTCTAATGAGACAATAGCCGCTGTATATAAACGATTGAAAATATGTTCAAAGAGTCATCAATATCTTCTTAATTTATTACAACATGAAATGATTCCTTTAAATGTTTGGAACTTCTTTTGATAAAATTTGGGGCTTTGAAGTCACCGCCAAAAAATTTCCCTGTTCTGTCGGGTCATCTGCTTTTTTGATGATTTTTCTACATCTGTTTTCCCCCATGTTTCCATGTCAGCTGCCTGGGAGGTCCAAGAAAAAAGCAATTTTTTACAAACAAATCGCAAAAGGGAAGCAATCTTCTGCAAAATAAAAAAGTCAATGACACACAGCCCCGTGGGGCTACAAATGTAAAATTCACCCGTCATCCATTCCGAACCATTGACTATTTTTTAATTAAAGAAGAACACAAAAACCAATAGTGTTGCCCAAAATTTAATTACGAATCTTTTGAAGAAGACTCTTAGATAAAATCGTCATATAATAAAAAAACACACTTACACCTCCAACACAAAACCAAACGAAAATTATCTATGTTTTCTTTCGTGTCTTGACCCCAGTTTTGCATTAAAAACCCCCACTCTTATAAACATCTTGTTTTCCAAACTCGGTATGACAAAACAACCGGTCTTCCATGCAAAGGGTTTCCCTCTTTTAGGTTACTGTTGGCATTGGAGGGGGAACTCGTGGAGGGAAAATAGGCTAAAACATTACATTTTTATCCATATCTAGTAAACCCTTTTCAATTTTTTAACTAGAAAATTATTGAATTACTTTATCCCTTCAAAATGCTTTTTCATTTTGTTTTTGATGGGGAAAAACAGGCCCGAGAAAGACGTTTTTTTTGGGGGCTGTTTTGGAAAAGGGAAAAACTTCTCGTTGTGGCCCCTAAAATTAGGACAAAAAAAAATAAAAATTTTTTTTTGTGGGGAAAAATCCTTTTTGAAGTTTTTAATTTTAAAATTGAAATTTTTCCCTTGGGTCGCTGTCCCCGGGTTGGCCAACTCACTTTTTGAAAAGATGTTTTCTTCCCCTTTTTAAACCTCAGTTCCCCTTAAATTCCCCCCTTTATTTAGACGGTAATACTGGAGCCCGGTTTAAACCCCCCCCTTCTCCCCCCCCCCTTTTAAAATGGGATTCTTCGTTCCGGGTCCTATTCGGCTTACTTGAAAAGGGGGTTTGGGCGAAAGTTGGCACTGGGGTCCGTGGGAAAAGCCCCAATGTTGCCCTTTGGCCCCCCTGATCCTGTCGTGCCCCCTTTTCCCCTGCCCCGTTTCCCCTGCCGCCCGTCCCAACCCCTCCCCTGTTACCCCCACGAAGGCCTTCTGCGTAGCTGGGGCGGGTGTTGGCCAATCACAAACCCCCCCCAGGGAACCCTGATTCCTGCTTTGCACTGGCCCGGGGCTTGCACGCACAAAGGGAACCTTGCCGCTAGGGCCCCCCCGGTTCCTTTCCCTTCGTCCGCCCTTCGTTTTGCCAAAACAGGTGGCCGGGCGCCGCCAAAAACCCTGCCTCGATCAAACGTCCCCCGCCCACTTCCCGCAACCTGTTTTTCGGTTTTCGGGAATACCATTTCAGAATTTTTTTCCTGCCTCGGTCCCAAAACGAGGTTTTTGCGTGGAAAAATTCCCAACACGTTTTTTTCTTTTTAGCTCGCTTTTAATTTTTTTGTCCTAAAAAATTTTTTCAATTTGTTCGCCAAATTTCCCGGGTATTTAAACTCCCCTTTTCGTTTGGTGTCTTGTTTTTTTCAAAGCACAGGCCCCTGATCGATGCCCCTTTGCCCCTCCCCGCACCCTTTTATTTTAGGTGTTATCCTTGCAGCATTTCATCATTTTTCCCGTTCGGTCGTTTTCGTGTTTTCCGGCGTTTTTAAAAGATTCAACGGGGGTTTGATTTCCCTTTTTCATTTTTTTACGGGCCCCCCTTTATTTTTCCCGCTTTAAAGTTTAATTTACCAAAAAGTGCTGCCACACCTGGAACACCTTTTTAACCCCCCACTGATGTTGCTGAACTTTTAAATTTAAAGGGGGCAGCCCGGGGCTGTTCCTTGGGAATTGTCACCCTCTAAGCTTATTTTTTTCAGGCAGGGCCTTTATTTTGGGCCCCTTTCCCCCAAAATTTTTCCAAAAATGGCCTGGGTTTCCCCGTTTCTGTTTATATTGCTTATCAAACCATGCAAATAGGTCGTTCTTTTATAAAGCCCTTGACCCCAAAAGGTGGAAATAGAAGTGTTTCACGACCACAAAGCGCAGCACACCGAAAACGCGGAAACTAGGTCAAGTGATCTTTGAACTTCCTAGTTTGAGGTGCGCGAAATAGCATCTCACCCCTACCACCCCCCCCCCGCATGCAAATCCCACACTCCTAAGTTCTTACTTAAGTTACCAAAATTTAAATTAAGAAACTTAATTAAGGGTTTTTAAATTTTAATTACTTTCAAAATTTTAATAAGTTCTTTTGGGTTTAGTTTTTAATTAAGTTTTTCTCAAGTCAACCTAAGATCATAACAAAACATCCCTAAGTACAACCCGTTTTTTTTCAAGTTTTTTAATTTTTCAAAAAAAAATACAATCTAGTTTTTTTTCTTAAAAAGCAATGTCAATATGTACACACCCCCAAAAAAAAGCGTCATTTGGGGGGTTCTTGCTCGCTTCTCTGGGGAGATCGGGCAGCATGATTTAATTTAAGCTTACATCCTAAGCAACCGCATTGGGGGGACAAATTTTGGTCTATGGAAAAGTCCCTTTTTTGACTCCAGTTTTTTTATGACTTTTTCATTTTATTACCCCAAAATTTCTATTTTTTTTAAAAAATTTAAAAATTTTTCCCATTTAAATGGATAAAAAGTGCTTGTTATTGCTTTTTTGGGGTGCTGGTGTCTTTTTTGCATTTAGTGGTTCAATTTTTTTGTTTGCTTTTTTTTTCTGTTGCTTTTTTTTCCTTGTGTAAAATTTTATAGCCGTAAAAACTCCCCCAACGCAAAAAGCCCAAAAATGGAAACTTTTTGTTCAATATTCCATGAAGACTTTGGCCCTTGTATCACTGGATTTTTATACCGAAATGAACAACTTGTTCGGGCTTTGGCGGTGTTATTTTTTTCTGATGCCCCCATATTCGTAACTTAAATTTTTTTTGTCTTTCCACTCTGCTAATTTTTTTCCCTGCTTCAACACCCCATTTTTAAGGGTCCCCCTATTCACGTTTTCTCTGTTTTCGGTTTGGTTACTTTTCCCCACCTGATTCAGTGTTTTCGGGTTCTGCTTTTTTCCAGCTCGTTATTTTAAAGGGAAAAAAATCTTTATGTTTAAAAAAGTTAAAAACCCATGATTAAGGCGTAACAATTTCCCAAAATCTTTATAAACAAAACCCAGGACCTAATCTTTGTTAAAGGGGTTTTGCTTAAATATACAAAGATCTTGTTCAGAATAAAGGGGAGAAAAAATTACTGACATTTTATGTACAAACTAAAAAACCGTTTGCCCCACACTTTTTCCCTTCAAACCCACTGCGCTTCATACCTGTTTTGAATTTTAAAAAAGTCTTGCGGCGACTCTGGAATCTGTTCAATGCTAAATTCATTTCCGGAACTTTTTTGTTTTTTCCACACGCCGCCAAGAATAAAACCTTTTCCCCTTTTGGGCATAATGCTTGGCATAATTTGGTCATTCAAAGTTCGGGAAGGGTTTGGGCTGCCTTGTACTGTAAGATAAACACTGTTCATTTTTTTTAAATTTTTAAAATTATTTTATTTTTAAAAAGAGCACCGAAAAACTGTTGCTAACCTTGTATACCTTTTTGTGTTATTGGAGGCCTAAGTGAAATACTCAAGTTTGGAAAACTTTTTTTAAGAATTAAACCAGCGTTTTTGGGCAAATTTAATTTTGGGGATTCAGAAAAGCTAATGCTATCTTTGCAGTTTCGGTTGTACAAAAAAATTTTCTATCAACAAGGAATTTTCCAGACAGTAAAATTATGTAATAAAAAAAAAATAAAATTTATAAAAAAGGGCTTCACTCCAATAATGATAGGCGGGCTTGGTGAATGCGTTGCTTTTAGCGGAATTTTTGCATTAGAAAACGCGGATGCGGGGGGAAAAAAAGACATAAAAAAGCTTTTTGGAGGAACTGAACTGCCAAGACCCAATAAAAGCAAGACTTGACTTAGATTTTATTAATGACACCAAAAAAAGACGGGGCATCACCTTACACTTTTAAAAAATTTTGAAAGAAATAAAAAAATTTATCTAGAAACAGGCCCCCATCCAACTTTGCCCCCACCAAAAAATTCAGTACTTTAAAACCATCAGAAAAACAAAAGATCAAGAAATCGCGTTTATTGTCTTTGCATACCGTCGTTATTTTGTTGCCATAAAAATGGCTGAAAAAAAAATGAACAAAATCTATTATTCCCCCAAAAGGTTTTTGGGAAGGGGTACACAGAAATAAAAAAAGCAAAAGCCAAGCATGGTCAGGAACAACAGCAAAAAAATGGTTTCTAACAAGCGATTTGGAAAATTTTTATTTCCTCGCCTAGACAATCAGAACCGCCTTTTGAACACACCCAAACCCCCCCTCAAATGGATTTTCTATTTACCCTCTAAGGATTAGACAAAAAAATTAAGTACCCCACGTCTTGACATAGTTTCAAAAACAAAGATGCAAAACCTTTAACAAAAAAGAGTGTTCTGCTTTGCTGCGCTTTAAAAACTGTATACCAACGGGGCCCCTAACCCCCGCATATTCAAGTCGAGATGGAAAAGAATTTTTAAAAGGCCAAGTGAATCAATTTTTGTTAAAACACAGATTTATTTTGAAGAGGCTTGGGGAGTTCACAGATCACAGGCTTTAGTTAAAACTTTAACAAAAGTTAAAAGATTTTTTCTTACCAGATCACAAAGAGCTGATGCATTCTGAACACAAAAGGGGTTAAAGACTGCCCCATTTTGCGCGAAATGAATATGAAGAATTTAAAGGGCCTAAAGCCAGTACAACAATCAAAGAAAAAAATAAATTGTAAAGGAGAGTCTTCATCCAGCAAATTTTTCCCATTTGGTTTTAAAGAAAGGGTCCTTTTTTTCCGGGGGAAGAAAGGGGGGCCTCGAAAGGGGCAACCGCCCAAATTTTGAGTTTATCCAATGAAATAAAAAAAATTGTAAAAAAAATCCCCCCGTGTATTATTTACGAAAACTGACAAAAAAAAACAACCACTCCTAAAATCTTTTGTGAAAGAAGAACTGCAGAAATTCCGCCAGACACAGTTCCGTTTTAAATTAATTTACGGTTCTCCAGTGCCCAATTTGTTTTGAAAATCGGAAAACAAAACCCTTTTGTGTTTGTTCTATCAAAAGACTTCTTTGTTACAACCTTTTGTATTGCTCATGTAGTTTTAGTCGTTATTTTACTTTGTCATGATGAAAAGTCTTTTTCCCAACAAGCTTCTTTGTGTTGTCATTTGTATTTTGACTGCCAACGCGCGAGATTTTCCCTTTGCTTTCTTAATGATTTTTCCCTGGCTCGAAATACTGTACTTTTTCGATCTAACCCCACTACCCCCTTTGCACCTTTCCAGATTTCATCCTTCTTTTTTCCAAAAAACCCTTCTTTTTTGTAATTAAAATGTAAAGCGACCTTTGGGGTAATCGGTGTCTCCCATCCGATGTCCTTTAGCCCTTCCATTTCCTTCTTTATAGAGCTTCATGAATTCTAAACAAAACTATCTGTATCTGTGAAATACCTGACTCAGGTTTCGAGGGCTTAAGTTTTTAAAAAAAACTTAACACAAAAGTTTTGAAATTTTCAAAACAGAAAACCCCAATAAATACTTTTTGTCCATTTACTTTTTTTTTTTTTTCATCTTATCCCAAAAAAGTGTATGAAATTTTCTAAAGTCCGTAATTATTTTTGAAGCCTTAATTGCTCGTTCTTTTTGGTGCCAATCAACACTTTCCCTTTGTGCGTTCTCCAAAAGTCTTTCCGAAACGCTGTTTTTTCACCTTAAAAAAAAGCTTTTTCTGAAGCACCCGGGGATTTGTTCAAAATCAGTGTTCTTTTTGATGTATGGTTTCATGAATGTTCTTGAAAACAAAAGCATTATGCATGAACTGCTGTCAATTCAAACCAGTCTTAAAAAAAATTGCGAAGTCTGTAATGACGACTTTTTTTTTTTGCCTCAAAGATTGGGACAAGTTTAGGGGTTCTCTTGATCCATCTTTAGGTTTTCGCTGCTAATGGATAGTCATTGCGGGTCAGGGAGTTCAGGGAAAAATTCAAAGTAACTTCTAAAAAGAAACCCCTGCTGATCGGCTTTAAAGTTAACCCCACTTTAATCCCTTTTGAATTTTATTCGACCTGGTATTTTGAAGTTACGAAATGGAAGTGATTGGCCAACCCAACCCATACGATTGTTTGCATTAAACAAAAAAAGTTAAAACCTTTACCGGATAAAGCGTCCAAGTTTTTTGTTGTTTTTTTACAGTAATGGTGCAGCCATACATTCCCCACGCAATCCTTTTCAAATCACGGGATCTTGGTAAATCCGACAATAAAATCAATTGACCCCATAACTTTAAGAAAGCGCCCCGTCACCCGGGCGCGAAAAAAAAGCCGGGACCCAAAACTTAATTTTCATGCAGGTCTTTTATAATTTTTAAAAACGTCCGCCAACAAACAACATCGCCATAAATAGGGTATAAGTCCCCCATCGTTTTAATCTAACTTCTGCCACGCATCTCGAGCATTTTGGAAATCAGAACCTGATTCCTTTCCTCTAAGCTAGAAAAAACGCCCCTTTTAGGTGGAAGTGATCTTATCAAACCTTTTCCCCCAACGTTCTTATTTAAAAGGGTAAACGCCCTTTCAAAAAAGATTTTGAGTAAAAATATTTTCCCGTTTTTGGGGGACTTTAAGGACAAAGCCATGCCTCAAATCCCTCATTTTCATAGGTCATAAAAGACTGTTTATTTAAAGAAACACATGTCTTTTCGATGACGGGGCGTGCATACACCCAAAGGGGCACGTCTATGTTTTTCATTAAAAGGTGGAAGTAAACCTCGCAATTAAAAAAGAATCGGGCCTTCCATGCTAGGATAAACTTTATTTTAAAGATTGCATTTGTTATGCGCCCGTCCTCTGAACTTTCGAAAATGTGTCATGGTCTCTTCTGGGGGGTTTACCTCTTGGGCGTTAGCTCTAAACCGCAAACCCACAATGCGGCTGAGTTATACTGTTGTTGGGTCTTCAGGCGCCATTAGATTTCAAAATTTAGTTTATTAGAAACAGGCGTTACGCACTGCTGCATCGTTTAAAAAATGTTTTTGCAATCTGGTCCTCTTAAATTCTGTTCGAATAAACCCATCCGACTAACAAAATAAAGGGCAAATGAACAAATCTGATGATTACTCATTAAACTGTTTTTCAAAAGTTTTTTTTGGGCGGGCCCTTCAAAGGAACAATAAGCGACTCGAATCTGCGTAAACTACGTTTGGGCTCGTTTGCACCTTTCAATTCTTAAAACAAATTTTAGATCTGCGGGGGCGAAAATTTAGTTCTGTATTACAGTCTACAGAACTTTACAATGTTTTAGTTCCCTGGGGGCTTCACAGAGGGAATTCTTGTTAAAATTTTCTGCAAAATTCTTGTTTCCATGATCTTTTGTATTCTTAAAATTTTTTACTCATGTGCGTATAAATGTGTAATGGGGTCCCCGCGGGTGAAAGAACATAAAAGTCAACAGATTTTGTTGGTTCGCCTTTTGTTGGACTGTCTTGGCCCTTTTTAATTGGGCACCAAATTTTTTTCCTCATCCCATTTTACATTAACAGTTTTTTGGGTTTGTTTTTTTTCTTAAAAACTGATAAATTTGGTTACCAACGGGAAAGGACACCCCACTAAATTTAAAGAATTGATGAAAGGGGTGATGTTAGCACTCTCTCTGCGTTTTTTGCGGATATAAAGTTGCGGGAAAACCACCAATAAAACTTTTTGTCCTAATTTTTTAGTTAGAACTTTTTTTTTGCAACTAATGGGGAGGTAGGGGAATGTAAGCCTTGCCTACAATCGGGCGCATCTTAGACTTTTTTAATCGTCTCTAAGTTTCCCCCCTTTGCCAACCAAGCCTCTCTTTTTCTTCTTCGCCGCACGTCAAACTGTGAAAGCAGTTCGTCTCCCCCAACCCTTTAAAGTCTTTAGGGAAAGTACCCTTTTGTTTATCAACCCCTTCTGATTTTCTTCATTTATTGTTACAAATTTATTAAAACAGCAACATTCTTAATGGGGGGTCTATTTTTAGTTTGCCTGGAACTTGAAATAGCATGAAAAACATTGCCTGACGTTTGCTGGATCAATACTTCAAAATCAATTCTTCGTCCCTTTTGATAAACGCTCTCCTCAAGCATTCCTTCAAAAATTCGTTTTGCCCTTTTCAAATATCTTGCCATGTTGAGTTTCTTTTCTAACTCAAAAATTTTTATTTAATTAAAAAAAAAATACTTAATAAAATCAATATCAAGGGTCTTTTTGCGCTTGGATCATAAACAAAGTAAAACCCCCTTTTGGGGCTTTAATGTAGCTTTTTAGAACAATTTTAATGTCTCGTTTACTTTTTTAAGCTTCCTTTTTAATTTCGGGGTCTGGCTTTTAAAAAAAATTTTGCCCTCGCCTTTCTTTGAATATAAAATTTTTGGTTTTTTGTATCAAAAAAAGGCCTGTAAACATTAATTTCTTCACCCGTTGTTTGATCAACGCGTTTTTTTTTTAATGTCAGTTTAAACAGCAAGTTTAGCGTTATTAGTTAAACCCATGCTGTGGCTTTTTGGGGTTTAGTTTTTTAATTTTTTCCGCCCCACCTACTAATGAACACAGACCCAAGCAAAGAAAAACCCCTAGAGTAAAGCTGCGGGGGGGCCCCTTGCCCCTTTCTAGAACCAAAACTCGTTCCCTGATAGAGCACTTAAGTCGATGCCCCTATAACATAAGTAACAGCTTTTAAAAGGGAGAGAATACCTTCGTTGGTTTGCTGTATTTTGAAAGGTCTTGCCAGTACTTTCTGCTTTGGGAATGTTTGTTTTAAACTAAAGGTTTTTATGTTAGGGTTTTTACTATCTTTCTTTGGCGGGCCCCGTAGGCACGTTTGGATAAACCCGAACAACATCTTTTATAAAATAAAAAAAATTTATTTGTATATCTTTAATCGTTATTTTTTAAAATTTTAGCTGGCCATTTTAAAAAAAATGCATAACGTTATCGGCTTCTTCTTTTTTATCAAATTTTAATGTTTTTTACGTCTTCACAGCTCCCCCCGCTTTCCATGCAACTGATTATCCCTTTGACCTTAGGTCAATCCTAAACCGTTTTCGTTGTTAAATAATCTCAAGCCAAAATTGTGAAATGTAAATCTTTAGACACAAGGCTGCTGTTTGATTTTACCCCTCCCACCCCAAAAAAATTTTCTTATTTCGTTTTAAATGTGTAAGGTCTAAGCCCGCGCGTAGTTTGGTTTGGACACCATCAATTTTTCATTGCACTTCGCTATTTAGGATTTAAAAAAATTTTCACTTGCTCTTTTGAAGGGGGGGGGGGTTTTCATCTTCAACACAATAAAATACCTTTAAGGATTTGCTGCGACACAAAATAAAATTCCCCCAAAGTCTGCCTGCTTCTGGGGTATGTTTTTAAATGAATACTCTTTCGTAATATTTGAAAATTTTGATGATATTGTTGCTCAATCAGCCCTTTCAAAAAAAAGGGTTGCTAACAACGCCCAAAATCTAACGAGATGTCAGAAATGCTGTACTTTCTTCTGTCTGTTGAGATAACACTTTTTATTCGTTAAAAGTAGTTCTATACAGCTGCTTTTTAAAGCTCCTTAAAAATGGCGCATGCGCTTTTAAAAAAATCAAAATCTAAAGGGAAAAGGAAAAACGATTTTCCAACCAAACTTTAAGGCTACATACTTTTTTTCCGCTTTAGTATCTTCAGCCCTTTTCATGTTTTTTGTGCTTTTTATTTTTTGATTCCTTGAAACGCAAATCGCCCTTTCATTCCCGGGTTTGCCATAATCAGAAAAGTTAAAAATATGTCCCCATTTGTAAAGAAAAAAATTTTTTTTGCCCCCAAGTTTTTTAAAAATTTTTTAACATTCCCGCCCCAAATTCTGGACAACTGTCCTGTTGTGTCGTTGTTGAATCGAGTACATTTTTAAAATAAGCCCTGCAGAGCCCGGGACAATTTCATCCTCCTAGGCCGGAAAATTTTTTAGTAAAAATTGTCTCACAATAGTAATGGGTTTGGAACAGTAATATTCCCCTTTTATTTTCCCCTTTACGCCAAAGGGGTTTTTTCATTTTCTATGGGGCAAGAAACGAGCCATATCTGTAACATTTTTTTTATAAAACAAAAAAAAAAAATTAAATTTTTAAAGAAACTGGCAGCATTGAAGATGAAGATTTTATTTTTTTTGATCGGGGGACGCATAGTGATTCCCCTTGGGCGGCACGCTCGGGGCTCCATTTCTGATGAATTAGCAGAAAAGGGGGGGGGTTCATTTCCAACAAGGGCGGTAAAAAATTAAAGAAAAAAAGGCAGATCATTTACCCAAAATTTGGCCAAGAAACCCCCCGAATTTTTAGACCCTAATGTTTTGAAGTAAAAGTGACCTTTGTTTTGAGGGCGACCCAAGGCAACTTTTTCAGCTTTCAACTAAAAAGACCCAAAGTTTTAGCCGTGGGGTTTAATTGAAAAAACCAAGGGGAAAATCAAAAAAGCCCCTTTGGGCCCTTTTTCCAAAATTAAGGGGGGAGCAGTTGCTAAACCAAAAAACCGCAAGAACTCCCAACAGATAACCCAAAAGCAAAACTGGAAAATTAAAAAAATTAAATCAATCGCGGTGAATTTAAAAAATGAAAAAGAACAAATCCATTTTTTTGAAAAAACGCGTTAAAGACTATACACGACTCGCCGTACCCGCGAGAAAACGGCCCTTTACGTACTTAAGAACCATCAGAGGCGAATTAAAAACAATTTTGCAAAACTAGGGAACTAGATGACTATAAAAAAAAGAAAAAAAGAAAAACTCGTTGAGGCTGATGACCCCTTAGGCCTGAATTAAAGAAGAATAACCCAAAAACTAAAAAACTTGAACAAGAGAGTCACAGACTAGAATGCTAACTACTAAACCCAGACAATTTCGAAATCAAGTGAATAGAAAAGGAAAATACCGGGGAAAATTTTTTTTAGAAGACACAACACGAGAAAGAAACGAAAATGTTTTTTGGAAGCAAGGAGTCACATAGAAACTTATAACGGGCCCTTTGTTTGCAAAAGTAACTGGGATGGCTTTCGGGCCCGGGGGTGGTCAAAGTTCATTACCTCCGCCGCCTCCCTCCACCCGTAAATTGGGTAAAAAAAAAAAGCTTTATCATCTTGCGAGTTATTAAAAAAATTAGCCGGTAAAACTATAGACTCTTTACCGGGTAATTAGGAGGTATGTACTGGCTTTTTTTCTACGCAAGCAAAGTTGGCTTTATGGCCGAGCATAGGGCATTATTCTCTTAAAATTGGGGTTTTTTTTAGTAAGATAAAGACCAAGTAACTAGGCCTGTTAAAACCCAAAAAAAGCGCTTCTTTTCTATTCATGGTTTTCCCCGAACAGAGCCGCGAGCTTTTTCTGAGTCTCAATGGCCTTTTGGGCCCTTTTGGGCTTCGGGAAATTGATGACTTTTCGGGGGCCATCTTGTTTTTTTACTGCTTGCAAAATTACTGGCTCAAATTTATGTTTTTTGGTCCAACCTTTGTTCATTTCCGCAACGAAATTTTATTGTTGTATTTTTATTGTTTTCCCACCTGGATTCGAGGGCAGAAGGTGCATGTATAAACCATGCCCAAAAGCAAAATCCTTTCGCTTTTCGTATTGTAAAACATTTTGGTACCTTTTAAAACTTGAAGGGAAATCAACTGTAGAATTATGGGATCCTTAAATTTGCTAAGTATGTTTTTGTGCTCAAAAGCCCGTAGAAGGTCAGTTAGCCGATCTTGCCCCTTGGAACCTGCAAACCCAAAGTAAGTACGATAAGTCGTTTATTTGTTCTATTCCCCCTCTAGTTAGGCCCCTTTGAAGTGTTAAATAAATGTTGTCCATGCTGTTTTATGCTCTTTCTCATGGCCCCAGGGAACCTGGCCTGAAAGAAAGTGTGTAAGGAGGATTCAGGGAAGTTAAAATTTTTTGTGCACGCCCCAAAAATAAGGGGGGCCTACCATGATTAAGGTCCAACTTTTTTCTAAAGTCTGTCTTGAGTTAATATTAATTCGTTACAGATCCTTTCAAAAGCCCTTCATGCATTCGGTTCTGAATGGATTAAAAATTTGTCATTTGGTAATGGTGCTTGCAGTTCAGTCAAAAACGTCTGAAGGTGTAAAAAAATGAAATTGACATGACCCAACAAAGGATTAGGATATTTAAGTTTACAGCATTCCCTCCACCCCATTTTATGCCAAACAAGCAAAGTTTAAAATGGTTCTGATAAAACTGCATCGTTTCAAACCCCACTTTTGCATGTATCTTTTTTATGGGGGGTTAAGATATCTTTTAAAAGCGTACTCCCTTTACTTTTAAGGGTCAGTCTGGGTCCGAAAAGTCGAGGGTGTCAGTTTTTTTTTTTTAAATTTATGTGGCCCAACAGAATATTTTGCATCGTAATTTTAATGAACCTTTTTTAATTTTTTTAAAAAAAAATGTTTTTTAAATAACCAAATCAAAACCGCCCTTCTTTTTTTGAACTCTTTGAAACAATTGCGGGGCCAAAAGGGTTCGGCTCCATGAAAAATTTTACAAAGTCGTATGTTTAATATAACTAAACCAAGGGGAAAAATAAATTAAAAAAATGAAAAGGGGAACAAACGACGTTAAACATTAACAATACCTGATGGGTTTTTCGGGTTTTGCTCAATAAAAAAGCAATGAGAACTTTTTAAAAATTACCTTAAACTTAACAATCAAATCAAAAACAATATTAAAAATTCAAAACCAAAAAAGGAAACAAAATTCGATTTTTATAGGGCTAGCTAAAATGCTGGGTTTACAACTAAATCTACCCACTCTTTTTATGTTTCGCCAGATGAAACGACGTTTTAGGGGAAAATCCCCTCAAACTTGCATTAAATTTATTACCCTTATGTTTATTTGGGCGAGCTAACACTGATAAAACTTTTATGATGGGGCCCCAACTGTTTTAAAGCTCTCCCTAGGAAAACGCAATTTCATTTTTAAATTATAAATTTTCCCCAATTTACATTTAAAAGATTTTTGTGGGGGGTCGGGTCATTAATATAAAAATCAAAGACAAAACAGGGAAATCTAAAAATGTGATAACCTGCACAGTTTTGGGGAAAAAAAATAATTTACTAAAAAATGTCGCGTGGGCCCGAGAATCCGGAGTTCATTACGCCCCGTAAGGTGTAAACTTTTTGAATTAAAAGACCTTGCAACTTGCGGACTTTGAACAAAGGTGAGATAGGGCCCTTTTTATGGGGTTTTATACACAAAGATGGTGATTTAAAAGCAAAGAGGTTCGACAGTAAAAAGTTTTCCAAACTAAACCCGCTC
>CM031606.1:78562831-78565331 GCA_018398815.1 Conus ventricosus
CTCACACGATCATAGCCGTGGTGAAGTCTAAGGTATCAGAACTCCTTCTGGGATTGTCGTTGAATGGAAGGTAGTAGGCTCGTGGTGGTGGCGGTTTCTCTTCAACACCAGTTTTGCAAAGCATCCTTACGTACGTGCATATAATTACAGTCAATCGGTGATGACATCTTTGTCATAACGTCAAGTTTTCATATAGCTTCGACCCAATGAAGTCACTCCACTTTCGACGTGACTATAACATCTGTCATCGTTGGAAAAAGAGCTGCCGCTCGAAATATTGGAATATATTTGTAGTGTACATTGCTCGTTTTGCCTTTTCGCTTCAATTCTCTCTCTCTCTCTCTCTCTCTCTCTCTCTCTCTCTCTCTCTCTCTCTCTCTCTCTCTCTCTCTCTCTCTGGTGTGTGTGTGTGTGTGTGTGGGGGGGGGGGGGGGGGGTGGTGGAAGGGACAGTGGAAAGAGGAGGCAGGCAAGACACACAAACTGACAAACAAGCAGAAAAAGAAACAACAAGAAAGATGAAAGAAAAACACGGCACAGACAAACAAAACAGAGAGGTCAAGAAGATGGAAGAGAGAGAGAGATGAGAGAGAGAGAGAGAGAGAGAGAGAGAGAGAGAGAGAGAGAGAGAGAGAGAGAGGAGGGGGGGGAAGAAGAAAGAAAAGTAAAGATGGAAAAAGGAGGAGAAAAAAAAAAACAGTATGAAAAAGAAAGAGAAAGAAAGGAAGGAATAATAAGAGACAGAAAACAAAACAAAACAAACAAAACAACAACAAAAAAGAAAAGGGAAGAATTGTGAAAGAAACACGATACTGCAAGACAGGGAATATAGGAAAGATAAATATCTAAAAAGAAAAAAAAAAAGAAAGAAATAAAAGGGAAAAAAAAGAAGAAGAAAAAAGAAAAAAGTAAATCTTAGACTTGGAACGGCAGAAAAGAGGAAACAACAACAACAACAACAACAACAACAACAATGAAAAGAAAAGAAATGAAGGGAAATATGAAGGAACACGACAGCTGCGGCTGATCGAGATCTTTTGCTGTAGGGTCCACTCATTCCACTTGTTTTTTTCTCTTCCTCTGTCATCAGATTCAGTGCTGTGGTTTGGAGGGGGGGACATCATCAAAAGTTTTAGTTTCTGGACTACGTTTGAACTCATTAACCGAATTGTCTTCATTCTGTAACACTGGTACACATGGGAGACATTATTGTAAGCGTTACACTCTGGACTAAGTTTGAACTCATTAACCGAATTGTCTTCATTCTGTAACATTGGTACACGTGGGAGACATTATCATAAGCGTTACACTCTGGACTAAGTTTGAACTCATTAACCGAATTGTCTTCATTCTGTAACATTGGTACACGTGGGAGACATTATTATAAGCGTTACACTCTGGACTAAGTTTGAATTCATTAACCAAATTGTCTTGATTGTGTAACACTGGTACACATGGGAGACATTATTACAAGTTTTGGGTTCTGGGCTGATTTAAAACTCATTAACCAAAATGTATTCATAAAGAAAAGGTGATATATCTTCAAGGTTCATAAGTCCATGTGAACGCATTAAACTATTGTATTCATATTAAAGTTCTGAACGAAGTGTGAACTCATTAGATAATTGTTTCATGAAGCTGAAGTGCTAGAACTCAAGATTTTGACCCTAGTGTAAACGTTGTAAGCAGTTGTAAACGTACAGTGACGCTGGAATAAATCTTAGGCTCTGAGCTCAGTGTAGAATTCACCAAACGGTTGTTTTCATAACGTAACAATCTTATGATTTCATGACTCACAGCTCAGTGTGAACTTACGACACGATAGTATTCATAAAGTACCGTTGCCTTCACCCAGGTTCTCAACACAGTATGAACTTATCAAACAATTGTATGAACAAAGTAACGATGCTTTTACTTCAAATTGGGAAGTAAGTGCGAAGCCATGACATAATTGGGCTCGCATTGTGTAATGCTCCTATCATTTCAAGGATTTGTAGACAGTGTAAATCCATTACACATTTGCATATATAAAACAGCAGCACCGTAACTCCGAAGCTCTGAAGTAAGTGTGAACGTATCAGCAGGAAGAAACTCTAGAGAAGGGCTTTGCAGCAGATCGTCTTCAGAGGAGAAATCCTACTCTTACAAATGCCTTGGCACGGCAGCATCCAGATCATGACTCCAAGATGCCCACCTGCTCTAAGAAATAGTTTAGACGTTGCAGAGATTCGAACCCGCACCTTCAGGATGACTGGGCATCTCAAGGCGTCACCTCTTGACGGATGTTTTACCCACGTAGCCATGAAACTCCCATCTCAGTCGGAAATTAAAAAGAAAATGTTTTAATGGGCACACATAAACGAACAAATTCCAATAACTGGCTTTAGTCATGTACACAAACATCACACAAGGATTTAAAACGCGCGTTACATAAATCATTATCCCAAATCCGTCGAATCATGGCATTCGAAGAAAGTAATAATTATACACACCTATTTCAA
>CM031606.1:78570331-78572831 GCA_018398815.1 Conus ventricosus
AGAGAGAGAGAGAGAGAGAGAGAGAGAGAGAGAGCAGTTTTTACATGTTTCCATTAAAACTGATCAGTAACCTGGAAAGCCCTCTTTTTCCCACTCTACAATTACAAGTGCTAGGACAACAATACTTGGTAGAACAATAAATACTGACAGCTCCTTTCCAGCTATTCTTTGTTTGAAGACGCCAAGCCAACGATGAAGTTGGTAAATATACGAATGTTGTCAACTATTACTTTTCTTCCATATTAAATAGATTGGGCAAAACCTAACTATCATCACAGATTCCAGGGCTTGGGTTTTTTTTTTTTTTCCTTTTTCCCCCCACTCCAGTATTAGCTTGTGCTGAAAACTAACTGCGTTTAAAACGTTACTGAATTCTTGTTGCATTAGCATCCTGCCCCCTACCCCTTCCCGGGCCCCCCACCCCCATCCAGCAAGGTGAGATTGGTTTTCTCTTTTTGTTATGCGTTGTTTGTGGTTTTTGTTGGTTTTTGTTTGTTTTTTTAAAGAAATTTGACATTTCTTAGACATCATGAGCTGTTACAATCATTTATTTTGGCATTAATTAAAGATATGGTCATTATATCTCAGTGGGGTGGAAACATTGCAGTAAATATTTATGTACCTTTGTTTTTATAAAGATCATCGCATTTAATGTCATTTTCGTCGCGATAAAAGCAGATACAAATTAATGTCTTCTTGAATTCAGAAAAATAAGATTAGTAGCAACATATAAATAACGCAAAGTGCGTAAGGGGGTAAGGTAACAGCCAAATGTTTTGCAGTGAGTCAAACGGTAAAAGCAGCCAAAAAGCAGCAAATTAAGCTCCCTTATACATTCCATAAAAAAAACTGTTCACTTCGATCTCTCTTTGTGATGGATATCAAATCAAATTTCACTGTTGGATAAAAGCACAGAATTTTGAAATGGAGGGATAAAACGAAAATTATGTCATCAGATACGTTAATATGAGCTGCGGACACGAGCATTTGAAACAAGCCCGCGCTAAATCGCTGTTTGTAACGAAAGGGAGATCAGGTAAGTAAAGGTGGCCTTTCCATAAACCCACAACTACCCGCAAATTTGCCTGGCCTTTTCACCTCTGAATAAGCAGAAATTGAGCGGGCAGACATCCTTGACTTCTTTTTCCCATGGCTCCCACCGCCAAATCCCTCCCCCATCACCTCCACCCCATCCCCACCCACGTCCGCCCGCCCCCCCCCCCCCTCCCCCCCACACCCCAGCCCACCTTTTCTTTAATGACTCATCGTTCCCAGCGCGTCTTTTCATGTCCTTATTGTGTGCACCCTGTCTAAACATAAAGAAAGCTTGTTTGTTGGCACAGACAGAGTGAGGTACACCACGAACAAACAAACAACAACAAAAAACAGTAGCAGCAACAGCAACAACAACAACAACGTAGCAGTAACAGCAACAACAACAACAACAGTAGCAGCAACAGCAACAACAACAACACAGAAAACAGCAACAACAACAACAACAGTAGCAGCAAACAGCAACAACAACAACAGTAGCAGCAACAGCAACAAAAACAACAACATTTAGCAGCAACAGCAACAACAACAACAACAGTAGCAGCAACAGCAACAACAACAGTAGCAGCAACAGCAACAACAACAACAGTAGCAGCAACAGCAACAGCAACAACAACAAAAACAGTAGCAGAAAACAGCAACAACAACAACAACGTAGCAGCAACAGCAAAAAACAAACAACAACAACAGTAGCAGCAACAGCAGCAAACAACAACAACAGTAGCAGCAACAGCAACAACAAACAACAACAGTAGCAGCAACAGCAACAACAACAACAACAGTAGCAGCAACAGCAACACAACAGTAGCAGCAACAGCAACAACAACAACAACAACAGTAGCAGCAACAGCAACAACAACAACAACAGTGCAGCAACAGCAACAACAACAACAACAGTAGCAGCAACAGCAACAACAACAACAACAGTAGCAGCAACAACAACAACAACAACAACAGTAGCAGCAACAGCAACAACAACAACAACAACAGTAGCAGCAACAGCAACAACAAAAAACAACAGTAGCAGCACAGCAACAGCACACAACAACAACAACAACAACAGTAGCCAAGCAACACACAACAACAAAACAGTAGCAGCAACAGCAACAACAACAACAACAGTAGCAGCAACAGCAAAAACAACAACAACAGTAAGCAGCAACAGCAACAACAACAACAACAACAACAGTAGCAGCAACAGCAACAACAACAACAACAACAGTAGATAGCGCAGTGCAGTACTGGCACCTGCCTCTCACACCTTGACCTTTTGGGATTGGCTTTTTAGATAAGTCTGTGCGCAGAATGCGGTATGAGTCAGATGAGGCGAATTGCCTCCCTTGTTCTCCTTGGTTTTGGGGCACGAGACTCGGAACGGACAGCCTCTCTCTGGTTCCCGATTTCATTTTGATGGACCCCAACTTCCGTTCAGTCAAGTTTCCCCTGT
>CM031606.1:78580331-78612831 GCA_018398815.1 Conus ventricosus
CAAAAAAGGGTACTGTTTTGCCCCCCGGGGGGAAAAACAATAAAGGGAGTATTGTATTGCCCCCCAGGGAAAAATAAGAAGAGTAACTGTATTTTTTCCCCAGGGAAGACAATGAAGAGTACTTTTTATTGTCCCCGGGGGAAAAAGAAATGAAGGTAAGATTGTCCCCTGGGGGAAAAAGCCAATGAAGATTTACTGTTTTGCCCCCCAGGAAAAAGACAATGAAGGGGTACTGTATTGTCCCCAGGGAAGACAAAAAAGGGGGTACTGTATTGTCCCCGGGGAAAGGAAAAGAAAATAAAAAGGGGAGTCCGAAAAGGCCCCCCCGGGGAAAAAAGACAATGAAGATTTCCTGAAATTGTCCCCCGGGGAAAGGGACAATGAAGAGTCTGTATGCCCCCCGGGAAAGGTAATAAAGGGAAAAACTGTTTGCCCCGTGGGGGAAGAAATAAAGGGAAGTACTTTTTTTGGCCCCCTTGGAAAGGGAAATGAAGGTACTGTATTGCCCCCTAGGGAAGACAATTTTTGGGTTTATTTTTTGGGCCCCTAATGAAGATAATAAAGAGTAACGGTTTGCCCCCGGGGAAAAAGGAAAAAAACAATGAAGAGTATTTTCCCCCGGGTTTTGACAAATGAAAAATTACTGTATGGTCCTGAAGGGTTTAAAATTTGTGGGAAATACAGTATTGCCCCTGCATAGGGTTTTTTGATATACAGTTTTGGTCCCTCCCGGGGAAAACAGTGTGGTGCCCTGTTTTGTCTTAAAAGCGAAAATAATGAGGTGTACAGTATTGCCCGCAGGAGATAATGGGGGTGTACTTTTTATGGTCCTGCGGGAAAGGATAGTGTGGTTTTTACAGTATTGTCCTGCAGAAAAGATTAATGTGGTTGAATTATTGTCCTGCAGGGGGGGATAGTGTGGTTTTTTTCCCTGTTTTGTCCTGCAGGGGGATAGTTTTGGGTGTACGTATTGCCCTAAAGGGGGGATAGTGTGGGTACTTTAGGGGTCCTGCATGGGGGTCATGGGGGTGTACTGTTTTGTCCTGGGGGGGAGATAATGGGTGTAAAAGTATTGTTCCCCGGGGCCCCGGAAACTTGTTAGTTGGTTTTCTTTTTTTCCCTGCAGGGGGGTTAATGAGGTTTTACTGTTTGTCCTGCGGGGAAAAATGAGGTTTTACTGTTTTGTCCGCGGGAGATAATGGGGTTTGAAAGGTTTGTTTTCCTGCGGGGGAGAAAAGTGTGGTGTACAGTATTTTTCCTACAGGGAGATAGTGTGGGGGTTTCCCGGTTTTGTCCTGAAAGGGAGTTTGTGGGGTTTTGTACGTATTGTCCTGCGGGAGGGGATGTGGGGTTGCACGTTTTGTCCTGCGGGGGAGATATTTGGGGTGTACAGAAATTTTTCTTGCAGGAAAAATTTTTGGGGTTTTACTGTATTGTCCCCCAGGAAAAATTGTTGTGGTTTTTACGGGGTTTACTGTCCTGCAGAGATAATTTTTTGTGGTGGGACTGTATTGCCCTGCAGGGGGGGGTTAATGGGGTTTTGTATGTTTTTGCCCTGCAGAGTACAGGGGGGTTTTGTACTGTATTGTCCTGCAGGGAGATATTTTTGGGCCCCCGTACTGTATTTTTCCTGCAGGGAGATTTTGTGGTGAAACCTGTTTTTGTCCTGCGGGAAAATAGGGGGGTGTACTGGGGTTTGTTGCCAGGGAGAAAGTGTGGTTTTATTTTGTATTTTTTCCTGGGGGGGAGAATTTTTTCCCAGGGTCGTGAAAACAGTTTTGTCCTGCAGGGAGAAAATGGGGTTTGAAAGAAATTGCCTGAAAAGGGAGATATTTGTGGGGTTAACTTCTTTTTTCCTCCCCGGGGGAGTTTAATAAAGGGGTACAGTTTTGCCTGCGGGGAGATAGGGGGTTTTTTTTTACTTTTACTGTTCCCAGGGAGATAATAAGGGGGTAACAGTATTGTCCTGCAGCGAGTAATGAGGGGGTTAAAAAAAATTGCCTGCAGGGGAAAAAGGGGGGGTACAAAATTGCCCTGCAAGGGGGTAATGAGGGTCCCAAGTTTGGGTCCTGCAGGGAGATAATGGGGTAAAAAAAATTGCCGGCGGGAGATAATGGGTTTTGTACATTTATTGCCCTGCGGGAGATTGTGGTGTAAGTTTTGCCTCCCAGGGGGATTGTGTGGTTTTTTAAACTGCATTGTCCGCAGGGGGGGAAATGATTTTTGTACAGTATTGCCTGCGGGGGAGTAATGAGGGGTCCCGTTTTTCCCGGCCGGGAGATAATGAGGGGGGTTACAGTATTGCCTGCCAGGGGGAAAATTTTGAGGGTCCCTGAAATTGCCCCTGGGGGGAAAAGAAAAAAGGGGTTTGGTCCCTGTTTTGCCCGGGGGTTGAAGAATAATCCCCCCCTATTAGCCTGCAAGGAGAAATAAAGGTTTACTTTTTTGTCCTGCAGCGAGATAAAAAAGGTTTTGTACTTTTTATTGCCTGCATGGAGATAATGGGGTTTGTCCCAGAAAGTACTGCGGGGAAAGGAAATTGGGGTGTACAGTTTTTGCCCTGCAGCGGGGGTTAATGAGGTTTTACAGTTTTGCCGCAGGGGGGAAAATTTAAAGGGGGACATTTATTGTCCTGCGGGATTTAATTTGAGGTTGAAACGTATTGCCCCTGCGGGGAGATTGTTTTGGGTTGTACAGTATTTTCCCTTTGCAGCGGTTTAAGGGAGGTTTGTACGAAATTGTCCGAGGGAGATAATGAGCTTTTCATATTGCCCGCGGGGGCCCACGTTTTTGGGTGAACTTTTTGTCCTAGGGAAATAGTGGGGGATTTTTGCTTTGGGTCCTCCCGGGAAATAGTGTGTTTTTTCTGCATTTTTCCTGCGGGGCGGAAAAATGGTGTGATTTTTTTTTGCATTGCCCCTGCAGGGAAAATAGCCCTGCAGGGAGATAGTGTAAATTTTCTGCATTGCCCTGCGGGAATATGTGTTTTTCGGGCATTTTTCCTGGGGGAAAAAATAGTGTGATTTTCTGCATTGTCCTGCAGGGAAATAGTGTGATTTTCTGCAGGGGTCCTCAGGGAAATAGTGGGGTTTTCGGCTTTTTGTCCTGCAGGGGGGAATGTCCTGCAGGGGAAATGGGTGTGATTTCGCATTTTTCCGCGGGGGAGTGTGTGATTTTTTTGCATTGTCCTGCAGGGAAATAGTGTGATGTTTTTGCTTGTCCCCCGGGGGGATAGTGTGTTTTTCTGTATTGTCCGCATGGAGATAACCCTGCAGGGAGATAGTGGGCTTTTCTGCATTGTCCTGCAGGGAAAAGGGGGTGTCATTTACGGGCATTGTCCTGGGGAAAGAATAGTTTGTTTTTTGTTTTGTCCTGAATGGAGATTTTGTAAATTTTCTGCATTGCCTGCAGGGGGATGGGGTGATTTTCTGCATTGTCCTGAAAGGGAGACAGTGTGGTGTTTTTAACAGAAATTGTCTTGCAGGGAGATAATGTGGGGTTTTTTTTTACTGATTGCCCTCCGGGAAGATGTGGGTTTTGTACTGTTTTTGTCCTGCAGAGATACATTGTGGTTTTACTGTTTTGGTCCTGCAGGGAGATAATGGGGTGTACTGTTTTGTCCTGCAGAGAACAGTGGGGTTTGTACTGTATTGTCTGCGGGGGACATAAAAGGGGTTTTTGTACTTTTATTGTCCTGCAGGGAGATAGTGTGGTGTTTTTTAATTGTCCTGCAGGGAGGATAGTGAGGGGTGTTGTGGTGTTTGCAGGGAGTTAGTGTGGTGAAAGTTTTGCCCTTTCGAGATCCCGTGTGGTTACAGTTTTGCCCGCAGGGAGTTTAAAAAGGGTTTTGTACAGTATTCCTCCCGGGGGTGGTTTGTGTGGGTGTACGTATTTTTTCCTGCAGGGGGGGATAATGGGGGTTGTACATTTTTTTTCCTGCAGGGGGGGGATAGTGTGGTTTTTTAAACTTTTTTTATTTGTCCTGGGGGGGAGAAAATGAGGTTTTTACAGTATTGTTTGCAGCGGATAATGAGGGTACAGATTTTTCCTGCAGGGGGGAATTAATGAGGGGGTTAAAAGCTTTTTTCCTGCGGGAGATAATGAGGGGGTTTTCAGTATTGCCTGCAGGGGGGAAAAATGAGGTTTACAGTTTTTGTCCTGCAGGGAGTAATGAGGGTACAGTTTTTTTCCTCCCGGGGAGATTTTGGGGGGTTTTTAAATTGTCGGGGGGGGAAAGGATGTTTTTGGTTTTGTATTTGTATTGTCTGCAGGGAAAAATAATGGGGTGAACAGTATTGCCCTGCAGGGAGACTGTTTTGGTTTTCCCGTTTGCCCTGCGGGAGAAAAAGAGGGTAACAGTTTTGGTCTGCGGGGGAGAAAATGAGGTGTCCCATTTAATTGTCATGCAGGGAGAAAATGAGGTGTACAGTTTTGGTCCTGCGGGGGAGAAAAATGAGGTGTACAGTATTGTCCTGCGGGGAGTTTTAAAGAGGTGTACTTTATTTCCTGCGGGGAGTAAGGATGTACAGTATTGCCCGGGCAAGGGGGATAAAAAGGTGTACAGTATTGTCCTGCACGAGATAAAGGGTTTGTACTGAAAGGGCCCTTTCAGGGAGATAATGGGTTGTACAGTATTGTTGCAGGGAGATCATGGGGGTTTTTTTCCCAGTATTGCCTGAAAGCGAGGAAAAAGGGGGTGTACGGGATTGTCCTGCAGGGGGGAAAAAGAGGTGTACGTATTGTCCTCCCAGCGAAAATAAACGGGTTTTAACTTTTTTGTCCTGCGGGGAGATAATGGGGGTGAAACAGTATTGCCTGCGGGATTTTTAATGAGGGGGGTTACTTTATTTTTTAATGCAGCGAGTTAATGAGGTGAATTTTTTGCCCCTTGAAAGGGAGATAATGAGGTTTTACAGTTTTTTCCTGCAGGGGGGAATAATGGGTTACAGTTTTGCCCTGCGGGGGGAGATAGTTGTGGTGTACAGTATTGCCCCTGCAGCGGGGATAATGAGGTTTTTCATATTGTCCTGCAGGGAAAAATTTTGGGGTTTTGTACAAGTATTGTCCTGCGGGGGGGATAAAAGTGTGGTAAAACGAAATTGCCCTTTGCGGGAAAAATAGTTTTGGATTTTCTGCATTGTCCTGCAGGGAAAAATAGTGTGTTTTTTCTGCATTTTTCCTGCAGGAAAATAGTGTGTTTTTGGGCATTTTTTCCTCCCAGGGAGATAGCCCTGCAGGGAGACAGTGGGGGTTTTTCTGCATTGCCCTGCGGGGGAAAAATAGTGTGTTTTTTCGGGGCCCATTGCCCTTCCCGGGAAAAATAGTGTAAATTTTTCGGCTTGGTCCTGCGGGGGAAAAATAGTGGATTTTCTGCATTTTTCCGGGCAGGGGGGGTTTATTTCCCCCTTTGAGGAAATAGTGTGATTTTTTTGCTTTTGTCCTGCAGGGGTTAGTCCTGCGGGAGTTAGTTTTATTTTTTTGCTTTTTGTCCTGCCCCTGGGGGAATTTTATTTTGGGGTTTTTTTCGGGAAATTTTTCCCTCCCGGGAGATTTGTTGATTTTCTGCATTGTATCCCCCCCAAAAATTTTGGAGATAGTGTTGGGATTGTCACAACTGAAGACAATCCCCCCCGCAAAAAATATGCGGGCATAACAACTTTTTGGATGAAGCCTTGGTTTTTTCAAACCCTATGTAAATTTTACCCGCCCAAAACCCTTTAAAGCCAAGGAAAAGTTTTTTGTTGTTGTTGCCCGTAAAAGGGCCCCTTAAAAGGACCCCAGGGACCCACCCAAACAGCCCGGAATTTATTTGAAAACTTTTGGTAAAAATTGCATCACCCGGGGGGAAGAGGGGGGTTTGTGTGTTTTTTGGGCATTGCCCTGCGGGGAAAAATAGTGGGGATGTTCTGCATTGCCCTTTGCAGGGAGGATAGTGTGTTTTTTCTGCATTGTCCTGCTTTGAGAAACCCTGCAGGGAGAAAAGGGTGCTTTTCTGAAATTTCCCCTTTAAAAGGGAGATGGGTTTGTCTTTTTTACTGCTTTGCCCTGCAGGGGGGGATGGGTTTTTTGTTTTTTTCGGGCATTGTCCCTGAAGGGAAAAATTGGGGGTGGGGAAATTTTCTGCATTGTCCCTGCAGGAAGATAGTGTGTTTTTTCTGAAATTGTCCTGCGGGGGAGATAGTTTTCATTTATGCATTGCCCTGCGGGAAGATAGTGTAAATTTTCTGCATTGTCCTGCAGGGAGTAATGGGTTTTGAAAAAGTATTGTCTGCAGGGAGAAAATTGAGGGTACATTATTGCCCTGCGGGGAGTTTTAATGAGGTTTTAACAGCATTTTTTCCTGGGGAAAGATAATGTGGTGTACGTATTGCCCTTGCAGGGTGATTTTTTTGGGGTTTGTACTGAAATTGTCCTGCGGGAGAAAAAGAATGTACAGTTTTGCCCTGAAAGGGGAGATAATGGGGGGGTACAGAATTGCCCTGCATGGGGATAATGGGGTTTGTCCCAGTATTGCCCTGCAAGGGGGGGGAAATGAGGTGAAACAGTTTTGGGTCCTGCGGGGGAGTTTAAAGGGGTTTTGTACTGTATTGCCCTTTGCAGGGAGATAATGAGATGAAACATTTATTGTCCGCAAGGAGAAAAAGAGGTTACAGTATTTTTTCCGCGGGGGGTGTTTAATGGGGTTGTACTTTTATTGTCCTGCAGGGAGAAAAATTGGGTGTACGAAATTGTCCTGCGGGGATAATGAGGTGTTCAGTTTTGCCCCTTGCCCTGCGGTTTAATGGGTTTGGTGCAGAATTGTCCTGCGGGAGATAATAGGTTTTACGTTTTGGTCCTGCGGGCGAGATAAAAGAGGTTTTTCTGTATTGCCCTGCAGGGGGGTTTAAGAGGGTCAGTATTGTCCCCCAGGGGGGGGGGAAAATGGGGTTTTTTCCCAGTATTGTACTGCAGCGGGGAAATAATGGGGTTTTGTTCAGTATTGCCCTGCAGGGAGATAATTGAGGTGTACATTTTATTGCCCTGCAGGGAGTAAGGGAGGGTACATTATTGTCCGGCGGGGGAAGATAGTGGGGTTTGTACGGGTTTTTGCCTGCAGCGGGGGATAATGGGGGTTTGCCCAGAAATTGTCCTCCCAGGGAGATAATGAGGTTTTTAAAAGTTTTGGGCCCTGCGGGGTTTCCCAGGTGGTGAACTGTTTTGTCCTGCGGGGGAAATAGTTTTGATTTTCGGCTTTGTCCGCGGGGGAAAAAATAGTGTGATTTTCTGCATTGCCCTTTGGGGGAAAATAGTGTGATTTTCTGCATTTTCCTGCAGGGGAGATAGTCCCGGGGAAAAGCAGTGTGATTTTTGCTTTTGGTTCCTCCCGGGGAAATAGTGTGTTTTCTCCCATGCCCTGCGGGGGGAAATATTTGTTGGTTTTTCTGCATGGCCCTGCAGGGAAATGGGTGGATTTTTGCTTTGCCCTGAAAGGGGAGATAGTCTTTTGCGGGGAGAAAAAGGGTGGGGGGATTTTCTGAATTGTCCAGGGGGGAGATAGTGGGGATTTTCTGCATTGTCCTGCGGGGGAGATAGTGTTAGGATTTTGTCACAACGAAGAAAACCCCGACATAACGTTGCAGGGGCATAAAAAAACTTTTTGATTTACCCTTGGTTTTTTTTCTGGGCCTATTTTAAATTTACCCTTTGAACCCCTTTAAAGCCAAGGCAGTTTTTTTTTTTTGGGTTTTTTCCTTTACCGGGCCCCAAAAAAGACTCCGGGGGGAAATATCCAAAACAGCCAAAAATTTATTTGAACACTAGGGTACAAATGCATCAGCGGGGGAATGGGGGGAAAAGATAAGTGTGATTTTGCTTGTCCTGCGGGAGTAGGGGCCCTTTTCTGCTTTTTGTCCTGCGGGGGGATTTTTGTCTTTTTCGCTTGTCCTCCCAGGGGGGGTTTGGGTTTTGATTTTTTTGTTTTTGGCCCTGCGGGGAAAATAAGTGTGATTTTCTGCATTGTCCTGCAGGGAGACAGTGTGGTGCTTTGTAATGTGTTTAAATTTGGACCACTGGGGTTTAGACGGGTGCAGTGCCTGATTTTTTTTCCCCCCAGAGGGGGACAGTAAAAGTAGTGTTTTTCTAAGAGGTACATCCGGGGGCCCTGTAAAAAACCCCCCGGGGGGGCACTTTTAGAGGGGTTTGGGATATCTGGGCGAGTGTAGAAAAATGTGGGGGCCTTTGTAGTGCCCGTCAGGTGGGGCTGTGGGAGACTTTATTATCCCTCCCCCCCCCCCCCCCCCCCCCCATGGAAAACCGGGGTGGAGCGTTGGGATTGTCCCCCCAAGGGGTAGACGTTTTTAGAATGTGTTCTGTCCCCAAAAAAAGGGAAAATGTGGGGGAAATCATGTAAGGAGACTAGGAAAATCTTGTATTGGGCCCCCCAGGGGTGGCGAGGGGGTGTCCTGTGTTGTTTTTGAAAACTACACGGGGTTTTTACTTTTGTTGTTTTCTGAAGACACACAGTGTTTTTAAATTTGTTTTTTGTTTTTGAGGGACACCCGGGGTTTTGCTTTGGGTTGTTTTCTGGGGATACCGGGGTTTTGACTTTGTGTTGTTTTCTGAAAGTACACAGTGTTTTGACTTGTGTTGTTTTTGAAGATATCACAGTGTTTTGAGTTTGTTGTTTCTGAAGATACACGGTGTTTTGACCTTTGTGTTGTTTTCTGAAGATACACAGTGTCTTTGACTTTGTGTTGTTTTCTGAAAGTACACAGTGTTTTGACTTGTGTTGTTTTCTGAAGATACACAGTGTTTTGACTTTTTGTTGTTTTCTGAAAGATACACAGAGTTTTTTGGCTTTGTGTTGTTTTTGAAGGTACACGGTGTTTGACTTTGTGTTGTTTTCTGAAGATACACTGTGTTTTGACTTTGTGTTGTTTTCTGAAGGTACCTCATTGTTTTGACTTTGTGTTGTTTTCTAAAGGCACACGGGGTTTTGTCTTTTGTGTTGTTTTCTGTAGTTACACAGTGTTGGACTTGTGTTGCTTTCGAAGATATAAGTGTTTTGACTGCGTGTTGTTTTCTGATGATACAGTGTTTTGACTTTGTGTTTGTTTTTCTGAAAGGATACTCAGTGTGTCGACTTCGGGTTTTGTTCTGAAGATACACAGTGTTTGACTTGGTGACTGTTTTTCTGAAGTAAAACGGTTGTTTCGATTTGTGTTGTTTTCTGAAGATACACAGTGTTTCGATTTTGTGTTGTTCTCTGAAAATACACTGTGTTTTGACTTTGTAGTTGCTTTCTGAAGACTCTCAGTGAGTCGACTTGTGTTGTCTTCCAGGCAGTTCAGTGTTAGAGTCTGTGTTGAACTCTGTGGGAGGTGGGGTGAGGAGCTCTGTATTTTTTCTAGGGGTGTCTGCATGTGGCACTGTATTTACTCCAAGGGTCAGAGTGGATGTACTGTATGACCGCACGGAAGCCAATATCGGTATTGTCTTTCACAGGGATCAACATGTATTGTCCGATCCAAGCAATTGGGGCCTTGGGTTATTTTTTTGTTTTCAAGGAAGTGCGCACGCGCGCGCGCCCTCGCCCGTTTTTGTGTTTGTGGTGTGTAGTGTCGTGTGTGTCGTGTTGGTGTGTGTGTGTGTGTGTGTGTGTGTGTGTGTGTGTGGGTGTGTGTGTGTATGTGTGTGTATGTGTTGTGTGTGTGTGTATTGTGTGTCCATACGCGCTCTTGCACGTGTGTGGAGTGTGAGTGTGTGTGTGTGTGTGTGTGTGTGTGTGTGTGTGTGTGTGTGTGTGTGTGTATGTGTATGTGTTGTGTTTTGTGTGTGTGTGTGTGTCATACGCGCATGCACTTGTGTGTGTGTGTGTGTGTGTGTGTGTGTGTGTGTGTGTGTGTGTGTGTGTGGTGTCCTGCGTGAAAGTAGAAATGCCTGAGTAAAATGCCATGCCATAATCAATTTAACATCGTTAAAAAGATCTCCTCCAGACTATTTCCAGCAATCTTACCTACTTCGTCAGTAAAAAAAAAAAGCATAACGTTTACAGAAAAGGACAAACAATTGGAAGAAAAAGAGAACAAAGAAAGGAAGAAAAACAAAGCACACTTCATCGGTTCTCATTGGTTATTTTTCTATCCCTTTGTTAATAAGATCGCAAACCAAAACTGGAACAAAATGGAAGGAAAAGATTGGGGCCCCGCGTTCGGTTTTTAAGCCTGCCTTTTGCATGTCAGTCAAAACCTATTTCACGGCCAGCCGAAAGAAAAATAAAGGCAGATCTCTCTCTCTCTACTCTCTCCTCTCTCTTCTACAACACACACACACACACAACACACATCTCCCACCCCTCTTGTCTGTGTTCCCTCTTGTACATTAATTTGTTTTCATTTGGTATTCTTACATTTCAGAATGTGTATCTCTTATTTCTTTTCTTGGCTTTTCTTTGGCCCCGGAGGGCTGGATGAAAAAAAGAAGTTATGCTTACTCAACTACCCTCTGAAATTAAAATTCGTTCGTTCGATTCGTTCGTTCTCTCTCTCTCTCTATCTCTTCTCTCTCTCTCTCTCTTCTCTCTCTCTCTCTCTCTTTCTCTCTCTTCTCTCTCTCTGCAAACCCAGGGTCATCGTTTCTTTGAATACAAAGTCTGGACGCTATGTAATTTTGTTTCGAGGTGCTTTTATGATCTCCTTCGAATCAATTTTCTTTTTCACTCAGGTTGGCCGGGTGTATCCCCCCCCCCCCCCCCCCCCCCCCCCCCCCCCTCCCCCCCCCCCCCCCCCCCCCCCCCCCCCCCCCCCTTCTCTTTTTTCCTTTGTGCACACGACTCTCAACGACCAGGCTTGGGGTTATAATGGAACAGTCCATTCAACACTATTGTAATGGAGTAGTCCATTTCATCGGCTTGGATATTAGCACAGGGTAGGGTGGTCCTCATTAGAATCTACCTCACGATAGAGAGGCAGACGAAGAGAGAGAGAGAGAGACGAGAAGAGAGAGAGAGAGAGAGAGAGAAAGAGAGAGTGAGAGAAGAGACGCAGCATCATCACCCCCCCCCACCCCCCCCACACACACACACACACACGCCGCACGCACGAACGCGACCACACAACCCACACACACGCACGCACGCACGCACGCAGATGAGAGAGAGAGAGGAGAGAGAGAGAGAGGTGAGGGAGTGAGAGTGAGGAGAGAGACAGACAGACAGACAGAAGACAGAACAAAAAGAGACAGAGACTGAAACAGAGAGAGGGACAGTGAGGTTAAATAAAGAGGGATATTAAAAACAGAAATGAACGGGGTATAGAGGCCGGGATCATGCGAAATCTAAGTTACGCGGGGAGGAGGGAGGGCAGGTTGATGAGAGGTTCGAAGGGCGAAGGGAGGAGGAAAATGAGGGGGAGAGGAGGATAGAGAGTGTGGGGTGACGAGAGAGAAAGAGAATGTCTGATCGGCTATCGACGGAGTTTATCAACCAAAAATTGGTAGATACTCGATCTATAGTCTAAACCTAATTGGACTGAAGTTTGCATTACACAAGCAGTCACGCCTTAAGATAAACATTTTGTGGGTTTATTAGATTATTGAGCGGAATGCCTCAGTTGGTTAGAGCGCTGACTCGTAATCTGGTGATCTGGGGTGGTAGCGGGTTCGACTCGCTGAGGCGTTTCTGTTCAGGGGGATTTTTTCCTCGGAGTTAAACATGGGTCGGAAAATCCCCCTTTCCCCCCCCCATTCCTTCCAGTCTTCGAATGAGACTATAAACCGAGGTTCGTGTGTGAAAGCAGCATTACATCTTGCACACACGTAAATTCCATCACAACTTTCGGAAGAGTAGGCCAGTTTGGCACGTTGATGGATGACACGTTACACATGCATGCACACTTGCGGTAGAGAAATGGAAAAGAATGAGGATGAGTAAGAAATGAGCGTTCGATATTGAATCGGTACTGGACTGGATGACCGGGAAACGACTGAATGAAGCGCCAGCTGGCAGCTCTTCAGTCGGCACTACCCAGGTAGGCAGCCCGTTGTGTATCGAGTATTGATTGTTAAGCGCTTAGAGCTTGGCCTCTAGCCGAGAATAGGCGCTATATAAGTATTCATTTTTATTATTATTATTCATTATTATTATTATATACCCAAACAAATCAATGTCGATGTAGTGATCTGTCGGAAAGAGATATTTTACCGATGCCACTTGGACATTCGTTCCTTTACTGTATGGTTTTTGAACACTCACATAGTCGAAGGAAAAAAAAACCGAAAGACTTGGGTCGTTGCCCTCGTTTAAAGATCAAAGCAACTGACTGCCTTAAAAAGTTTTGTCATTGAACTAGTGTGAAGGTCAAATCTTGGCTCAAAACTTGAAGAGGAAGATTGCTACTTGAGTAGATAAGACTCACCTTGACCCTCTGCTAGCATAGTTCTTATTCCGTCTGTGATGATTCTGACTAGAGATCAAGCAGAGATGATAAGTATTTTGTTTTTGAAAATTATAATGTTTCATGTGAGTGTATAATTGATTAAAATCGGTCTCATGTATTTGAATGAAACGAGCCCGTATTTTCTTGTCCGTTCAGTTCATTGACCTTAACGAAGACGAGTTTTTTTTTTTTTTTTTTAAAGCATGTTTTCATTAGTCAATGGCGTTTGTAACTCTGCATAAGAATGTACATTTTTTTTTCAAGGTTTAAAGTTCATAGTTAATGGAGTATGGTGCCAGAACTTTCAGAGATTGTCTTTGCCATTGGCAAGGCATTTCTTCCCCAGCCGATATTGATTCTTTGGTGTGCACCACATAGTTGATTTTAGATGAACACCCTGTTACTCCCACTAGACTAATAAACGTCGTAATTTCTTTCTTTTGTACAAAAAAAAATTATTGTGAGGGTCTTGTTGCTGGTTAAGTATTTTTGGTATATCGTGTTTGAAAGACATGTACTATTGTGGCATGAACTGTCTTCAACTGCTGTGACCCAACCATTCCGTCTCTTCTTTGCCTCTTTGTCTGTAACATCTGTCGTCTGTTCTTGTGTGTTGTCTATCTGTCAGTAGTGTCTGTCTGTCTGTGTCTGTGTGCTCTGTCTGTCTGTCTTTCCTCTACCATTCGTACCGATCTCTCTTTCCGCCTCGATTGATCCTTCCTTTGTCTACAGCTGCAGCCATTAATATGTGGTAGGCAGTATCAGAATAATAATATGTATCCGGTTTACAACTATACAAGGTTACAATGCATTGTACTAAAACACATACATTTTACGGTATATATGTTATGTCACGAGTAACATGTTTCATGCACATGTATGGACGATATGCTGAAAGTTACATCTTCTTTTTTTTCTGTTTCTTTCTTTTCTTTGTTTACTTGTTGTTGTTGTGTTGTTGCTTGCTTTGTACCCGCTTTTCTGTTGCTGCTTTCGTGTCCCTTTGTTCCTATGTTCTTTTAAACAACAAAAAAAAAGCGGTCAAAATGTTAAAAGATTCTTACCACCGCCAGAACGAATTAGGCGCCGTTTACTGCTAGCTGGACAACGATGGTTTAACATGCCGTAAAATTCGACACTTCACAAATGATTCGAACTTTGATAGTCGGACGAACCATTCTTTTGACGGGGGCTCGCTAAAATCTAGTCAATAATACTCCGGGAAGGGGGGGGTGGGGGGGGGAATTACATTTCCTCAAGGAGGCATTGACTTTTTGCTACCGTTCGTGCCTGTTCATCTGCGGGTGTGTGCGAAGTTTGTATATGGGTACGTGCTTCTTTAAAGGAGAGGGGAGAAGAGAGATGAAACAGACCACAGGAGAGAGAGGGGGGGAGGGGGGGGTGGGGCCGGGGGGGAGTGAACGGAGTACGAACAAGAAAATGGAGGGATGAGGAGAGAGCAGACAGAGAGAAGAGGGTAGATGGAAGGGGAAAGAGAGAGTGAGAGAGAGGAGAGAGGAGGAGAGAGATGAGTAGAGAGAGAGGAGAGAGAGTGAGAGAGAGAGAGAGCATACTTTCCACAGCAAGTTCTGAAACAGCGCAACATTCTCCCCTTTTTCCACCCATCATCTTCTCGCTCCCCCCCCCCCCCCCTCCATTCCTCCTCCCTCCTCACCCACCCACCCTTCCCATCCGTCTTCCCAAATTTAAAAGGAACCCCAAACAAAGCAGACAAAACCGATTCCATTCCGCCTTTTGTAAGCCCCTTCAGCGGAGCGAAGCTGGCGATGTCTTCGAATTTATAGTAGAGTAGCAATATACAACTATTGAAATAATCTCCATCGTCTCCTCTCACAATCTACCGCCCATCTCCGTATCTCTCCTCCCTCCCCCCCCCCCCTTCTCTCTCTCTCTACTCTCTCTTCTCTCTCTCTCTCTCTCTCTCTCTCTCTCTTCTTGTGCGCGTTAAATGTTTGTTTTTTTTCTGTATGAGTGTGGTTGCGTGTGTGTAAACATGTGCTTACACAACACACACATACATACACACACACAACACACACACACACACACATGCACACACACCACACACACACACACACACACACACACACAACAACAACACACACACACACACCGTGCGTGCGGCGCATGTCCGCATGTACAAACCACGTAGGCAGGCAGAGAAAGTCGTACAACCACGTAGGCAGGCATGAGAAAGAGAAGAGAGAGAGAGAGAGAGAGAGAGAGAGAGGAGAGAGGAGAGGACGAGCGAGAGAGAGGAGAGAGAGAAGAGAGAGAGAGTGTGTTGTGTGTGTGTGTGTGTTGTGTGTGTGTTGGTGTGTGTTGTGTGTGTGTGTTGTGTCTGTGTGAGAGAGAAAGAGAGAAGGTGTCGGGGGGGGGGGAGGGAGGGAGGGAAAGAGAGATGCCTGCCCAAGTGGTTGTACGGTGCCGTACACTCGCGCGCGCGCAACGTGGTGTATGTGTGATGTGTGTGTGTGTGTGTGTGTGTGTGTGTGTTGTGTGTGTCGTTGGGGTGTGTGAGTGTGTGTGTGATGTGAGAGGAGAGAGAGAGAGACGAGAGGTCAAGTTCAAGTAAGTCTCAAGTCAGTAAACTTTATTATCTCAGTTCGAGAAATTAGGTTTGTGGTCATACACATTCACTAGCAAATAAACAATGTTTTGTCACATCAACCATTTTGTCACATATGGCATACATTCATACAATAGAATTTGGATTTCAAGGTGACTATATATATAAGAATATTACTGTTAAATTGCATTCCTACAACGCATTTGACAATAAATTCTAAGATGGAAGTTTTTAAACTAAAGAACACTAATAATTTTTTATCTAAATGCAAACAGTATATGCTCAATCTGAGCTTAAATTATGTATCTTAATAAAAACAAATGTAACAATAATCCATAGCTAAAAAAAGCATTAAACATCACCTCAGGTAAGAAAATCATGAAAGGGGAATAAAACTTTGTTTAAATCTGGACACTTCTGCTTTAACTGACCGATATCTTCGTCCTTGACTGTAAAGAAGGTCATACTGACTTGCAAGACGTGGGTTTGGTCAAACGCGCAATCTTTTCGCTTTACAGTCAACACGGCATTTGTACAGACTCACTCAGACTTTTTAGTCTTCCCCACCAACAATTTTCCTCCCCACGTTCACCACTTCTCAGCTCATTCCTACTCTTCACAAGTCTGCCCTCCATACCAACACATAAATGAGAAAGTTAAAAACAAGTATCTAAGAAAGCATGAATAAAATGTCCGAAAGAATGTCAGTATTCACTGAAATGATCGCAGCTTGCAGAAGGAGACAATATAATTGGTTTGAAATTTTTTAGTGGACTAATAACATGGAATTTAAAATCAGCTTATTATCTATAAAAGTTCCTAATTATTTGTATGAGTTCAACCACGTTCTACTTCAGCACTCGCTTTGTTAAAAAGCGGTGGTACAACTTTTGGATTTCTTCTTAAATCAAAATCAAACATTTCTTTCGATTTTTTGTTACATTCAGATCAAGATAGTTGTGATCGCACAGTCAAAAATCTTTGATCCTCCTTTGAGTAAAACAGAGTCAGAGTTGGAAAGATCCTCAAAGTGCTGAGTCATCTGGTATTTAATGTCAAAAGTTGTATCACTTCCTGAACAATCATTTGTGTACAGAGTAAAAAGCACTGGAGATAAAACAGAAAATTACCCTGAAGGTGTGCCAGTTGAATTGACTCTGGAAGGACGAAAACAACACTCTGATATCGAACAGACTTGGTGTCCTCTTTGTTAGAAAATCTTTTAGCCAAAGATGAGCTTGTTACAGACATTCATGTTAATTGGTTTCTTGTGGTGGGCATCAGATGTGGTTGTAGGTGTTGAATGCTGATGAGAAACAATGTAAAGAATGCTTACAAAGGAGGCAGGTTTTTCGAGATGTGAAAACGATGATGAGAAGTGTGAGGGTGCATCATCTGTTGATTTCTGGTTCTGTTTGTATGCGAACTGAAATCGGGTATTGGTACTGCGTGGTATCTTTTAAAACAGACAGAGGGACAATCCGCTCAAGACCTATGCCTTTCATTGCAACAGATGTGAGGGCAACTGGTCGGTTATCATTTAAACAGTTGGGTTTGCGTTTCTGGGACAGGACACACTGTGGCATTTTTTCCATAATACAGGAATGTTACATTCTCTTAGTGACCAGGTAAAACAAAACGCTGTAAGCATAGAGAGCTAGAGATAGCCACACACCTTCAACAATTTCACAGATATTATCTGGGCCATTGCTTTCTCACATTTAACGTTGAAAAAAGACTGAACTCATTTTCTCAATCACAACCAGAATCACTTTCATCAAGTCTTGTTGAACATTGCTTTGGAGTTCTTCTCACTTCCTTTAATTTCTACTGAAAATCTTTATCATCAAAAATCTTCAGTAAAAATCGTTTTGATTTCTGCAAATTGCTCGGTTCTTTAGCTGTTTTTGTGTTATTTATATCTTGATTTGAGTATTTTTTGAGAGAGAGAGAGGTGAGAGAAGAGAGAGAGAGAGAGAGAGAGTGAGAGAGAGAGAGAGAGAGAGGGGAGTGATTCGGATACGGAAAGTTTAATCATGTTTAGGCCATTTGCCCTCATGAAGGGGTTGTATATACAAACATTATCCAATCTGGCATTTAGAATCCAATGACATCATTAGTAATACACTTTGCTTATTATTCAGAGTTGAGGATAGAATCGCAATTTTAATGCCTTGTAAAGATAGATTTGATCAATATTTCTGATCGTTTTTTCATTTTACCCACATGCCATCAGCAACGCTAATTTGAATGATTTGGTATCTTTATAAATTTCGACGGTATGTATATTGTGCTTTAAGTCGCTTAAAATAGGACAGCATAGAACAAATGTACCTCCATCTTCTTTTCCCTCTTTGACAAAGTGGAATAGTAAGACACTTTCACAGTGTTGTCTATGACGATTACTATTTGTACTTCGATTTAGAAATACCAAGGTCTAAATCTTATCAATACATGCCTCAAATATCTGTCCAAATTGAGTAACAAATCTGTTTTTAGATCCGCGAATAGTGCAGAAGGTCTTAACGTTTAAACCTGTCATGTTATTGATTTGGTTATTCCAATCCTGCCAACTGCACAAAATTTAACCTTTTCCCTGAACGTTTCCAGAAAAACTCGCTTATCCCTTCTACTCCTTGATTGAGCCATACATATCGAATCCAAAACATATACAATTAACCGGCCCTTTGAAGACCAGTTTTTTCTTGTCACGCAAATCCAATCATAAAAGCATTCTATAGGCCTTAAACGGTATAGTCTACATTCGTCCCCATACTCGCAACTTCAGCCAATCTAACACATTTACAGCTGAATTTATGTAAAATAGGATATCGATTTGTTTCACCATACGCATGTATTAGGTGTTCTCATTTTATCCAAGAATCTCTTAATAGCAAATAAATGCACCTTTTCGCAATTGGCGTGCGGGAATTGTCAAGGCCCCATTAAATCTGCATCATACTGAACATCAGACTGAACTTAGTGAGTCAAATAACTTAAAAAAGGAAGAAGGAGAAGAACATTTAGCTTAAAAAAAACTTTTTGTAAAATACAACAATAACGCGTTTTTGGCTCTGCTACTTGAGATCACGACAGGAGACAAACTTAAACTTTGTTGAAAAATATATTCCTAGGTATTTGTAAACTTCCACACAGGCATAACAGCCGTTGTAGTTCACCTTTCTCTGGCAGCTAAAATACCCCCCTTTTCTGAATTACCACTATTATTGCTTTTATCATATTGTCCTTCAGCTGCCAAGCAGCAGCCTGCTCGTTGAAGGAAGTTAATCTGCGTTTGTAATCCAGTGGCTGTCTCTGAGAGTAAGGCCAACTCATCTGCAGAAGTAATAGAATATATTTCAAAATAGACAGACGTAACATTGCACATGCCTCCTCTAATCATCACCTCTAATGCTAGTTCATTTATGAATAAAGAAACCAAGACAGGATGCAGGGTCTCTTGTTTCACTCACGGGTGAGTTGATATAATGAGTCACGTGCTTCCGCATTTAATTCTGGCTTTGACTTGTCATAAATACTAACGAATCACCTAAATATCTTACCTTTGATGCCATTTTTTCAATATTATGGGCATAATAAAGTTCCTTTCAACAGAGTCGAAAGCCTTTTCAAAATCAATGGAAGGCTACATATACTTTACGATGAAAACAAACTGTTTTTTGAAACGAGTGCCAATAAATGTAAAAATGTGATCAACTTGGGGAGTAACTTTCTTAATCCTGCTTGATGTTCACTGTCAGATTATTTTCTTTTATCCATTCCTGCAGTTCTGCTATTAATGATTGTGCTGTAATTTTTTTACTGCTCGTATCATACAGTGAAATTGCCTCTTAATTGTTTGGAATCATAACGTTCAACCCTTCTTAAACAAGGGCTGCACAATTGAGTTGGCCAGTGTCTGGGAACACGCCTTTATCAAACAACGTATTTAAAAGCTTTACAAAAAGTCAACAATCGGTCCCCACCCAATACTTCAACACCTCACCAATAATTTCATCCGGTCCGGCCGGCTTTTCCATTTTTACCATTTAAGCTAGTATGAACTTCTTCTTTTGTATTGGACGGATTATATAACTAATTCAACCTCATCGGTATCATTGCATTTCCAAATGATAATTAGTAACATCTGTTGTTACTTCTATTCAAGCAAATCTTTAAAATGTTTGAAACGTCATCGAAGTTACGACTATTTTGAACACGTTTTCTTATAAAAGGATATTTTTAGCACAGTTTCCCAAAATTCTTCTATGATTGTTTCACTGATGAAATAAAGTCTGTCTAACAAATATCGTTATTACTGTTTTTCCTTTTTCTTTATCAGATGTTTGTATTTCTTCTTGCTATGCAGTAGGCATCACTGTCTTCTTTTCTTCTCGTTTTGCTAAGAAATAGAAGCGCCCTTTTGCCTTTTAACTTTGCTTAACTACAATCTTTATCATACTAATCACTGTTTTTGTCATCACTTTGTTAGATTATTCTCTTTTCCATACACTTGCTTGCCTTTTAATCCAGTCATTAAACTGATGCAAAGCACCATTGAAATATGATCAATTTAAGTTTGTGGCACGATCAAGTACCAAACAGTGTTTGTTTATCTGATGTCATGTTTGTGTATAGGATGACCCTAATTCCGTTGTTTCTCACATCGTTTCGATGACTGGTCTAATTCTGTGGGATTTACTTGCGATCTGGTTTTTCTTCAGAAAATCTGGAATTTAATTCGATAGGCAAATGATCTGATTCTTCTTTCTCTTGTGATCTCCATTTAACATTGAAGACGCAAAACGAAAAACAATTCCTTACGACAGTAGGAAATGTAATCATCACGCTACACTGCTTTGTATGAAACGTATAGTTGACCAGTCAGCATCCCATTCATGTGCCTTTAGAACCACAGTCAATGGTTGTGGCACATATCTAACAAATTCTTCCTTATTATTTTTACACTTGTCTGACAGACTTCCTATGCTTTGGCAGAAAAAAGAACAATCATAAACAAGGTGATCATAAACATCATTTTATCAAAAGATATCTGGACAAATGTCAGAGTCTACTATTCAAATCGCTGACAGAATTATATGCAATCCTCATACCCCCCCCCCCCCCCCCCCCAAGTTGAGAATCACAAAGGACATTTTCAAGCACTCTAATACCATCGCGCGCACACTCAAAATAAGTGTAATATGGCGAACCCTCAGGCTGGGATATATGTACATACATATAACACATCTTCCACTAAGCAAAAAAAACACTCTTTTCAACCAAAAATTAAAGAATATTTGGGGAGGTCTGTCTTGTTTTATGGACCATAGGGTGTAAGTTAGTTTTAAGGAGACATATAACACCTCCAGAATGTCTTCTTGTTTTGAAAACTTTAACAGCTGGTTTACAGAGAAATGGTATTAGCCCGGAAATATTAAGTTTTGGAAATCCCTCACGAAGTTTTCGAAAGAATATGACATCAAATTTCAACAAAAAGGGGAAGTAAGTATATATCACTTTAAAATTTTTTTAGGATAAGAGGTCCATTTACATTCCAATGCAAAAAAGAGCGGAAACATCACAATCTTTATCATTTTCACAACCATCAAAATGTAACTCACTTTTATTCTCAATGACTTCTTTCCTTTACCCTCAGTGTGTTCATCTCCAATCGTTCACCAGGAAGACACATCATCTTCCCCTTGTTCTCTCTTTCCGAGTAACGTTTTCTTTTGAGATGCCCCCTCTTACTACTTCACTGTCAGTTTGTGTTGTACGTGTTACTGATCGGTAAATGTCTTCAACTCTGTTTCACACAAATATTTACGGTTATCGTTTTCGAAATAAGAAGGTCGTTCGCCTGCATTAACACAATCAGTCATATTCATATCATCAAGAAATTTTTATCAATACAATTAACATAAATTCTTCCTCGCATTTACTTGTGACCCCACCCGCCTTTGCCGCCGCTCAGTATTTACGACGTCAGTAAAACCGGTTCACAACACAGTTCTCCGCACACACTGCCATCGCACCGGCCTTTTGGGCGTTCTGCACGCTAGCACGTGCAGATCTGTAGGGATGACACCGGTGTCGAGTGGGCTGCCTCCCCTATTTGATTCTGTAGAGCTCCCCCTTTCCCAGATAGTACTTTTTCCCTCAATAAAGTGGTGAGCGAAAAGACATAGTCGCTCGCTTGCCTCATCTTCTGGCCTTCTTTAGATGGGGGGCAGTTGTTTTTTACGTCTCTTACTCGTAGAGAGATATCCTCGCCAACGAACACCTCACTTCCTTAGATTACGTTTGGCCTTTAGAAAATTTTCTCTTTTGTCTCTGAAGAAAGTGCAGAGGCGATGACGGCGAGTTGGATTTGCCGTTCAAGCGATGGGCCCGGTCGAACTGAACATCTCCAGTAGTTGTAGTTTGTCCACTAGCAGGTCGCCGACGATGCCTTCAATTCAGCGGGCGTCTCGTTTGCTTACGCGGAACAAGACCGTAGAAAAATTAAGTTGTTTCGCTTGGAGCGTCCTTCTAAGTCATCGGCTTTTCGTTCTGTGTCCGCATCCTCTTTTCAAAGCATCATTTTCAGCGACGAAGATTTCGCCACTTTCCTTTCAGGAACTGCATTTTCTTGTAAACCAGCAAAACCGTCCACGATTGTCTAATGTCATCTTAATTATTGTCTACTTTGGCTGTTCAGATCCCGCAGCATAGACACGACATCCATGAGGGTGGGTGACTCAGTAGGTTGGAGGTTTGTTGGCTATGCTGGCCGTGGAATGTGCGTGCTTTCTCAGTACTGGCACTCCTTGTCAGAGCCTCAGGCAGGTTCTGGCGGTAGCTGGGTCCTTACGTGGCCCAGGATTTTGTTTCCATCGCCACACTGGAGCAATATAATACCCCAGAATAAAGCGTGAGGAGGCAGCTGCCGTTACACCGTCTACCGCCGTTTTCAGTTGTCAATGTTTCACGCGCATGGCGACGCTAAATTCCATCTTAGGGCATATATATGAGTGAAATACTGACAGTAAAGCCCACATCATTGCCCTAAACATGAGTTGTGATGATGGCTTGATGCTTCATGAAGGTACTTGCCACCACACACTGCGAACCACTTTCAGATCGGTGCAATTAACAAGCAAAAACAGAAGCTAAATTAATATACGTGTCGCACTCTGAATGCTGCTACACACCCCAACCCCCCACGACAGAGGAAGGAGTGAGAGAGAGAGAGTGTGAGTGTGTGTGTGTGTGTGTGTGTGTGTGTGTGTGTGTGTGTGTGGGTTGTGTGTGTGTGTGTGTGTGTGTGAGGTGTGTGTGTGCGGGTGCGTGTGCCCTTACACATACAACGTTTAACAGTAATTGAACGAGATGCTAATCATCGAGGGAAGGGGCCTTACTCGAACGAATTTCATTTGCAAAATATTCTGCATTGTGCATTGCATGTAGTGTCTTGGTCTGATTTATATTGCGTTACGTTATTTATTACATTTTTTTTCACAATTTACATAATTGCTGTGTTGTGCAGTATGTATTTCAATGTATAGTATTGTTTGTTTATATTGAATTGTATATGGTTTGTAGTGTTAGTAATATAAGTGTCTCAATTTTTTTCTCTGTGTGTAGGATTGTGAAAAAAAAAGATCGGCAGCTTTCATTCTGCAGTTTAATAGCTTCTCCCGAAGAACATTTCTTTGAAGAATGAAAACCAGCGCTTCTTTTGGTACTACCACATACTTCAAGTTTTTTAGGATCAACCTTTGACTTCTTTGCACACCAAATTGTTACAAAGTTGTTAAACATCGTGCTTTGAGAAGAATTCTGCACCAATACATAACGAACAGACAAAAACAGTTGATGGGATTTTATTTCTGACAAATTTCATGTTTATGAATATGAACAACGGATGCTGATCCCTCTCCTTCACAATACAAAATTGAAGCAGGCACCCTCGTTTAAAAATGTGAAACAGCTGATTCGAACAGTGATGTTTGTCATGGAAACTTATCTCTTACTGCAACTTAAAAAGCTGCAAAATTTGGCCGTTTAGTCAAATCGTGGATACTTCTGTAATGGAATACTCTTTTTTGAAGGATGTTTTAATATAAAGAAGCAATAAGTACATACCTACGTACTTATGAATGTGTGTGTATGTTATGTATGTATGTATTGTTGTTATGTATGTATGTGTTGTTGTTATGTATGTACCTACTCGTACGTACTTATGATGAATGTGTGTGTATGTTAAGTATGTATGTATGTTATGTATGTATGTATTGTTGTTATGTATGTATGCATTGTTGTTATATATGTACCTACTTATCTATTTATCTTTATGCTTAGCCGTTATGTATTTTTGTGTTTGCATAAAAGGTTAACAAAACATACCAAAAAGGAAGCAAAAAAATTTTTTTTTGCTGTATGAAATATGTGGCTTTCCATAAGAAAAACATACGTCCATAGTCAAGCGCCACCACTACTTAGTTATCATCGTTTTTAGCCGTGCACTTGTGATCGATCTTTTCGAAATAATTTTCCATAACATTTCTGTCACAGTCACTTACTGTCCTATACTCTTCGTACGAGAGCTAATGCACGCTGCAGTGCCCTCAGGACTTTGGCTGATTGTCTCATCCGAAAGACTAGCACCCAGGCCACCACCGAATGTGAAGAGGAGAAAAACAAAAGCTAGACAAGACCCACCATCGAATGTCCAGCGAAGAGGAGGAAAAAATAAAAGACATTTCAGACCACAACCGATTGTCCGGTGATGACGAGGAAGAAAAAAAAGTAAATCTACCCCAGACCATCACTAAATGCCCCGTGAAGAGGGGGACTAATGAAGCCATCCCGGGCCGTCACACAAAGTTTCCAGTGAACAGGAGGAATTGTAAATTCACTCCAGACCACCACAGAATGTCTAATGAAAAGCAGGGAAAATAAAGCCGCTAGGCCAGCCGTGATTGTTTGGCTCCCTGGCTTCCACGGTTTCTCGTCGATACTCACTTTAGGAGTCAGTCATGTGAATTCATGTTATGTATAGTCCGGCAGACGATAGAGCTCACTTCAGGGCTGCAAGCGAATCAAAAAGACAAATATATTCAAGTCAAATGGCAAGACGGAAATCCAAAATCCGTAACATACACTCAAAGACCGTTGGAAAACAAAGTCTACGAGCGCTCGTATAACGAGCCTTGTTTAAAACAAATCGAATTACAAATAATGATTTCCTATCATAAATAACACAAATCACATCAGGTGGACCATTTCTAATCAAGGTGTTCACGGAATCGCGGTAAAAGTGTTTGTGCCTTTGATTCATACTTTCAATAATTAACACTGAGCGGTTTATTGAACAGTGTGCACCTTTGAACCACCTCGCCGTTTAAAAAGTAAGAATGAGTAAAATCTAACCACACTGCAGGTGTCTGTACCTCCCAGGCCTGTCGATGCGTTAATATATTATGAAAGTGAGCTTAGGGTACGACTCTGTCATGCAGTCTCAGATCAGCATGGGACCTTGTAGCATCATCTTCATCATCCTTAGTCTCAACGCTCAGCATAAAAAAGTATCAGAATCTATGGCCCTGTATGACCCGTTCTCATAGTGACGTCAGTCTTGACATCCGCTCCGCCTCTATGCGCTTGATGAGTTCGTTTCGAGGTCGTCGGAATCGGCGGGACTGTCGCTGGACGGGCATGATGGCGCCCTCCGAAGGGAGAGCTCACTGACTTCGGCTCTACAGCTAAGCAATCATTGTTGTCAGTAGGTGTTGTTTTTGCGCAGACTGAATCAGATCATACACCGCCGGACATCACCGAAGTGACTCGGCAGCAGTGCAGTGTCTCCTCTGGTGGGTTGCCTCGTGACGACTTGACATGGACTGCTCCCTGTGGACTGCCGGTGCCCAGGTGCGGTGGGACAAAGGAGGATGTGGCTGTGGACAGGAGACCGGTATGAGCGGCGTGGGGGGTGGGGGGGATAATGCTACTGACGTGGCACAGGTGACAATGCAAAAACGAACACAACAGGTCTGACCAGAAAGTGGTTTGAGCCCTGAGCCCTGAAAGCAATGGCAGAAGCGGCAGAGGGGTTTCCAGCTGGATCTGGTCAAGGAGGAACAAAAGTGAACTTCATAAGGCTTAACTTTCCCTACAAATATCAGATGCCCCAGTGGCTCAGTGGTTAGAGTGCGAGACATTAAGTGGGCAATCCCTAAAAATGAGCATGTCCAGAGGGTCATGGATTCAAATCCCAGCCATGACTCGTCCCAAGATGGGGGAAAAAAAGGAGCAGCACAGGGACATCCGGAGTCATGAACCGGGTGTGGTCCCCCCCCCCTCCCCCCCCCCCCCCCCGCCCCCCCGAGTGTCAGGAGGTAAGGGCCGAAACACCTGCTTGAAGGGGGCTTCTCTTCTGAGGACTCTCTGCTGCCACGCTCCCCACGAGTTTCTTTCTACTCGTTTGCACAACGCTGTTTTCTCTTTACGGTTTGCACGTATGAGTGACCTGAGGGTGGGGATGGAGGTGAAGGAAAGCATGGACCTGTATGTACACCTTCATACACTTACACACCACTCAACAGGAATGAGGGGAGGGGAGGGGGATATGACGATTGACCTCTGTGACGAATCAGCCCCCATTGGTATGAGACATATTATATAACGTTCTGCGGCTTTAAAACCAGACCTCGCATGAATTAACACCACCTAAGTGATTCATTGGCATTGCAGCGTCTCCTTCACCGGGTGACCTGATGCGACCAGGTGTTATTAACACCTAGCCGCGCTGACTGTTAGCCTCGGAATTGCGAAAGGTTGTCGACGTCTAGGAGTGGTCGGCCTTAGCGGCGTGTGAGAGTGACGTTATTGACAGGGCAAGGAGCTTTGGGCGGAGATTTATATCTCCAGTCATAATAAATCACTATATCAGTGAAATTAAAACATACATTAACACCAACGGATAGACCGCATGATCCTGAAGATAAACAAGGGTAAGACCACTAGGAGCCGAACTGACAATCCCTGGAAGAGTCGGATCGATTCGTCCTGCGGAGAGTAGGTGGGATGGGGCGACGGGGGGGTGGGGAGGGGGGGGGGTTGGGGTGGGGGGGGGGTAATATGTATGTGCGGGTGTGGTGTGTGTGTATGCGTGTGTGTGTGTGTGTGTGTGTGTGTGTGTGTGTGTGTGTGTGTGTGTGTGCGTGCGTGCGGGTGTGTGTGTGTGCGTGCGTACGTGTGTGTGTGCGTGCGTACGTATGTGTGTGTGTGTGTGTGTGTGTGTGTGTGTGTGTGTGTGTGTGTGTGTGTGTGTGTGTGTGTCTGTCTGTCTGTCTGTCTGTCTGTGTCTGTGTGCGTGTCTCTGTGTGTGTTATGCGTGTGTATATGTGTGGTATGTGTGTGTGTGTGTGTGTGTGTGTGTGTGTGTGTGTGTGTGTGTGTGCGCGTGTATGTGTGTGCGTGTGTGGTGTGTGTGTGTGTGCGTGTATCTGTGTGTGTGTGATGTGTGTGTGTGTGTGTGTATGCGTGCGCGCGCGCGCGCGCGCGCGCGCGCGTGTGTGTGTGTGTGTGTGTGTGTGTGTGTGTGTGTGTGTGTGTGTGTGTGTTTGTGTGTGTGTGTGTGTGTGTGTGCGTGTATCTCTGTGTGTGTGTGTGTGTGTGTGTGCGTGCGTGCGTGCGTGCGTGCGTGCGTGTGTGTGTGCGCGTGTGTGTGTGTGTGTAGAGGAAGGAGGCTGAGCGGGGAGGAGGGGAGAGCTGGGGTGGGAGGGAGAAGAGCGGAGAGGGCGGAGGTTTTCCATTTCTTTTCTCCCCACTTAACGGAAAGCACACTGAACACCAGGCAATTTCTATCTAATTGCCCTGTTAAGTGACAAAAAAAAAAATTGGGAAAGGTAACGCCTGTTTTTTCATTGCAAATAGAGTTACCTTTCTCAGATTATGGGTCAGAAACAGCCGAACCGATCTTAACGGAACTTGCTGAAAAGACGGAGTACGGCTCTAAAATGAAGTGTTGAATTTTGGTGTAGAGCAGGATGAAACACTGGATCTAGCATTTTTCCCACTCTGACATGGTCAGACAGGGTTTTAAAAAAATTATTCATTTTTTTTAAAATAGATTTTTGGTAAATTATATGAAAAATCAAAACAAAACAGAAAAAAGCGTAGGTGGTAATGAAAGAAATCTGGAAATTGATATCTATGAATTCGTAAGGATTTTGCACGGATCTGGTTTAGAACCTAGGTCCAATAATCACAATGTCTTTCAGAAAGGGCAGTAAGGAGGGATTTCTTCATTCCCCGTGCAACACCAAATTGAACTGGAAACGTGTGATTATCACTGAAACAATGAGGATGTAGTTAGGTCACAGGCACGTAAAGTTACAAGCTAGGAAAGCCACTAGATTCTTCTTATTTACACGTGCTATCGGAGAGTTGCGGCCCTTTGCTTGTGTTAACAGAACCATGTTGCGTCGAACGAACTGGACTGGCTTTCAAGGAAGTGGAAATCGCAGTGAATTCTAGTAGGGCCATTTTCCATTTGTGTATGTCACGCAGCTTCGTCATATAATTACAATGATTGCAAAGCATTGCATGTACAGTTTGCTTTTGTGGTCAAAATTAGACTGATGAGGAGGAAAAAAATCAGTACGTGAAAGAGACCCACGTAACATGAGGGGAATAAAAGCAGCTTTAAACAACGAAGGTTCTCCTTGGCAGCCGGTCTGAAAATAAAGCAGAGAAGATGGATGCGCTTCATGGGAGATAATTCATGTTTTAATGATAACAATAAATGATAGTGAAAGGATTTTTTTAACCAAAAACTTTTAAACGTTTTCTGTTTTTGCCTGAAGAAGACCCAAGAGGTCGAAATGCATTGTGTTTTGTCCCGTAATCTGTTCGTCTGTATCTGTGGCGGTAACTAACCCCTTTTCTTTCTAAATTCTGCTTAATTTTCCGCCCTCAGTCACTTCGTTTTGGAACAAAAACTTTGAATTAGAGTAGAATTTGATCGCACAGAATATGATGAATAAACAGCTTATATTCAGTGCAAAAGCTAACGAATATCTGATCAGTATGCTAAAGGTAGAAGTAAACTTAAACGTATGGTTGCTTATGAAATTGTATTCTTAGCCCATTCATCATGAAATTCAGAACTACGTCACATCATATTTCACAGCGTTGATTATTACAAAAGAAATTTCAGCATGCTGTGACTCCATTTTAAAACTGACTCGGGGAAACATCTTTTGGGAATGACGTGAACTGCAGACAACCCAATCGTCAGCAGTGGTGGCTGTATCACGTTTATGATTCTTGATTTGTTTACGGTCACATACGGTGTCGATGTACCTCGATAGTTTTGGCAATCCATTCAAAGTTATGCGATGCACTGGGATAGAGTTTCATGCAAAAATGAAGGGCTGTTTGAACGTGTGGGAGAACTGAGCTCTCTCGAGTGGCCTTCTGGCTTTGTTTATCTCTCTTTGCTAACGAGGCGTGGCCGCCCACGTCTGTACACAAAAACTACTGAACCGATTTAAACAATGTTTGGTGGTACTACGGCATGTCGTTGAGGGATGACTCCATCAAATTTGGAACAGATCCGTGCTGCGGATCCGGATCAAACCGTGGAGCCGGATTTTATGCTGTGTTTTTAACCTGATTCGCAAGAATAGTATGCAACAAAGTTTCTGCATGTTTGAACTACCCATTGATATGAAACGATTGACGTCAATTTCAGCTTCGTTAAAATCGGTTCAGAAAAACGAAAACCGTGATCTTGCAGATAGACAACTGACCAGATTACCTTGTGGGTGGAATGAACAAGCTTGCAGACACTCCCTGTCGTCTTCACGGCGTTAGGTCAGAGTCTGATTACTTCGCGATGTGTGGATAAAAGGAGGGAGAGGATAGAAGGCTTAGCTGAGCATATGACGACGATCAAATCATTAAAATCGAATCTTATTCTCTCTCTCTCTCTCTCTCTCTCTCTCTCTCTCTCTCTCTCTCTCTCTCTCTCTCTGGTGTGTGTGCGTGCGTGCGTGCATGCGTGCGTGTGTGTGTGTGTGTGGTGTGTGTGTGTGTGTGTGTGTGTGTGTGTGTGTGTGTGTGTGTGTGTGCGTGCGTGCGTGCGTGCGTGCGTGCGTGCGTGCGTGCGTGCGTGCGTGCGTGCGTGCGTGCGTGCGTGCGTGCGTGCGTGCGTGCGTGCGTGCGTGTGTGTGTGTGTGTGTGTGTGTGTGTGTGTGTGGAGGGATGGGGGTGGGGGAGCAAAGCACAGTAACGAGACTTGAGAAAGAAATGCGAGGCGAAGTCAGAAGACTGCTGGGATGAATAAGTTAAAGGTGGAGTCAGGTACTCCGAGGTGATCAGGGGACCCGTTAACCACTCCGGTATACCTCTATAGTGTTGCCAGCCTGACGGCATATTGGAGAATACCTGCGCTCATTATTTTGGGCTCAGCAGCCGAAGAGGAGGGAATGGCATCACCCTAGTTGTAACCTGAAATCTGGCACTCTTTCAAGCAATAATGACAAGCCAATGACAGCAAAACTGGGCGGGGCTAACTCTTCGTTCTGAACTGGAGAGCAGAAAGTCTTACTGGACAAGTGCACTCAGTACCAGCGGACCAGCCTGAGATTGCATCATGTTGTGGTGAAACTTACTTGACTTAGTCCTCTTCGTTCCGATCGTAACACAGGGCCCGCACAGCAGATCTCCATCTCGCTCTGTCTTGGGCTGTTCTCTTGGCTTCACCCCAGGTCATGTTGGTGAACTTGAGTTCTGCCTGTAGAGTTCTTCTTCAGGTGGTGACTGGTCGTCCCCTCTTCCGCTTCCCCTGTGGGTTCCAGTCCAAGGCGTGGCGTGGGGTGTGGGCCTGTCCTCTACGCAGGGTGTGTCCAACCCAACCTCACTTCCTCATCTGGATACTCATGGTGATTGGGTCTTGCTTCGTCCGACACCTAAGTTCCTCGTTGGAGATTCGCTCCGGCCATCTGATGCGCAGGATCTGGCGAAGACAAGTGTTGATGAAGACTTGCGGTGAGAGCATGATGTCTTTTGGTGACCGCGACAGCTGACATCAAACAGAAACGTTTCGCTGAGCTCGGTGAGGGCGTTGAAACATGAAACATGCGAGTTTTTATCACCACATCAACCGGCATCCACAACGAGAACCACATACAGTCCGCCAGCATGGAACGCGCCTTGGATGTGTGAGAGTGGATGGGACCCATAAAACCAGTTAACCTTATTCACCGTGAATCAGAGTGAGAGAGGAGAGGGTCAGGCAGCGTGGGGGAAGCCCCCCTTCTGATGTTTTACCGCCGTGTAAGGTGGCAAGGTTTGGGTGTTTCTTTCTTAATCAAGCAACCCAACACTGTGGTGGTTAGGAGACAGGGGGAGGACTTTAGACTTAGATGCTCCCGCGTCTTGCGACGCATGAAGCAGTCAAAGCGCTCCACTGTGCACGGTCCTCAGCCAGTCTGGTAGTGTCACTCCATCCTCTGTCAACGAGTCTGGGGTCTCTCTCCACTATCTGTCGCCAGCTCATCCTGGGTCGTCCTTTTTTCTATGGCCTGCTGGGGTCCATTTAATGGCCTGGGTTTGCAGGTCTTGAAGAGGGCAATCTCAAGACATGACCCAGCCAGTGGAGGCGCCGTCTGCAGACGATGGTTGACACGGCGAGCTGTTTGGACCTCTCGCTGACGTCTTAATTTGGTATAAAGTCTGACCATTGGTGCCCAAGATCTTGCCAAAGGAGGAGGGGGTGATGTGAATTGTGACAGTGACTCGATGATGTGAGTAGCTGACGAGAGAGAGAGAGAGAGAGAGAGAGAGAGAGAGAGAGAGAGAGAGAGAGAGAGAGAGAGAGAGAGACAGACAGACAGAGAGAGACAGAGAGAGAGACAGAGACAGAGACAGACAGACAGACAAACAGACAGACAGACAGAGAACGTTTAGGTGGGTGGTAGAACAAGCTGAGAGGAAGGTGTGGTGATGTCCGCTTCATCACACAAGAGATAGGGAACGTCGTTTCAACGCCTGCCTTTTAGATATGAATTAATACTGGTTTTGAAGTTCTCTTCTTCACTGTTGCTTTCCTGCATAGGCATATATTGTCTGTTTATTGTACTAAGACCAAAGAAATTAATAAGTTCTTCGGAAGATCACAACGAACAACGTGAAACAGAATTGGAGGAATCACTGAGCCTTGCGGCTAAACAAAAATGAGTGTTTCTAAAATTCAGATTTGTTAATAGTTTTGCGTGCCATACTGGTCATATGCTTTTTTTGTATATCGAAGAAGATGCAAGGACATCGTTTTTGCTCTGTGAAAACTCTGTGGTGTGGTGTGGGGGGGGGGGGGGGGGGGGGGGGGGGGGGGGGGGGGGGGGGGGGTGGGGGGGTGTGGGGGGGTGCGTGTGCGTTAGATCGTAGTGCGTGCGTACTGCGTGTGTTGTGTCGTGTGTGTGTGTGAGAGGAGTGAGTAAGTCAGTGAGTGAGTGAGTGAATGAATGAATGAATGAATGAATGAATGAATGAATGAATGAATGAATGAATGAATGCGTGCTTGTAATTCTGTTCGTTCATGGATTTGTGAGTACATATCAGAGCGTACATCTGTGAATGAGACAAAAAGGAAAAGAAAGAATGAAAGACAGAGAAAGACAGACAGACAGACAGACAGAGAGAGAGGGAGGGAGGGGATAGTGGTTGGAAAAAAAAAAAACTAAGAGCAAGAGGGCACTGAAGAGGAAGGACGAAAAGCTAAGCGCAAAGACCACGACGACATTCATATAACAAAACCTGTTTCCATAAAACAGCAAGCTTGCATCCATTGAAGGTGAACTCGTTATCCAGAACTTGTCTTTCGTATTTCTTTTTCTTGTGACGTAAACAGAAAAAAGTAGACTGAATCGAAACGAGGGTTTGTTTCCCTTAGGGACAGCTGTCATGGAAATGGAAATAGGAAAGAAATCTTTAAAACACAAAAAGACTCGTGACACAAATCAATATTTTGTTCTTGAAATTTTCAAAACTTCTTCTGCGTGTGTACGACCGCAGGCGCAGGCATGTGTGTGTGTGTGTGTGTGTGTGTGTGTGTGTGTGTGTGTGTGTGTGTGTGTGTGTGTGTGTGTACGTGTGTGTGTGTGTGTGTGTGTGTGTGTGGTGCGTGCGTGCGTGCGTGCGTGCGTGCGTGCGTGCGTGCGTGCTTGAGAGAGAGACAGACAGACAGACAGAGAGACAGAGTGAGAGAGAGAGAGACAGAGAGAGAGAGACAGAGAGAGAGAGAGAGAGAGAGAGACAGACAGACAGACAGACAGACAGACAGACAGACAGACAGACAGAGTCTCTATGCCTTCCCCTTTCTTCCTCCCACCCCACCCCTTCTCTCTCTCTCTCTCTCTCTCTCTCTCTCTCTCTCCTCTCTCTCTCCTCTTCTCATCAACGAGGGTTAATCAGTTCACCCAACGTAACCACTGTTGATCGATTT
>CM031606.1:78620331-78627831 GCA_018398815.1 Conus ventricosus
GCTGATATATTTTTTTTAGTCCTAAGTGGATAACTAGCTGAGATGGGTAGGAGGTTTGTGAGAATAAATACTATGAGCAAAAGGGAGAATTGCCAACATCTGTCGCACCTTGTTTGAAGCAGCCTTGGGCTCCTTACTAGGCGAATAGGTAAGATTGGGTACTCGGAGAGTCAAACGTCTAACTTTTTAAAAATTGCAGAAGTTTCTTTGTGTGGGAGCAAACAAACAAAAAACCTTGCCTTCCGCAAACGCTCCCAAATTTTTTTAAGTTTTTCTAAAGGGAAATTTATATTCCCCTTAGGTCTCTCTCCTCTCTCTCTCTCTCTCCCCCAATCCCCCTCTCCCCTCCTCCTCCCTCTTCTCTCTCTCTCCCTCTCTCTCTTTTTGTTTAAACCCAACAAGATGAGAAAAAAATAACGACATCTTAATTGCTTTTTCTTGTTTTTTTTTAAGGGCAGATTTTTTTTTCCCCTGATACATTATTTGCTTCTTACCAAATAGTGTAAAGGGTTTTATCTCATTCCCCTTAAAAAGGGGCCGAGGGGGCCCCCCCTGAATAAAATTCTGAAGTCTAAAAACTCTAACCTCCCTCTCTCTCTCTCTCCCCTTCCTCCCCTCTCTCCTCCCCTCTCCCCTCACTCTCTCTCTCCTCTTTTTTGTTTTTTTTTTCCTTAACCTTTGACTTGAAAAGGGGAAATTTAATTTACACTAAGAAAAAAAAACTAAGCGAATAAACCCCCTTCTTTCCTTCTCCCTCTTTGTCTGTCCCGCCCTGTCGGCCCCGGTCGACTCGGGGGGTTGTGTTGTGTGTGGTGTGTGTGTGTGTTGTTTTGTGGTTGTGTGTGTGTGTGTGGGGGCCTGTGTCCCGCGCGCCCCATGCACGTGTACGTGAAACGGTTGTGTGTGGGGTGCCCTTCTGTCGTCTGTTCGTCAATCGGGCCCTGCTTCCGTCTGCCCTCTCTGTCTTTTCTCCTCCCATCTCTCCTCTCTTCCTCTCCCCCCCTCAACCCCTCTCTCTTTTCTTCTTCCCTCCCCCTCTCTCCTCCCCTTTGTCTTGTCTTCTCTTCCTGACCCCCAAAATTCTTGAAGTCTTGATTTTTCTTTCAGAAAACAAGAAAGGGGGAAGGGGAGTCCCGGAAAGGAAACGTGCACATTAATGTTAAGCAAAACCATTGCGAGGGGTTTTCATAACACTGCAGCGTTTTTCCCCGGAACCGAACAAGCTTTCCCCGGGGGGTAAAAAACGATTTAAATGGGGGGGGCCCAAACCTTTCTTGGCTTCATCACCTTCTAAAACGACATACTGGGCTGGTCAAACCTTCGTGGTCCATCACCCTTTTTCCGCCTTTCAGGGGGGGGAAAAAGGGGGTACAAAAATTGTATAAAATTTGGGCAAATTCTTTTTTATTATTATTTTTTTCTGTGTGGTGTGTGTGGGTGTGTGGTGTGTGTGTGTGGTGTGTGTTTTGGGGTGTGTGTGTGGAGAGCGGGGGTGTGTAGGTCTTGCGCGCGTGTATGTGGTCGTGTAAGATTTGGGGTTTGGGGAGATTTAATCCCTTTTTGTACAAGTGCCGAGAAATAATGGTGTGTGGGTGCGTGGGGTTTTGTGTGTGTGTGGGGTTTTGTGTGTGTGTGTGTGTGTGTGGTGTGTGGAGTGTGGGCGCGGGGGGTGTGGGGGCGCGGGGTTTTGTGTGGGCGTGTGAAATGTCTGTGGGTGCGAGGTGTAATTTTTGAGTAAAAGTGAGGGAAAGGGGGTGTTTTTTGTTTTAGATGTGTTTTTGTTTTTTTTAATGAAAGTTTTTTGTGTTTGTGCTGTGTGTGTGCGTGTGTGTGGTGGGGGGTTTTGTGTGGGGTGTGGTGTGGGGTGTGTGTGTGTGTGTGTTTTTGTGTGTACGTGTGGGGGGTGTGTGTGTTGTGGTGTGGTGTGTTTTTGGGGTGTGTGTGTGTGGTGCCCCACTTTTTTTTGTGTGAAAAATTTGCTTCTTTGTTTTGATAAAAAACTTTCATTTTTGTTCAAATTTTTTCCTTAAATGTCAGAAAACCCCCGTGAGTTAATCGAAAAAAAATTTGGGTTCGGGCCAGCCCAGTGTGGTGAAATTTCTTTTTCCTTTTCTTTGCCCGCATTTCTTACCCATTAATTAAACGGGGAAAAGGGTTTAAACTTAAAATGAAAAAAAACTAAGCGTATGAATCCCTTTTTTCCCCTTCTCGCCCTTTTCTTTTGGCCCCTTTTCTGCCCTCTCTCTCTCTCTCTCTGCATTTAAAATGTGTGGGGGTGTCAAAATCAAATGCCAGGGGAAACCACAAACACGCGCGGCACACACACACCCACACACACACACACACACACCCCCAAAACAAACACACACCACACACACACACACACACACACACACCCACACACACCGCCGCGCGCGCGCGCACGCACGCACGAAACCCCACGCATGCACGCACAACATATATTTATTTTAACTAATGAGTGCCCCCCAAACCAAATTTTAAATGCCCCGTCAGGAAGCCAAAGGGAATGACTGGCCCACGCAAACCCAACGCCCACGGAAAGGGCCCGGTCCCAAAACCCCTCCTCTCTCTCACACACACACACCCCAAAAACACACCCACACACCACACCACACACACACACAGGGACGGCGCGCACACCACACGCACAACACACACACCCACACACACACACACCCACCACCCACACCCCCACACGAAATGCACGCCCCGCTTGGCCCCGCACAACGCACCAAAACACACGAAACGAAAGCACACACACCACACAAACCCACACACACACCCACACACCCACAACACACACCCACCCACACACACAGGCCCCAATAAAAATAAACATAAAAAATTTCTGAAATACACTTTTAAAAAAACCCTTGTCAAATAAATTTAAGATGCTTGTCTAAATCCTTTTTCCCAAAAAGGGCTTGAAAAACAGATAAAGTCAAAATGTCCACAAAATTTAAACTTTCCTTTTTTTTTGTTAATAGAAGATCCCATCTTTCATCGACATGAAACGGGTTTCCCCAAAAATTCAAGTAAAAAATCAAAATTTTTGGGAAACCCCTTTGGGGGCCAACATATCCAAAACCAGACGGATGCTGCCGCAACTAATTTTTGACACCCAATTTTTTTTTTGTCTTGTGTACCAAATAAAATAACATGTTGTAATCTCTCTCCCCTCCTCTCTTCCCTCCCCCTTTCCCCTCTCTCTCTCCTCTCTCTCCTGTCTCTGCCCTTTTCCTCTCTCTCCTCTCCCCTTTGTCTCTCTCTCCCCTTTCCCCCCCCTCTCTCCCTCTCCCCCTTTTCCTCCTCTCTCTCCCCTCTCCCTGTGTGTTTGTGTGTGTGTGTGTGTGTGTGTGTGTGTGTGTGTGTGTGTCCCAAAGAATGGCCCCATACTGCCCATCCCATTTTCGCCTTGCTAAAATATGTTTTTTTTATTTTTCAAGAGGATGAGGTTCTTTTTGTTTCATTGAAAAAAATGCAGTACAAATTTGTGTACAACCCTTTTTTTTTTCCAATAAAAGAAAAATGGCTTAAAAAAAGGGACAGAGTTAGAGTGATGAAACTGAATTCCAAGAAGACTCCGTGACCCTCTCTCGCAAGGTTTCCCGCAGAGGCTTTGGGAAAGTCGAACAAAAACAACAACCAAGCCCAAAATTAAACACAAGGGCAAACGAATTTTTACAGAAGGCAAAAAAAAAAGGGGGCCCCCCCCTTTTTGGGTTTTGGGTTGGGTTTTTAAGGCCTTTTCAGTTTTTCGAAAGTGTTCCAAAAATTTAAGGTGGCTGTGTTCAGGCTTCCCCCGTGCTTGGAATACAACCTTTTTAACTAATTCATGTTTTTTGGTGGATCTTTTTTTTAAGTTTTTTACCTCTTGCTTTCAATCCGGGGCCCCCCCCCCCCCCACCCCCCTCACCCCCCCCCCCCCCCCACCCCCCTTTTCACCGAGGGGTACCCTTTTTAAAGACAAAAACCAAAAGTTTTAGTGTTTTTCTCTCTCTCTCTCCCCTCCCTCTCCTCCTTTTCTCCCCTCCTCTTCTCTCTCTCTCTTTTCTCTGTCCCCCCTCTCTCCTTCATCTCCCCCCCTCTCCCTCTCCTTCCCTTCACTCTTTCTTTTCCCTTCTATGTTGTTTTATGTGTGTTTTAGTGCCCCCGCGCGCGCCCCGCGTTTGGGGTGTTTTGGGTGTGTGTGTGTGTGGTTGGTGTGGTGTGTGGGGTGTTTTGTTTTGTTGTGGGTGTAAAAGTGTGTGGGGGTATGGGGTTGGGTGTGGGTGTGTGTGGTGTGTGGTGTGTGTGGTAGTTTGGGGTGTTTTGTGGTCTGGAGAGAGAGAGAAGGAGAAAAGGGGCGGGGAGAGAGAGAGAGAGAGAGAGAGAGAGAGAGAGAGAAGAGAAGAGGAGAGAAAATTTGGGTTTTAATCTCTATACGCTTAAAACCCTCAAAACAAAATTTTTCCATATTTTTCAAGAGTTTAGTTATATTTTCCCTTAAACTTTTTAAATTGGGGAAATATTGAAACAAAACAAAACATACAGAAATGTCCCAAAGGGGAAAAAAAAGTTTTTAAAAAAAACAAATATTTATCCACCCCCATTCAAATAACACCCAAACACGCGCACAAAACGCGCACAACAAAAACCCTACTCCACACACACACACACACACACACACCGGGGGGGGGGGGCCCCCACAACCAGAAGAGAGAAAAGGGGAGAGAGGAGAGAGAAAAGAGAAAAGAGAGAGAGAGAGAGAGAAAGGGGAAGAGAAGAGAGAGAGAGAGAGAGAGAAAAGAGAGAGAGAGAACGAACGAACGAACAAACAACTGATTTAATGAATAAGGGCCCTTTGCCCATGTCATAACAGGGACAAGGGGGGGTAAGGGGAATTTATCCAAACCCTAGATATGTCAATACAATCAAAAAAGTACAAGCAAAAGACAAAATTACACGCATGCGCACGTTTATACACATCCCCTCCCATGCGCATCCCCAACAAAACACAACACACACACTCCTCCTCTCCCCCTCTCTCCTCTCTCCCCTCTCTCCCCCTCCCCCTCTCCCCCTCTCCCTGAGAGAGAAGAGAGAGGAGAGAAGAAAAGAGAGAAAAGAAAAGAGAGGGGAGAGGAAAAATGCCAAAAGGCTCAAAAAAGCACAAGCTGAGTCTTTCTACAAACGATGAAAAAGACATCTTTTCCCAAAATCCTTTTCCCATCTCCCCCCCTCTCTCTCTCTCTCACTCTCTCTCCCCTCTCGTCCTCTCTCTCTCTCCTCTCTCTCCCTCCCCTTTTTTTTCTTTTTCCCGAAGTGGGTCAAACATCAATCCTGGAACAAACACTTCAAATGGCGTGCAAAAAAATTCCCTGCTCCACTTTTTTTAATGGTTTGCCCCTATCTACTTCCCTTTTCCCCCTTTCTCTCTCTGAATATCTGGTTTTTTCTGGGGTTTGGGGTTTTCCTTTTTTGGTTTTTTTGGGGGGAAAATTGGGGCTTTCTGTCTGGTTTTTTTGTCTGTCCTTTTTGTTCCCGTTTCTGTCCTTTCCTTTTCTTCCTCTCTCCCTCCCCTTTTCTCTCTTCCCCCTCCTCTCTCTCTCCTCTCTCTTTCCATTTTCCTTTTTCCCTTTTTTCCTTTTTCATTCCGCCGGTTTAAAATTTATTTTTCAGTTCGATTTATGGAAAATGAATTTTAAAAACCTTTTTTTTTTTAAAAAGTAACCTGCCTCCACAAATGTGAAACTGGATTTAAAAACGAAAGGTTTAAACAACAAACAAATTTTGCCCCGCGCAGGGCATTAACACCACGCACGCACGCACCACACAAACACAACACACACACACACACACCCCCACACACACACACACACACACACACACACAAACACACGATCCTGGGGCTATGTATCGCGCCCCGTTCACAAATTTGTTAAAATTTTTCCTCTCTCCTGTCGGGTGTCTTCCCTCCCTTTTCCCCCCCCCCCCCCCCCCCCCCGCCCTCTGTCCTTCTGTCTGTCTGTCTGTCTGTCTGTTTACTCTCTCTCTTTTTCATGTCTGTCCCTTTTGTCTGTCTGTCTGTCTGGGCTCTCTCTCTCTTCCCCTCTCATCCCCCCCTTCTCTCCTTTCTCTCTCCTTCTCTCTCTCTCTCTCTCTGTTGAATTTTTCGTAAGGGAAAGATAAGGGCTAAATGTATTCATGACAAGCCAGATTGTAAGACAGGCCCTTTTGGGCCCAAAATCTTCATCCTTGGGGATTTAAAAATCAATCAATCAAATCCCAAACAAACAATCAATCAAAACTCACACACAAACACACACACACACACACCCCACACACACAACAACACACCCCACCACAAACCCCAAAATGAATTAATTTTATCAAACTAATGAAGTGCAATTTGATTTCCTTTTGGGAGGGGGGTTCCTCAATGGGGGGGGTTTGGGGGTTTTGGGGGTTTTTTTGTCCCCATTGAACGTGTTTTAAACTTAATTTTTTGTTGAATGTCCCTTTCCCATGGTCGATTTTCTCTGCCTTTTTTGCGTTTCCCTCGCTTTTGTCGTCGTCTGCCTGTCTGTCCCGTCTGTCCCGCCCGTCTTTTGTCTGTCTGTCTTCTGTTTTGTCCCCGTCCTTGTCGTCGGTCGGGCTTTGGTCGGTCGTTTGTTCCCCTCGGTCCGTCCCACCGTCCGTCCCCTTTTCCTCTCTCCTCTCTCCTCCCCCCCTCTCTCTCTCTCCAACCCCCCCTCTCTCTCTCTCCCCTCTCTCCCATGTCTGTTGTCCCGTCCCCTCCTCTCCTCTCTCTCTCCCCTCTCTCCCCTCTCTTTTTCTCTGGGCGTGGTATTTTCCCTCGACATTTTTCGAAAAAAGGCAATTTTACAGACCCAGGTTTTATGAAAAAATGCTGAACTCATCAAAATAAGCAGAGGGACAGAAAAATGATGCCCGTGGGGTTTTAGAAAAACGATCTGTATAATGGGCGGGCAGAATGTATACACACACAGTGACTGTAAACACAAAGCCTGCCAATCATTTCTGATAAGGTCGAAGGCCGAAAGAACGGACGCTAAAGGACGTCGACCCTTGCCCGACAAACTGAATCTGGGCGGAGATAAAGAACAAAAGTTCGCGGAGGAAAAGAAAACGTAGGTACAGACAACTGAAATGGATCTTTTATATCACTGTGTTCAAGAATCAATGGAAAGTACCATGGGTATGATAAAGTCAATCTCCTGGAACAGAGCAGGAGACCACGTAAGCTGGGAACCTCCCGTCTCAGAAACTTCCAAGAATACTGTATGTGAACTGATTTACAAGGAAAAGGGAGAACAAGAACCGGGAGAAAAACGGTTTAATGCCCCACCCCTCTCTCTCTCTCTCTCTTTCTGTGTCTGTCTGTCTGTCTGTCTGTCTGTCTGTCTGTCTGTCTCTCTCTCTCTCTCTCTCCTCTCTCTCTCTCGTCTCTCTCTCTCCTCTCTCTTCTTCTCTCTC
>CM031606.1:78637831-78640331 GCA_018398815.1 Conus ventricosus
AAGAAGCTAAAGTTTTGCCATTTTTAAAATCTGGTGACCCACAGGATCCTTCGAACTACAGACCGATTTCCATTCTGTCTAATTTGTCTAAACCTTTAGAAAAAGCACCTTAAGCAAAACCTTCAAAGGCATTTCGTTACACATAAATTATTTCATTCAAATCAAAAGCGGTTTTAGAGAAAATCATTCATGTCAGACGGTTCTTACCAATCTAGTAGAACAGTGGCATTTAAATATCAATGATGATCTTCTCACAGGAACGATATTTGTGGACTTTGCTAAAGCCTTCGATGTTATTAACCATGATCTCCTCTTAAAAAAACTTACTTTATGGTTTAAACTCCAAAGTCTGTCAATCTTCTCTCATCTTTTCTATCAAACAGAAGGCAGATAGTTGTTCAAGATATGAAATCATCCACTTTCATGCCAGTCAATTTCGGTGTGCCTCAGGGTTCAGTCTTAGGACCAATATTATTTACAATTTACATAACGATCTCCCTCTTTACATTTCCTCTTCTTGTGAACTTTTCGCTGATGACACCAACCTTACACAATAAAGGAAAAAATGCAGATGTAGTGTGCGCAGACTTACAAAATGACGTTGACAGCTCATAAATGGACAGAACACAATCATATGGCACTTCACCAAAAAAATCTAAATTCAATGTTAATATCAACAAGGCAAAAGCGACAAAATATCAAAGATGATCTTAAGGAATTAAAGATACATGATAACGTATTAGATGAAGTAAGCTCTCACAAACTACTTGGTCTTATTATCGACAATAATTTTATCCTGGTCGAATCTCAGCTTTCGACGTTATCAAAAAGAATATCGGGGAAAAAAGTCTTTCAAGCTTAATAGAATCAAACATTTTTTTGGACCAACACACTCGGAAATTTTTTTTCATGCTTATATTGGGCAAAGCGATGTGGACTAGCTTCAACCTGTTGGGATTAGCTAGTAAAGCCTCTTTAAGGCATCTTGAAAGTCTCTACAGACGCTCTCTCAAACTTATACTTCTTAAATCTTCGTCTCGGAAATAAGTGATTATAAAGAACTGAACATCTTGCCTTTGAATTTAAATGTATCTTCAAACAAAGCTGTCTTTATGTTTAAGATTAGAATAACCTTGCACCATTCTACTCCGAGTGAAATTTCCCGTACGAGAGTTTCGTAACAAAAGCACGATATTTATCCCTCGTCGAAGAACTGATCTCTTTATGACATTCTTTTATCTATTCAGAGGAAAATTATGGAAGAAATCCCAGAATACATAAAAAACAAAAATAGTTTATTATCTTTCAAAAAAGCATACCACAGATATTTAATGGAAAAGTATAAATGGTTGGTTTCTTTCCATTTGAGACCTGAATTAATGATACAATGTTTACCTTCTCTTTTAAAACCCACCCCCCCCCCCCTCTCTCTCTCTCTCCCCCCCCCCCTCTCTCTCCTCTCTTCTTCTTTCTCTTATGTACCTTCTATGTTAATGTTAAATGCCATGCCTTGCTTCTGCCTCCCGCTTCCTTTCCTCCCTCACTCTGTCTCTCACTGCTATTTTTTTGTTAACTCTCTCTCTCTCTCTCTCTCTCTCTCTCCATCTCTCTCTCTCTCTCTCCTCTCTCTCCCTCTTATGCCCCCCACCCCACCATATCCCACCCCTTCTGTCTGTGTTCACTCTTGTACATTAGGTTTGTTGCATTTGTATTATTATATTTCAGAATTTGTATCTTTTCTTTCTTTTCTTTTGGCCCCGGAGGGCTGGATGTAAAAAAGCAGTTATGCTTACCTCCACTACCCTCTGAAAATAAAATTCGTTCGTTCGTTCGTTCGTTCGTTCTCTCTCTCTCTCTCTCTCTCTCCACCGCTTAACATACTGTTTCTTACTTTCGTTTTCCTCATCCTCCTTCTCCTCCTCCTCTCTTCTTCATCCTCTTCTTCTTCTTCTCTGTTTCTAAATGTATTAGCAGTCGAAGTGTGTAAGATAAAACCGCAGGTCATATATATTGTCATCCCAGCTGCAGATATGATTAAAATTCAGCCAAACAGGTGGACAGCAAAGTTGACGTTATGAGCATGCGTGCACACACCACACACACAGAAAACACACAGTCACATACACACAGTCATACGGACACACAGACACATACACACAGACACAGACACACACACACACACACACACACACACTCGCGCGCGCCCTCACTCTGTCTCTTTCGCTCGCTCTCTCTCTCTCTCTCTCCTCCGCGCATTTATCTGAATGTGTGTATGTATACAAATGAAAATGGGATTCCATGTGAAATGGGTGACCAAATCTATAAATTTCTGCGAGCCACATTAATGGAGCGCCGAAGAACATTATACAATCAATTCAAATGCCCCGAAATGTGTCTCAGTTTTAATATCGGAAGTAAAACATGTAATGACGTGTGAAATTAAGTACTCCATTCTTAATATGGAAAAAAAAAGCCGAAAAAGTTACGATGTCATTACAAT
>CM031606.1:78641633-78646633 GCA_018398815.1 Conus ventricosus
TCTAGTCAATTGTTCTCAATATTTTTCTCTCTCCACCCCTCTCCCATCCCCATATCTCTCTCTCTCTCTCTCTCTCTCTCTCTCTCTCTCTCTCTCTCTCTCTCTCTCTCTTAACATACATTTTCTTTTTTTACTTTTCTCTTTTTTTTCTCCTTCTTTCGTTCTTTCTTTCTTGTCGCTTTCTCCTCCTCCTCCTTTTTTTTCCTCTTCTCTCTCTCTCTCTCTCTCTGTCTCTCTCTCGTCTCTCCCTCCTCTCTCTCTCTCTCTCTCTCCTCTCTCTCTCTCTCTCTCTCTCTCTCTCACTTGTTGTTGAAGGACGTTGATTATTTGAACATTTACAATTCTCGCGTCTTCTTGAGGCATAGGTGTTTTGTGATTGTGCCCGTTCTTTAGCACTGAGTTACCTGTTTGAACTTATTGCTCATTTTTTTTTTCTTTTTTTCCTAACTTCTTTTCTGTGTCATTACACGTTGCAGAGGTGTGCATTTTTGGTGTGTGTTTGCTTGTTTGTTTGTTTCTTTTTTTTTCTTTTTTTTTTCCACATGTAATATTGACTTTTCTAATTGCCTGATATCCTGCAAACTGATTTGCTTTGCATTGTACACATATGAAGGTAAAGTGTTGTTGTTGTTTTTTTTTTGTTTTTTTTTTTTTGTTGTTGTTTTTTCCTTGTAAAATAATGGCAAATTATCCCAAGACCGAGAGTAGTAATGAATGGTTACAAACTCAGGATTCAAAATTGGCTATCTAAATGCATGTCATGTGTTAAACAAATTATGTGATTTACCTTCTATTTTATCTAATGCTAACAATTTTTTCATTGTTTTTGTTTCTCTGAATCTCGGTTATCAAATTTAGTCTCAGACGACTTAGTAATGATTCCAGGTTACAATGTTATCAGGAGAGACTCTACATCTAAGCTAGTAAACAGGTCTTCTGGATATGTACATCACTCAATGAACTATAAACTGATCCATCATTTTGATAAACATAATAATTGAATGCATCTGGATAGAGTTTCGTTTAAAGGGACTAAAACCGATATTAGTAGGCTTTTTATATAGAAACCCTGATGAACGCGTGGAATGGTATGATAGGTTCGAAGCAATGATGGAAGATGTCTCAGATTATTCAACAGATGTTGTATTGCTTGGTGACTTTAACATTGATTTACTTAAGCCTCATGATAAATGGAAACGAATTTTTGAATCATATAACTTAACACAACTGATAGACACGCCAACAAGAATAACGCTACAGTCTGAAACACTTCATTGATCATATATATGTAAACAATCCAACAAATATTACAGAAACTTCCGTACCAGTTTATGGTCTCAGTGATCATTTTCCCGTATGCTTAACTTGGTCCAAAAAAGGCGTAACAATTCCTAGATGTAGCCACAAATGCATTTCTTTCGTAGTTATAAAACCTTTAATTCTGACGATTTTCTTCATGATTTATGTACAGCAGACTTTTACAGTGTTTTTCAGGAGAGCTGATCCAGACAAAGCTCTCGAAGCTTGGTATAACATATTTGTCCCTATTTACGACAAACATGTCCCAACTAAGATCAAACGTGTCAAACCCAATGGAAAACCACCGTGGTTAAATGATGAAATTAATGCTGCTATTAAATTCGTGAAAACTTGTTACAGTCAACAGGAAAAGATGCAAAGTTTAAAGAAACAGCGTAACAAAGTTACAGCTATGAAAAGGTCTGCTCGTAAAAACATTTTAGCGACCTTATTTCATCATGAAAAAGATTCAAAATCGATCTGGAAAGCCATTAATCAATTATCTGTAAATCGCAAAACAAACAGCTCCATCATCTTTAATTCTGTCTGCAGATAATCTCAATAAACACTTCTCTACCATAGTCGAAAAGACTATTAAAACTGATTGTACTAAATATAATGACCTGTTGTTATTAGGAGAATTTTGTGATACTAGACAAATAGGGTCCAGACTTGATTTCAGTTTATCAGTGTACACGAGTGTGTAGAGAACTTAATTCATTGAAGGAATCTAAGAGCCGGGGATTAGATAATATAGACAGCAAAATTTTAAAAATTTCCGCACCTATTATCTCTGATAGCCTTACTTATATTTATAACCTTTGTATTCAGAAATGCTATTATCCACAATACTTTAAAGAAGCTAAAGTTTTGCCATTTTTAAAATCTGGTGACCCACAGGATCCTTCGAACTACAGACCGATTTCCATTCTGTCTAATTTGTCTAAACCTTTAGAAAAGCACCTTAAGCAAAACCTTCAAAGGCATTTCGTTACACATAAATTATTTCATTCAAATCAAAGCGGTTTTAGAGAAAATCATTCATGTCAGACGGTTCTTTACCAATCTAGTAGAACAGTGGCATTTAAATATCAATGATGATCTTCTCACAGGAACGATATTTGTGGACTTTGCTAAAGCCTTCGATGTTATTAACCATGATCTCCTCTTAAAAAAAACTTACTTTGTATGGTTTAACTCCAAAGTCTGTCAATCTTCTCTCATCTTTTCTATCAAACAGAAGGCAGATAGTTGTTCAAGATATGAAATCATCCACTTTCATGCCAGTCAATTTCGGTGTGCCTCAGGGTTCAGTCTTAGGACCAATATTATTTACAATTTACATAAACGATCTCCCTCTTTACATTTCCTCTTCTTGTGAACTTTTCGCTGATGACACCACCTTACACAATAAAGGAAAAAATGCAGATGTAGTGTGCGCAGACTTACAAAATGACGTGACAGCTCATAAATGGACAGAACACAATCATATGGCACTTCATCCAAAAAAATCAAATTCATGTTAATATCAACAAGGCAAAAGCGACAAAATATCAAAGATGATCTTAAGGAATTAAAGATACATGATAACGTATTAGATGAAGTAAGCTCTCACAAAACTACTTGGTCTATTATCGACAATAATTTATCCTGGTCGAATCAGCTTTCGACGTTATCAAAAAGAATATCGAAAAAAGTCTTTCAGCTTAATAGAATCAAACATTTTTTGGACCAACACACTCGGAAATTATTTTTTCATGCTTATATTCAAAGCGATGTGGACTATGCTTCAACCTGTTGGGATTTAGCTAGTAAAGCCTCCTTAAGGCATCTTGAAAGTCTCTACAGACGCTCTCTCAACTTATACTTCTTAAATCTTCGTCTCTGGAAATAAGTGATTATAAAGAACTGAACATCTTGCCTTTTGAATTTAAATGTATCTTCAACAAAGCTGTCTTTATGTTTAAGATTATGAATAACCTTGCACCATTCTATCTCCGAGTGAAATTTCCCGTACGAGAGTTTCGTAACAAAAGCACGATATTTATCCCTCGTCGAAGAACTGATCTCTTTATGACATCTTTTATCTATTCAGGAGGAAAATTATGGAATGAAATCCCAGAATACATAAAAAACAAAAATAGTTTATTATCTTTCAAAAAAGCATACCACAGATATTTAATGGAAAAGTTATAAATGGTTGGTTTCTTTCATTTGAGACCTGAATTTAATGATACAATGTTTACTTCTCTTTTAACCCCCCCCCCCTCTCTCTCTCTCTCCCCCCCCCCCCCTCTCTCTCTCTCTCTCTTTCTTTCTCTTATGTACCTTCTATGTTAATGTTAAATGCCATGCCTTGCTTCTGCCTCCCGCTTCCTTTCTCCCTCACTCTGTCTCTCACTGCTATTTTTTTGTTAACATCTCTCTCTCTCTCTCTCTCTCCTCTCTCTCTCCTCTCTCTCTCTCTCTCTCCTCTTATGCCCCCCACCCCACCATATCCCACCCCTTCTGTCTGTGTTCACTCTTGTACATTAGGTTTGTTGCATTTGGTATTATTATATTTCAGAATTTGTATCTTTTCTTTCTTTTTTTTTGGCCCCGGAGGGCTGGATGTAAAAAAAAGCAGTTATGCTTACTCCACTACCCTCTGAAAATAAAATTCGTTCGTTCGTTCGTTCGTTCGTTCTCTCTCTCTCTCTCCTCTCTCTCCACCGCTTAACATACTGTTTCTTACTTTCGTTTTCCTCCTCATCCTCCTTCTCTCCTCCTCCTCTACTTCTACATCCTCTTCTATCTTCTTCTTCTTTTTTCTAATTTATATAGCAGTCGACGTGGTGTAAGATAAACCGCAGGTCATATATATGTCATCCCCCAGCTGCAGAATATGATTAAAAATCAGTACCAAACAGTTGGACAGCAAAGTTGACGTTATGAGCATGCGTAATCACACACACCCACAAGAGACACACGAGTACACATACACACATCCATACGGACACACAGAACCCATACACACAGACACCAGACACACACACACACACACACACCCACACAGCGACTCGCCTGCGCGCCCATCACTCTGTCTTCTTTTCGCTCGCTCCTCTCTCTCCTCTCTCTCCGATCCGCTCTCTCTCTCTCCGCGCATTTATCTGAATGTGTGTATGTAACAAATGAAAATGGGGATTCCATGTGAAATATGGGACCAAATCTATAAATTCTGCGAGTCCACATTATTAGCGTCCGAAGAACATTTATACAATCAATTCACAATGCCCAAAATGTGTCTCAGTTTTACTATCGGAAAGTAACACATGTATTGAGCGCGTGAAATTAAGTAACTCCATTCTTAATTGGAAAAAAAAAAAGCCGAAAAGTTACGATGTCATTACAATCGTGGCCACATTACGTAGTAGAGGACAATTATTATTTTTCAAATTAATGCGATGGTAGTGTCCACGTTATACTTTTAAAAACGGAAAAGATGGATCGCTATAACTGAAATGTCCTCCTTAGTTAATCGAAAGGGAAATTTATTGAAAAAATTATATATATTGGGAATTATAAACAAAGCTTGCTCTATGTCTTAGATTGAAGAAATAGGGGGAATAACATTCATAATCCGCAGTGGTAGATAATTCTGGCCTAAGCAACAGGGGTGCAAATGGGGAAAAATAAAATAAATGCTTACTCCAAAATGAGCC
>CM031606.1:78649133-78651633 GCA_018398815.1 Conus ventricosus
GTCTCTCTCGCCCGTTCTTTTCTTCTCGCTCTCTGCTTAGAGAGGGGGAGGGGGGGGAGGGGAGGGGGGGAGTGGAGTGTGAGGCAGTTGGGGCGAAGGTGGGAGGCGATGGGAGTGAGGGGGGGGGGGAGAGAGAGAGTAGATGCAGAAATGAGAATTGCCTGTTGAATCTTGGCTGGATCGTCTGCTATGAAATGACCGCCCATAGATCAGATTATACCATATAAGAGTATGGTTTTTGAACTCGAATAATGATAGCTATTATATGCATTTTGATTATTTTCCGAGGTTGTTTTCACTGGTTAAAGTTTGAATTCTAGGGATCCGACCATCAAGAGACTCCTCTGGTCAACAGGCAATCTGGACACATGTGTACGAGTCAAGTGTCAACAAGTCTCACGGGACAGTCACAGGCTGAAAAGAAATTGGGAAAAGCACAATTAAAGTGAAAATAACTGAAGGAATGTACTAACCTGACACATGGTAAGCGACAAGGTTATAGTAATTCATCCAAGGGGCTGCTAAATCCAATGAATATAAACAATACAAGTCCAGAACCACACGAACTCGACCACAGAAGAACACACAGTGTCAAAGGTTAGCATTGCAGCTTTGGTTATTCGGGGTTTACCTTTGCAGGGCGATAGGCTTATTTTGCGCATGCGTAAATGGTGTAAACAAAAGATGCTTAAAGGGTTCTCACCCATTTTTACAAATCTATTTTGACCAAACACACGGTTTTGGTATGTGGTCGTATTGCGAAACCCAGCCCCGAATCAGCCGCCTGTGCTCTCATTTTGCAGTGAGAGCAGCATTTCCTTCGGATTGGGAAAGCGAGAGTCTGAAACAGGAACGAGAGCCTCGGTTTCCCACAGACCACAGGAAAGTCCTGTTGACAGTGGGAAAGACTACAACTTTGGATTCTCTCTTGAGGGCACATAAGACCGTATGGCGAAAGCTTGGCTGTGTCTGGAGTGGCACTGTCTTCATCTGTCCGTGGGCAGGGGTGGTTGGGTCTGTGGGGTGTGCTCGGCAGCTGGAGGGTGGTGTTTTTCGCCGGTGGGCTCTGCAGTCATGAAATACGGGCTGGTACACCCATGGGATGCTACTTTAAGGCTGTTATGAGCTGCATCCTGTAGTCTAATTTACCTCTGTTCAGGAGCAGTTATGTCCCTTGATATCTTAATGGAGTGTCCTGCGCGTGCCTGTACCCATCGTCAACACAGCGCAGGCCTCCAAGGGTGGTACAGGACTGCTCTAAAGGCGGGTGAAGACAGTGCTTCTCTGGTCCTCCCCAGCACCTTCGGTGTTTCTTTTTCTTCTTTGCCTTAACTAGGCTGACCCTGGAGAAAGGTCCAGTGACGGTGAGGAAAGACCCACAGACCACAGGGAAAGTCCTGTTGACAGTGGGAAAGACTACAACTTTGGATCCTCTTGAGGGCAATAAGACCGTATGGCGAAAGCTGGCTGTGTCTGGATGGCACTGTCTTCATCTGTCCGTGGCAGGGGTGGTTGGGTCTGTGGGGTGTGCTCGGCAGCTGGAGGGTGGTTTTTTTCGCCGGTGGGCTCTGCAGTCATGAAATACGGGCTGGTACACCCATGGGGATGCTACTTTAAGGCTGTTATGAGCTGCATCCTGTAGTCTAATTTACCTCTGTTCAGGAGCAGTTATGTCCCTTGATATCTTAATGGAGTGTCCTGCGCGTGCCTGTACCCATCGTCAACACAGCGCAGGCCTCCAAGGGTGGTACAGGACTGCTCTAAAGGCGGGTGAAGACAGTGCTTCTCTGTCCTCCCCAGCACCTTCGGGTTCTTTTTCTTCCTTTGCCTTAACAGCACCCGGAGAAATGGTTCCTTGCGGTGAGGAAAATCCCACGACCCATGGGAAAGAAGTCCGTTGAAACAGTGGAAAGACTACAATTTGGATGGGGGGCTTTGAGGCCATAGACCGTAAAGGCAATCGCTTGCTCGTGTCGGTTCAACGTGTCTTCATCTGTCCTGGGTCAGGATGTGTCGGCAAAAGAGTCGCGTCAGCTTCAGGTGCTTTTCGCCGTGGGTCTAGCAGTCATGAATAACGTGCTGGTCACCACCCAGAGGAAGATGCTTACTTTGAAGCTGTATGGACTGCATCCTGTAGTCTATTTACCTCTGTTCAGAGCATTAGTTCCCTTGAATCTAATGAGTTCCTGCGTCTGTACCCATCGTCAACACGCGCGGCCTCCAAGGTGGTACAGATGCTCTAAAGCGGGTGAAGACAGGCTTCTCTGAGGATCTTCCCAACCTTCGGGTGTTTCTTTTTCTTTTTACATGAGAGAAGCATTTCCTCTTGTGTTCGCAACGCGAGAGTCAACCTGAACGACAGGCACGATTTCGATAATAGGGGTTTCAGGCCATGATGACGTAGAAAAGCAACAGCTAGTTGTGGGCTAGGTTGATCTTTGTGTTTCATGTTTGCGGAATGTTGTCAGGAATAGAAAAAGTAGTAGGTTTGTTATTTGCC
>CM031606.1:78661633-78666633 GCA_018398815.1 Conus ventricosus
GAAATCCGTCCACATGTTGTGGGGGATCTATCGAGACGGGGATCTATCGAGATGGGGATCTACCGGCGACGGGGATCTATCGAGATGCACCCGCCGTCTCTTGTCTGTTCGCTGCACACAGAGTAGCTGTTGCCAGCCAGCTTGCGGCGTAGCTTCAGGCTCGTTGCTGTCTTCGAGTGGTAGGTGTGGGTTTTATTGTTCGTTCATCCGGTGCGTGTGGTATGGATGGTTCGTATGTGTGGTATGGATGTTCGTCTGATGGGGTGTAGGTGTTCGTCTGGATGGGTGGTTGTCCTCATGGGTGTTGTGTGATTTGGGATAGGATTATGGATTGCTCGTATCCGGTTCGGATAGGCAGCTTGGATATAGTATGCAGGAATGTGTAGGAAATTAGGGTTTTGAACCACGAATGATGGTTGTCGTATGTTTGCGATGTGATGGCTGCATTATTGTTGACATTATGTGTCAACGGATTGTTGTTAGACTGTCTGTGAGAGTGTGGATGTTGGGTGTCTGCGGGTGTTAACCGGACAATCCCTTGCTGAAGTTGTTGCCACTACGTGGGGTTATATAGCAGGCGTAGACCAAGGGTGCTGTATAGGGCGGTCTGCTTTGGTATTTTCAGTAAGCCGGATGTTTGGGGCTCTTGGTGAGTGCCTTGCGCTGTTTTATCGCCAGGTTTGGTTAGGCTCGGGGTGTTCGTGATGCGGAGGTGTTAGTTAATTCTGTGATTATTTTGTAAAGTATATGATATCAGTTAATTCTGTGATTATTTTGTAAAGTATATTATCTCTGGAATATATGAAGATGCCGTGTTGTCTGCATTCAAAATCAGTTTGGACTTGTAGTTATCTTCCTTTACAGGCGTCGAACACTGATGGAGTGTGAACTGCAGTAGAAATTTTGATAATGCTTGGTGAAAAAAATTATGCATTGAGCTCTGTTGATTCTGGTCACGTGCTCGAGAGTATTGAGAGATTTATTATATAATGGGGATGAGTTTTGTAACTTTTGGTTGGTGTGTTTCTATTAATTTCTATGGGTTTGGATTGGGTATATTTTGGTTGTATTGATGGTATGGAATGTATTTGGGTTCGACCATTCGGGTCGGGTTGTTTGCTCATTGTGGGTGCTGTTCTTGGTACGCGTGAACCCGTAGTGTGAATTGAGTTCGCGTGGATTGAGCCCCGTTTGCTATGAGCGATCCATGTTTGTGCGGGGGGTGGACTCGTGCATGGATCTGACTATTGACTAAGTGTTTAGTCAAGTTGTGGTGATGACATAGGATCTGGACTCTAAGGATTTGTGCTCTTTCCCTGATTGACTTGTAAAGATCTCCCTGTTGTACGGTCTTGGCCTGGTTGGGACGGAATCCTACGTCGGGCTGCTTGGCGTCACAGCGGAGACCCCTATCGTCTCCATCGAGGAACCCGCTGTAACACCTGTCATCTCCTGGTCAGACAGCTTACCAGGGTCGACCGTCAAGTGTGGACTCTTCCTGCATCCTTCCGACCCTGTCCCCGCCCCCATTCTGATGCCCTTGACCCTATCAATGTTTACCCCTGTTTGTCCTCAACCTCTTCCAGACCTAGTGTTTAATTGACCCGATAACCCCTTTGTCCCTGTCCTTCGCCCTACATCACTGCAGCTTGGGCGTGAGGAGGGAGCGTCTACTGGCCACAGTGGGTGGCCGGGCGGATAACCATTCGCCTGCATCTTGTGGCGACGGCGCGCTGGGAGAGCACGTGGCTTCATTGCTTCCCTTGGGGGTCTTCATCGGAGGGAAACTACGGGGAGGGCACAGTGTTACAGGGAAGGGCGTTGAGGACGCTGTGAGGTGTGACCAGAGGTCTAGTGTGGCGCAGAGCATCACACGGCCGATCGTGCGCCCGTCTGTCAGCAGTGTGGTTACAGGACACGCACTCTTGTCTGGTGTGTCTGTTCTGATGGACGTGCGCGGCGTGTGCGTTGTGCACACTGAACGATTGAGAACAACAGTACGAGTGGTACGTAATGTGATAGTTCTGGGGGTCTTGGACGACGATACGTGAGTCGTGGGGCGATCTGTATACTGTTTAATGTGTTGTCGTGGACAATAACTAAGGTGGTATAATTTGGGCAGCGGTGATTTTGGGACCGTGTATTATCACATGTCTTGGGAGTCTTCGGGTCGCCGTCAGTGTGGATCTTTGGCACCTGTGTATTTGATTTGCATTATGTTTATGTTTGTCATCACCTCTAGACCTAGTGTTAATGAGCGTACTTGTCTGTCCTTCGCCACATCCGCAGCTGGGTGAAGGGAGCTCTTGGACGGGAGGCCGGGCGGATAAGCATGTGATTTTGGGCGTAGGGCAGCTGGGGAGACGTGGCTTCATTGCTTCCCTGGGTCTTCATCGGGAAACTAGGAGGGCACCAGTGTTACAGGAAAGGCGTTGGGCCTGAGGTTGACAGGTCAGTGTGGCGAGAAGCATCAACGGCGATCGTGCGCCTCTGTCAGCTTGTGGACAGAGGACACCACTCTTGTCTGTGATGTCTGTATGAGACGTGCGCGTGCGTGTGCGTGTGCAACTGACGATTGAAACAACAGTACGAGTTGACGTAATTGTGATGTGTTGGGTCTTGACGAATACGTGAGTCGGTGGGCGGATTGTACTGTTAAATGTGATTTGTCGTGGACAATAATAAGGTGGTAAAAATTTGGGCAGCGTGAATTTGGACATATGTATTAATCCATGTCGTTGGATCCGTTGGGTCTCGTCCTGTGATTACTTTGGCACTGTGTTATATGCATTATGTTGATCTTGTGTTATGTGACACTATGACCTATGGGTGACGCTCATAAAGGTACTGCCGCCGCAGTGAACGAGTCGTGCGGAGGGGTGAATGCCCATGTGATTGAGTGGTATGCGAGGAGAGTGTTGGTTGTGGCGTGCTTTGTTGGTGTGGGAAGGATTGATCGGGGTAAAGGTTGTCATGCTTATATTATTGTCGGTGAAAATGTTCATGGATTCATGGTCAATGAATGTTGTGTGAATGTTAATCTGGGTTCGGTAGTCCTGGGTCTGTTGGGAAGTAACTAGATTAGGAGGAGGTAAACTCTCTCTGTCTATCAAGCGTCAGTTCAGGTTTAGCGAACCTGACAAATAGAAATATCAGACATGTCAAATTAACAAACAAACAAACAAACGAAAACGCCATAAAACACTTTAAACATCTGTCGAGTTTCATTTAAGTAAAACAGACATGAAGCAGGTAAAATCTGTGAGACAGAGACAACTAATAAGAAAGAGTCAAAAGATTAGCCAAGGAGTGATACAGAGATATCATAGAAGAAATAAATGGTAATGGAGGATGATTATCACGACGAGTATTATGGTGACAGTGAATGGCACCAGAATGAATAACAGAAAGGTGATGATGATGATGATGATGATGATGATGGATGATGATGATGATGATGACAACGAGACGATGACGCCGATGATGATGATGATGATGTTGCTGTTTGTTGGATAATGATGATGGCGACGACGATGACGACGACGACGACGATGACGACGACGACGCTGATGATGATGATGACGACGACGACGATGTCGACAACGATGATGACGTGACGACGATGACGCTGACGACGACGACGATGACGACGACGACGCGATGATGATGATGATGATGATGATGATGATGATGATGATGATGATGATGAGATGATGATGACATCGATGACGACGACGACGACGACGACGACGCCGACGACGACGCCTATGATGATGATGATGATGATGATGATGATGATGATGATGATGATGATGGACGATGATGATGATGATGATGATGATGATGACGACGCCGCCGACGACGACGAGCCTATGATGATGATGATGACGATGATGATGATGATGATGATGATGATGATGATGATGATGATGATGATGACGACGGACGACATTGATGATGACTGCCAGCCGGTAGGGCACTAAGGAAGAGCTCAGACCCCCACCAACAAGATCCACATAGCTCTGTCCTTCTCCATCATTTCTCCCACCCACCACTTTGCCCATCATCTCCATGTCGTGGTTTGGTTGCCATGTGAGTCATAAATAAAGGCAGTTACCTTTCTGTTTTCCCATAACCTTTTTTTTCTTCTTCTTCTTTTTATCAGACTACAAGCAACGAACAAACGGACAGACGTCAGTGAAATCAGTTTCCTTGACCGAGGAAAATTAAGAAGAAAAAAAAAAGGAATGAGGTTTCTATGCTCAGATTCTCCACCTGTCCCTCAGCGAGTCACTGGAGACGTTTGCATTTCCCATCGTCCACCCCCCCCCCCCACCCCCCACCCCACCCCCCCACCCCTCCTTCCAATGAAAATGGCACACTGACTGACATGTGCTCATTTCAAAGTTGTTGTTGTGTGTGTTTTTCCCCCCAGCTACAGATCAAATCAAAGTCAAACCGGCTTGTCAATATTGACAATTATCTCCTCTTTGAATCCGGTTGTTGTCGATTGCACAGATGGCATCTCTGACAAACATTTTTAGGTTTGGATTGAAAAGGGTAACTTTTCATAAATATTTTGCTTCTTCTTTTCAATCCTCGTCCGGGACCTCCTTTTTTCCCTCCTCCTCCTCCTCCTCCTCCTCCTCCGCTTCACTCTCCTTCCCATTCTCTCTCTGCCACACGTTATTTTCTTTCCTTTTTGAGTATACGTGTGAGTTGCATGCGCAAATAGCGTGGATGGATGCGGTGTTGTGTGTGTGGTGTGTGTGTGTGTGTGTGTGTGTGGTGTGGTGTGTGTGCGTGTGTGTGTGTTGTGTGTGTGTGTGTGTGTGTGTGTGTGGTGTGTACGTGTATACGTGTGTGTGTGTGTGTGTGTGTGTGTGTGTGTGAGTGCGTGCGTGCGTGCGTGTGTGCGTGTGAGTGTGTGTGTGTGTGTGTGTGTGCGTGCGGCGCGCGCGCGTGTGTGTGTGTGTATGTGTGTGTGGGCGTGTGTGTGT
>CM031606.1:78676633-78679133 GCA_018398815.1 Conus ventricosus
GACCCGTTAAATTTTGTTTTTGGAGACTTTTTTTTTACCTCTCTGCATCCCTTCCTCCAAATTTTACATTGCATTCCCCTGGGTCTTTTCCTCCAGACTGTTATCAAATGTGATTTCTTACACTGCGGTGTTGTTGTTGTTGTTGTTGTTGTTGTTGTTGTTCTTCTTCTTCTTCTTCTTCTTCTTCTTCTCTTCTTCTTCTTCTTGTTAACAGTTGTTGTTGTTGTTCTTGTTCTTGTTGTTAACAGTTATTGTTGTTGTTTTGATGATGATGATGATGATGATGATGACGATGATGAGATGATGATGATGATGATGATGTGACGATGATGATGATGATGATGATGATGATGATGATGATGATGATGATGATGATGATGATGATGATAATGATGTTTTGCTTATTTTGTCGATGTTCATCTGTGCATAATACATGTGATATAGTTTGTGTAATAAAAACAGTCATGTCTAGTATAACCAGCTTGGTTTAAGCAATGATGAATCGGGTTCGTGGTTTCTGAACAAGTTGAAGCTCCTAGTGAAACCCACATTTTGATACTTAGGTTCCATATTTGTTTTCTTTCTTTAATACTTGTTTACATTTTTTTCTTCCTTTTGTTCTTCATTATATTTTTCCTTTCATTTCAATCTTTTCTATCGTTTTCTTCCTCTTTTGCTCTTCTCATATCTGTAGAGCTTTCTTTCGTCTTTTTTTTGTTGTGTTGTTTTTGCATTCGTGGTTTTCTTTTATATCATTATAACTACCGGAAATTGGTCAACGCCAAAGAAGCAACTATTCTATTAGTAAACGTTTTTGCAGACATTAACGTGAATGACATTTGAAGCTTGACACGTTTCTCCGCTTTCTTCTTCTCTGTCATGGTCATATAGCTGTGGACAGTTATTCAAACCACGAGAAAGCAAGTGCATGCCAGACAAAGGCAGCATCACTTGATCACACTACTTTTCCTGCCTCCCCCTCCAAACCTCCTCCTCCTCCCCTCCTCCTCCTCCTCTCCCCCGTCTTCCTCCTCGTCCACCCACTACCACCCACATCTAACAACCACCTCCGACCTACCCCCCTCCCCTCCCCTTCTCCCCCTTTTTCTGACCCCTAATCGATCTGTTGGTGACAAGAGGGAGGTTTCTCTCTCTGAGTGCTGGAGATGTCGTGTGTTCCAGAGATGCACACAAGTCTGCAGCCAGCCTGCCACAGACACGCGCCCACAAGCTTGAGGTTGCATGGAATGGGCGGTGTGGCCACTTCAGTCCGAACCTGATGGGTTCTCCTCCTCCCTGTTATTACCTTGTCACTGACAGAGAGGAGGTCGGGGGTTGTGGGGGGGGGGGGGGGGGGGGGGGGGGGGGGGGGGGGGAGCGAAAGAAAAGGACAGTTACCAAAGGATAATGGCTGGGGGAAAGGGACAGGGTGGCCTGCAATTTGGACTGTAAGTAAAGGGGTTGACAGGTCGAGTTGAGTCAGCAGATACTGTTAAGCTGTTTTGTGGATGTAAACAGTCGTTGAGTTTAAGGGGTTAGAAAAGCAGGAGTTGGATGCACGTCAGTGATGGTTGGAGGAGGAGAAGCGAAGGGTTGAGAGTTCACACTCAGCAACTATGGGTGTGTGGGTTGCTCAGGCTAAAAAAAAAAAAAAAAGACAATCACTGAAGCTTTCAACAATGCCAGAGTGACACATTCTTCTTTATATTTTTTTTTCTTTATCAAATTCTCAACAATCAACAGTGTGGTTTTTTTTTCACAAAAAGTAAACAAAAGCTTGGTGTTCATTCAGTTCGCTGGGAAAACACAGATGCTGCTTAATAAAGTTACCATAGATAAATAGTCGCTATATATGATATTCTTAGTAATCGATAGTTTTTGAACACGGACACAAAAACATGTATAGTCTTCGATTCAATTAGAAGAAATACATGTAAATAACCAACTGGGCCAAGTGGGACTGCCATACATAGAACATAGACGGAAACTTTCCTGGAAGTGACTATATTTTGAATCGGGAAGGATCGTTTGTCTTTGTTTGTCTTTTATTCTTCTTCTTGTTTCTTCTGCGGAAAAAAAAAATGCGCTGAATTACAAGAAAAACCACACGTAAACACCAAAGTTAATCTAACTCAACCAGTGTATTTTCTCTTCCTTTACATAGTTCCCCCCCCCCTTCCCCTTCCACCCTCCCCTCCCCCCTTCTTTCTCTTGTTCTTCTTCCTCCTGTCTCTCATCACCCGTGCACAAGAACCGCCTTCTCCCCCCTCCCCCCCTCCCCCACCCTCCATCTGTTCTCCATATCGATCTGTTGGAAACAGGAGGGAAGTTTTTCGAGGGGCGGCAGATGTCGCGTATTCCAGAAATACACACAGTCAGCAAGTCTGCCACAAAACACGTACCCGCCTACAACTCTCAGAATGCGATGGCACTGCCGGAAAATGACACCATACCACCACATTTTGATCTTGACACTCACGCACTGGAAGCCAGAGCGCAT
>CM031606.1:78696633-78706633 GCA_018398815.1 Conus ventricosus
TTAAGATTCCATACACCCCCACCCTCTGTCACTTCACCGCTACCATACTTAAGATTCCATACACCCCCACCCTCTGTCACTTCACCGCTACCATACTTAAGATTCCATACACCCCCACCACCCTCTGTCACTTCACCGCTACCATACTTAAGATTCCATACACCCCACCACCCTCTGTCACTTCACCGCTACCATACTTAAGATTCATACACCCACCCCACCCCCACCCTCTGTCACTTCACCGCTACCATACTTAAGATTCCATACACCACCACCCTCTGTCACTTCACCGCTACCATACTTAAGATTCCATACACCCCACCCCCCTCCGTCACTTCACCGCTACCATACTTAAGATTCCATACACCCCACCCCCTCCGTCACTTCACCGCTACCATACTTAAGATTCCATACACCCCACCCCCCTCCGTCACTTCACCGCTACCATACTTAAGATTCCATACACCCCACCCCCCTCCGTCACTTCACCGCTACATACTTAAGATTCCATACACCCCACCCCCCTCCGTCACTTCACCGCTACCATACTTAAGATTCCATACACCCCACCCCCCTCCGTCACTTCACCGCTACCATACTTAAGATTCCATACACCCACCCCCTCCGTCACTTCACCGCTACCATACTTAAGATTCCATACACCCCCACCCGTGGTCACTTCACTGCTACCATACTTAAGATTCATACACCCCCCACCCTCTGTCACTTCACCGCTACCATACTTAAGATCCATACCCCCACCCTCCATCATTTCACCGCTACCATACTAAAGATTCATACACCCCCCCCCCACCCTCTGTCACTTCACCGCTACCATACTTAAGATTCCATACCCCCCACCCTCCGTCACTTCACCGCTGCCATACTTAAGATTCCATACACCCCCACCCTCGTCACTTCACCGCTACCATACTTAAGATTCATACACACACACCCCACCCCACCCTCCGTTCACTTCACCGCCACCATACTTAAGATTCATAAACCCCCACCTTCGGTAGCTTCACGGCTACCATACTTAAGATTCCATACACCCCCACCCCATCCCTCATCCCCCGGTCACTTTTTCTCTGTGTGTCCTCTGCCTGTCGGCGTCAGGCGGGAGGGTTTCTTTCCGCCAGGGCTGCAGGTGTCGTGTGTTCCAGAGATGCACACTGCCTGCAGTCTGCCACTGACACACGCCTACAGCCCTCTGACTGTAGTGGAATGGATGGCCTGGTCTGCCATTTCAGTCAGATGCTGATGGGCCCTCCTCTCCATTGTTTGCCTTGTCACTGACAGTGAGGTGGGGAAGGAAGAAGGGGTTAACAGTGAGGTGGGGAAGGAAGAAGGGGTTAACAGTGTAGGTGTGGAAGAACATGGTTGGCAACTTAGGCGGGGTAATTTCTATAGGGTTTGCTATTTTATGGAAGTAACCAGTCGTTGAGTTTTAGGTCAGATCATCATGGGTACGAAGAACGCCAAAGATGTGGAATCGGGAGAAAATGAACAGCCAAAAGTTAAGACTAAATAAACATGGATACAGGTTTTATGTTTTCTCTCGTCGCCGTAAACTTGATTGATAGAAGTTGTGTTTGTTTTTTTTAACCAAGACAGACTGTTTGTAGTAAATTCTTAATAATCAATACTTTCTCAACACAAGGGACCACAGGATATGACATGCTCTTCATTGGATGGAATCGTATCTATGGAAACTGTTTAGTTACGTGATCATTGTATATGGCTGTGCTGTGCTGATGCTGAAGAAGGAAAACATCCATGGTTCACTGTAGCTTTTTTTTGTCTAATATCACATAGTTTGTGAAAAGACGTAAAATTAAAGTACTACTACTACTGTAGCTTTTGTCTTTTTTTGTTTGAGAGATCAGAGAGATTGAATCTTAAGGTTTGTTGCACAGAGAGATTGAATCTTAAGGTTTGTTGCACTTACGCTGAAGAGGAAAAACATCCGTTGTTTCATTGTAGTTGTTTTTGAGTCATCAAAGAGATTGAATCTTGAAGCTAGAAAATATTTGTATTTTTCCTTTGTGTTTTTTTTTCTTCATTTTTAATCTATGCAATTATGGGTATTGATCCAAATTACAAAATACCGCATATGTAAGAAAAAGTTAGCGTTACTTGACCATACTGATTTATCTTATTCCTTACTACACTTTTTTTCTCCTCCCTTCCTCCTACTCCTTCCTGTCTTCCTCTATCACCCACCACTTACACACTCTCTCTCTCTCTCTTTCTCTCTCTCTCTCTCTCTCTCTCTCTCTCTCTCTCTTCTCTCCTCTCTTTCTCTTTCTCTTGTCTCTTTCTCTTTCTCTTGTTTTCTCTTTCTCTCTCTCTTCTCTCTCTCTCTTTCTCTCTCTCTTCTTCTCTCTGTCTCTCTCTCTGTCTCTCTCTCTCTCTCTCTCTCTCTCTCTCTCTCTCTCTCTCTCTCTCTCTCTCTCTTCTCCTCTCCATCATTGATTAACCGGTGACAGGAGGGAGTGTCTTTTTTCCAGAGGCTGCAGATGTCGTGTGTTGTAGTGATACATACCGTCAGAGGCTGCAGATGTCGTGTGTTGTAGTGATACATACCGTCAGAGGCTGCAGATGTCATGTGGTGTAGTGATACATACCGTCAGAGGCTGCAGATGTCGTGTGTTGTAGTGATACATACCGTCAGAGGCTGCAGATGTCGTGTGTTGTAGTGATACATACCGTCGGCTGTCTGCCACAGACACACGCCCTCAACCCTTTAGCTGTAGTGGCGTGGATGGTGTGGCTGCTTCAGTCAGACCCCGTGTGGGTCCTTTTTCCCCCTCCGTTATTACCTTGTCGCTGACCACAGCAAGATGGGTGGACAGACAGAGAGAGAAGGGTAGTTGTCACAGGGTAATGGCAGGGAACGGGCGAGGGCTGATTCTGCTGCGATGGTGAGAGAAAAGAGGCTGACGGGCCAAGCTGAGCGAACTGATTCTGTAGTTATGGTGTGGATCTTCTTCTTCTGCTGCGCAAGCAGGCGGATACTCCTGCGGACACCCCTTGTATAGAAAGGCAAGGATTAATCCCAGCTACCCAACAAAGGGAGTGGAGTTTTGTGTGTATGACCGGTTTTTTTTTTTATCCCGCCATTAAGGCAGCCATACTCCAACTTTGGGGAAGGTGCATGCTATGTGTAACGTGTCATCCATACCAACGGCCAAACTGGCCTTCTCTTCCGAAAGTTGGTGATGGGATTTTACGTGTGTGCAAGATGTTATGCGTGCGTTCACACACGGAACCTCGGTTTATAGTCTCATTCGAAGGACTGTGTGGGGAATGGAGTCAGAACTAATGTTAACTCCGAGGGAAAAAAAAAACCCTGTACCGAAACGGCCCGGCGGAGATTATGGTGTGGATGTTAACAGCAGTTGAAAGCATGAGCTGGAAAAATTCTAAGTGTAATTAATAACAAACTGCCAAGAAAACGCAGACAAACGAATCACAAGACAAAACACGACGCGTTTCGACTTCTTAGGTCTTCTTCAGGCAAGATGCAAAACACACAGGACAAGGAAATTGAACGAGCAATCTTATCTTCATTCACTTCAGCGCGAGATGGGCGTTGAATCACTTTGCAACCAGATCTTTGAGCTGGAAAGTTGCTGGTAATGAGGGAGAAGGGAACAGCCAAAAAGCTCACACAGCATATCTGTCAGTTTGTCTGTTTGTACGTCTGTCTGTCAGTCGAGCTATCTATGTATCTATGTCATTTGGTGTAAAAATAGCAAGACTGTCGACATGTTCTTACAGTTGACAGTTTTCAATTAACAAAAAAAAAATATTCTGGTGTCACTGAGAAAAACAGAGTTACTTTGTTGCCAAGCTTGAGGTTTAAAGACTTTGAGAACTACAGAAGACAAATCAGAAAATGGAATCTATGAGTAAAGATTGCATGTCACTTGGTGTAAAGATAGCAAGACTGTCGACATATTCTTATAGTTAAGAGTTTTCAATTTAAATAAAAATTCTGAAGTGTCAATGAAAAAAAACATAGTTACTTTGTTGCCAAGCATGAGGTTTAATGACTTCTGCCAAGCATGAGGTTTATTGACTTCTACCAAGCTTGAGGTTTATTGACTTCTGCCAAGCTTGAGGTTTATTGACTTCTGCCAAGTTTGAGGTTTATTGACTTCTGCCAAGCTTGAGGTTTAATGACTTCTACCAAGCTTGAGGTTTAATGACTTCTACCAAGATTGAGGTTTAATGACTTCTATCAAGCTTGAGGTTTAATGACTTCTACCAAGCTTGAGGTTTATTGACTTCTGCCAAGCATGAGGTTTAATGACTTCTACCAACAGTAAACAAGTGGGGTATGTTTTGCTCCCATAAGGAAACCTAACACAGAGTAACTTTTATTCAAGACTGGCACAGCCTTTTAAACTTGAATAAAGTCAGACAAATACATAGACGAACAATCTAATAGTGGGGGAAAAACAAGCGCAGGCCAACAACTGAACTGTCTGGCAAAGATTTGGACTTGAGGGGAGGGGAGAGAGGAGTTTGAAGATGGAGAAACTGGGAAAATGAAATAAAAAAAAAAAAATGTTACAGATATGAAAACTCTTCACTAGCTGCATAAGGGAACCATCGCAATCCCTTTTGAAGGCAGATATATTTGTATTGCCTGCTCCGAGGCCTTTCGCGGCCTTCCGAGGCGAAAGGCCGGATACTGATGGAGAAACATCTGTCTTGCAGTAAAATAATCTAAAACAAATGATACTCTTCAGTCATGCATGTCTTCAGCTTTCTGACATCAAAATAAGACAGGTCATACCATGTCCATCGGAGTCACCAACATTGTCCATCTAGGTTGTCTTTGGTATGTTTAACAAGCACACAGACAAATGGATCAGTATACGGGTTTTCAATAGCAACAACAACAAAACCCCGGACTGTCTCATATCAACATACCAGAATACTCTAGTATATGGGTTTTCAACGTCAACTAGAACAGACCATTGGACTGTGTCATTTCAGCAAACAAAAATGCTGTTACATCAGTTCCCCACTGACTGCGGACAGATAAAACAGAAAACAGAAGGCCAGAAAAACCTACCTTTGTAGAGAAGAGCAATGCAACCTTGCCCTGACACATTGGCGTGGGCATTGCCCTGACACACTGGCGTGGGCACTGCCCTTACACATTGGCGTGGACATTGCCCTGACATATTATTGGCGTGGGCATTGCCCTGACACATCGGCGTGGGCCTGACACATTGGCGTGGGCATTGCCCTGATACATTGGCGTGGGCATTGCCCTGACACATTGGCGTGGGCATTGCCCTGACATATTGGCGTGGGCATTGCCCTGACATATTGGCGTGGGCATTGCCCTGACACATTGCCGTGGGCATTGCCCTGACACATTGGCGTGGGCATTGCCCTGACACATTGGCATGGGCATTGCCCCGACACATTGGCGTGGGCATGGAAAGCAGGAGAAAAATCAGTCATAACTCTCTCTCTCCCTCTCTCTCTCTCTCTCTTTCTCTCCCTCTCTCTCTCTCTCTCTCTCTCTCTCTCTCTCTCTCTCTCTCTCCTCTCTCTCTCTCTCTCCCTGTCTCTCTTTCCTCTCTCTCTTTCTCTCTCTCTCTCACTGTCTCTCTCTCTCTTTCTCTCTCTCTCTCCCTCTCTCTATCTCCCTCTCTCTCTCTCCCTGTATCCCTCTCTTTCTCTCTTTCCCTGTCTCACTCCCCCTCTGCCTCTCTCTCTCTCTCTCACCCTCTCTCTCTCTCTCTCACCCTCTCTCTCTCTCTCTCTCTCTCTCTCTCTCTCTCTCTCTCTCTCTCTCTTCTCTCTCTCTCCCAGACACGTCTCCATTAGCGGGCAGATTATTATCTTGCAGACAGTTCCCCGCTGTGTGATGACATGATCAATGACCCAGCCAGCACTCTCCTCCCATGTTGTCATTAGCACGCAGCCAGAAAGGTCGGCCCTTCTGATCATCATCACAGCTCCACGTCAGTCCTGGTCACACGAGGGCGATCCTTTGTGATTAACTTGAGATCGGGTTATCTCGTAAATGATCCTTTGTGATTAACTGAGATCGGGTTCTCTCGTAAATGATATGCTCTGTGTGTGTGTGTGGTGTGTGTGTGTGTGTGTGTGTGTGTGTGTGTGTGTGTGTATGTGTGTGTGTGTGTGTGTGTGTGTGTGTGTGTGTGTGTGTGTGTGTGTTTCATTTAACGTCTATCCACTATTCGTGATATTAGACCCCCAAAAAAAACACAAGAAAAAAAAGAAAAAAAAAAGGTGAATGTGTACGGAAGTAACTGCAAGCGTGCACATAATGTATGATGTGTATATGTATGGGTGCACGGCACGCGAATGTTTTTGTGTGGTGTGTGTGTGGTTTTGTGTGGTGTGTGTGTGTGTGTGTGTGTGTGTGTGTGTTGTTTTGTGTGTGTGTGTGTGTGTGAGTGAGGTGTAAGTGTGTGCGTGCGTGCGTGCGTGCGTGCGTGTGTGTGTGTGTGTGTGTGGGTGTTGGTGTGTGTGGTGTGGGTGTGTGTGTGTGTGTGGGGTTGGGTGTGTGTGTGTGTGCCTTGTGTGTGAGTGAGATGTTGTGGATGTGTAAGTGTGCGAATATCTTTACATAAGTCTAAGTGAAGATTAACATAAAACAAAATACTTAAAACCAACAACTAACTAATCAATTAAAGTCAAAACGCATGAAAGTAGTTTAAAAAAAAAAAATTTGCTCCCCACCCCCCCCCCCCCCCCCATCCCACCATTATTATCCCTCCACCCTCCTCCTTTCTCCTCCCCCGCAAATAAAGTTAATAAAAATGTTTAATATTTCCAATAGGGTGCGTTCTAAGTGTACAAAAAATTTTCATACGTTAAAGCTGGTGACTCAAAAATACTCCCACAGTATTTTGCTTCAATACGGGAATGGTTTTTTTCATATCACTGCATGAAACAATATGAACTGGAGAATTTGTTTCCACATACGCAAAACTACGCTTTTTATAATTTTTGTTTTAAATGCATTAAATTTTTCCACCTGTACATTAATGAGAGTAATTTTCTTTTAAAGTTAAAATTCTCTTTGATTTCTTTTATATCAAACTGATCTTTATTGATGTGATCTACCATACTATATTCGAAAGCTTTCCAGATATGCGACTTAACTAAGTTAACACTGTCATGAATGATAAGGGAAAATCAAACAATTCGAATCAAAAAATTTTTTGGCTCCACGTTTAGCTGCCCTGTCTATTTTTCATTGAAATGAAAAGAACAATGTGAAGGAATCCAAAAAAGCTACATGGGTTCCTCTTGGAAATTAGCATGTGATCTTGCAACTTATCTCTATGATCATTTCAGGTCTTGTGTGCAATTGAAAAACTTTTAATGCCTGAAGAATGATTTAAAAATCAACACAGAACAGAATTGAAATACTGTTCTTGGAAAGTTTAAAAGGTAATTTTAAAGCCAGAGTATCGCGTTAATTCTGCTGTAAATACGATTTTGTTAATTCCGATAAAAATGATTTCTCTACTTTTAAGTCTGGAATTAAGAATGCACAACCTGCTTGTTTATCAATGCACGAACCGTCTGTGTTATATTTTCAGATAATTTGAATAGTTCTTTTAAACATGACATTGATATAGTTGTAACAAATTTATGTTTTATCTTTTTTAATATTGGTATGATCAATATCAAATATGCCTTATTAAGCTCCCATGGTGGTATAGGAGAAAATAACGGTCTAATGGATAGTGCATTGTTATCGATTGAAAACCCAAAATCGGTAAACATTTTGATGTGTAATTTTGCCAGTGTTTTTTGAGAAGCTATAGATTTGCTCTTTTGGGAAAGTAATATCTGACCTCATTTTATTTCAGATCTAATGTGCGTTTTTATTATTGTATCTTGAAAACAAATTTTAAACAACACGCTAACTCTCTGTATTCATCTAAGGGAAGCATCTGCGCTTCGTAATACGTACGAGAAGATGATGCATGCCCCGGGAAGGCCAAGTGCTAATTTTAATGCCTTGCATTCAATACTTTCAAGCTTTTTCAATAGGTATTTAGGAGCGCAAAAAGATTACTTCTTGGGCATATGTTTATTTCGACCTCATTAAAGATTTACAAAATTTATCAATGTGGATGAGTTCTGTCCCCATTTTTCTTTACAAATAATTTTTAAGGGAAAATTTAATGTTTTCCTCGCCTTTGTTAATAAGTATTCAATAGAGCTTTCCCATGATAGTTTAGTTTGTAAAATGGACTCCTAGGAATTTAACTTCTGTTACGATTTAAGAGATGTTTTCGCCCAATGAAAAAACAGGCAGTTTATCTGGATTATTACCACTATTGAAAAGAATGATGTTTGTTTTTTCAATAGACAAGTTTAATCCATTTTCTTCATGTATTCCGCCATCCTATTTAATTCGTCTTGATAGATCTTTTTGATGAATTTTATATATCACGCTGTGGAGTTTTCTTTTTAAGAGCTACTTCCATCCACATGCATATGTCGTCTGCTTTTTGAACGAGGACTACCTTTTTAGATAACTTTTTTTGGCAAAAACATGCAATAGCAATGAGAAAAGAAGCGGAGCTAACACTGACCCTTGAGGGATTCCCATCGACAAAGTTCTGCTGGTGGAATAGTTTTTCCTACTCTTGTTTGTATTATTTTATCTTTGAGAAAGCATTTAACTAATTGTATACATTTCCTGATAGTCCAAATTTATTTTAAGTTTGTTTAATAGCTGTGAATGCCATACTTGATCGTAAGCCTTGTTTATGTAAAAAAAAGTGGCCAGGACACATTTTCGTCTGCAATTGTTTCTTTATATTGTTGATAATTTCCTAATATTCTGTAGTAATCTCCCTTTACGAAAGCCACTTGATTAATAGGAAATGATGTCATTTTTTTCACGTAATGTGCTAGTCTATTCAGAACAATTCTTTCTGATAGTTTACAGACGTGTGATGTAATGCTATAGGTCTGTAGTTTTAGGATCGCTAGAAGACTTTCCTTGTTTATGAACTGGGACAACAATTGTCTGTTTCCATATTTTGGGCATGTCACTACTGTTCCAGCAAGTATTTAACAAAGCATGAAGAAAAACCACAAGATTTTCAGGTAAATTCTTTAGCATCTGATTAGATATTGCATCTAAACCAACTGATGATTTCCTTAGTGGAATGGCTCTAATGGCTTCTTTTACTTCTTGTACAGTTATAGGAGCATTAAAGTTAATGCTATTATCTGGTGGTTGGATTATCATATGTTATATTTCTTTTTCTTTTTCTCTATAAGTTCGGTCAGAGTTTGTTAAAACCTCAGGGCGGCTTTACATCAGCAAATAGGTTTCAAAAAATTCTGCTTTCTCTTCAGCAGTGGGTAAATTGTTGTTATCTATTTTTAAGGGGTAAATGTGGTAATGTCAATCCATTTTTTATTTGCTTTCAGTTCTTCCCATACTTTTCCCATATCCTTGCAATGTTTCACTTCAGTGTTACAAAAATCAAATTCCAGTGTTGCAATTTTGCATATTCTATTGCATCATCATTTCTTTACCCGTCTTTTTCATTTTTTTATGATTACTTGTTGACTCTTTTTACAATATATCTTAAATCTTTCTTTTTCTTTTTATTTGGGGCGGTTCACATTCTTGTTCCACACACATTTCCATTGTGTTTTTTGGGTTTTGTGTTTTTATTTTGGGAAACGATTTATCTGTGCTGTTAGAATAATTTACAAAATTTATCAAAACTGATCGTCTATATTTTCTTCAGCAAAAAAAATCTAAATCTATGTTTTTAAAAGGGGGGGTCTTTGAAAAGTGACCAATCTGCACACTTGTAATTATACTTTGGGATAACATCTTCGTTTTCTTCTTCTGCTGCATGTTATTAAAAGAATTATGACTGGAATATGATCTGATCCTAAAGAGTCACTTCCCGTTTCCCACACGCAATTTACTACCAATGATGGAGATACAAAA
>CM031606.1:78709133-78716633 GCA_018398815.1 Conus ventricosus
ACCTGCCTTTAGAGCAGTCCTGTACCACCCTTGGAGGCCTGCGCTGTGTTGACGATGGGTACAGCACGCGCAGGACACTCCATTAAGATATCAAGGGACATAACTGCTCCTGAACAGAGGTAAATTAGACTACAGGATGCAGCCCATAACAGCCTTAAAGTAGCATCCCCATGGGTGTACCAGCCCGTATTTCATGACTGCAGAGCCCACCGGCGAAAAACACCACCCTCCAGCTGCCGAGCACACCCCACAGACCCAACCACCCCTGCCCACGGACAGACGAAGACGGTGCCACTCCAGACACAGCCAATCTTTCGCCATACGGTCTTATGTGCCCTCAAGAGAGAATCCAAAGTTGTAGTCTTTCCCACTGTCAACAGGACTTTCCCTGTGGTCAGTGGGTCTTTCCTCACCGTCACTGGACCTTTCTCCAGGGTCAGCCTAGTTAAGGCAAAGAAGAAAAAGAAACACCCGAAGGTGCTGGGGAGGACCCAGAGAAGCACCGTCTTCACCTGCCTTTAGAGCAGTCCTGTACCACCCTTGGAGGCCTGCGCTGTGTTGACGATGGGTACAGCACGCGCAGGACACTCCATTAAGATATCAAGGACATAACTGCTCCTGAACAGAGGTAAATTAGACTACAGGATGCAGCCCATAACAGCCTTAAAGTAGCATCCCCATGGTGTACCAGCCCTATTTCATGACTGCAGAGCCCCACGGCGAAAAACACCACCCTCCAGCTGCCGAGCAACCCCACAGACCCAACACCCCTGCCCACGGACAGACGAAGACGGTGCCACTCCAGACACAGCCAACTTTCGCCATACGGTCTTTGTGCCCTCAAGAGAGAATCCAAAGTTGTAGTCTTTCCCACTGTCAACAGGACTTTCCCTGTGGTCAGTGGGTCTTTCTCACGTCACTGGACCTTTCTCCAGGGTCAGCCTAGTTAGGCAAAGAAGAAAAAGAAACACCCGAAGGTGCTGGGGAGGACCCAGAGAAGCACCGTCTTCACCTGCCTTTAGAGCAGTCCTGTACCACCCTTGGAGGCCTGCGCTGTGTTGACGATGGGTACAGGCACGCGCAGGACACTCCATTAAGATATCAAGGGACATAACTGCTCCTGAACAGAGGTAAATTAGACTACAGGATGCAGCCCATAACAGCCTTAAAGTAGCATCCCCATGGGTGTACCGCCCGTATTTCATGACTGCAGAGCCCACCGGCGAAAAACACCACCTCCAGCTGCCGAGCACACCCCACAGACCCAACCACCCCTGCCCACGGACAGACGAAGACGGTGCCACTCCAGACACAGCCAAGCTTTCGCCATACGGTCTTATGTGCCCTCAAGAGAGAATCCAAAGTTGTAGTCTTTCCCACTGTCAACAGGACTTTCCCTGTGGTCAGTGGGTCTTTCCTCACCGTCACTGGACCTTTCTCCAGGGTCAGCCTAGTTAAGGCAAAGAAGAAAAAGAAACACCCGAAGGTGCTGGGGAGGACCCAGAGAAGCACCGTCTTCACCTGCCTTTAGAGCAGTCCTGTACCACCCTTGGAGGCCTGCGCTGTGTGACGATGGGTACAGGCACGCGCAGGACACTCCATTAAGATATCAAGGGACATAACTGCTCCTGAACAGAGGTAAATTAGACTACAGGATGCAGCCCATAACAGCCTTAAAGTAGCATCCCCATGGGTGTACCAGCCCGTATTTCATGACTGCAGAGCCACCGGCGAAAAACACCACCCTCCAGCTGCCGAGCACACCCCACAGACCCAACCACCCCTGCCCACGGACAGACGAAGACGGTGCCACTCCAGACACAGCCAAGCTTTCGCCATACGGTCTTATGTGCCTCAAGAGAGAATCCAAAGTTGTAGTCTTTCCCACTGTCAACAGGACTTTCCCTGTGGTCAGTGGGTCTTTCCTCACCGTCACTGGACCTTTCTCCAGGGTCAGCCTAGTTAAGGCAAAGAAGAAAAAGAAACACCCGAAGGTGCTGGGGAGGACCCAGAGAAGCACCGTCTTCACCTGCCTTTAGAGCAGTCCTGTACCACCCTTGGAGGCCTGCGCTGTGTTGACGATGGGTACAGGCACGCGCAGGACACTCCATTAAGATATCAAGGGACATAACTGCTCCTGAACAGAGGTAAATTAGACTACAGGATGCAGCCCATAACAGCCTTAAAGTAGCATCCCCATGGGTGTACAGCCCGTATTTCATGACTGCAGAGCCCACCGGCGAAAAACACCACCCTCCAGCTGCCGAGCACACCCCACAGACCCAACCACCCCTGCCCACGGACAGACGAAGACGGTGCCACTCCAGACACAGCCAAGCTTTCGCCATACGGTCTTATGTGCCCTCAAGAGAGAATCCAAAGTTGTAGTCTTTCCCACTGTCAACAGGACTTTCCTGTGGTCAGTGGGTCTTTCTTCACCGTCACTGGACCTTTCTCCAGGGTCAGCCTAGTTAAGGCAAAGAAGAAAAAGAAACACCCGAAGGTGCTGGGGAGGACCCAGAGAAGCACCGTCTTCACCTGCCTTTAGAGCAGTCCTGTACCACCCTTGGAGGCCTGCGCTGTGTTGACGATGGGTACAGGCACGCGCAGGACACTCCATTAAGATATCAAGGGACATAACTGCTCCTGAACAGAGGTAAATTAGACTACAGGATGCAGCCCATAACAGCCTTAAAGTAGCATCCCCATGGGTGTACCAGCCCGTATTTTCATGACTGCAGAGCCCACCGGCGAAAAACACCACCCTCCAGCTGCCGAGCACACCCCACAGACCCAACCACCATATCTATATTCAGAGATAGGTATCATTGTACAGGATGTTCAGAATACATCATTCTTTAGGCTGCTGGAAGTAAGTATATCATTGTCCGGGATGTTTGAACTATACTGTTGTTTAGGCTGCTCATAGTATATCACTCTATAGGTTATTCAAAGTACATCACTGTTCACGCTCTTCAAAGAATACCATTGCTCTTGCTGTTCAAAGGGCTCGCTCTGTCCCGCCTGCATTAGACGGCAGTATATCCATGTCCAAACTGTTCAAAGAACACAGAATTAACCCCTTTCCACCCAAGTCTGCATGAGAGGACAAATATCGTTGTTCAGGTAGTCCCGTGGCACATGATCAAAGGTCAATGGAGTACTAAGTATACTTTCCCCCTGAAATTGTCCATTTCCTTGCAGCTACAAAGGCTGCAGATAATGCACACGATTAGCGCAGGCCCAAAGGGTGTCCTAGCTTACAAAGAGCCCACTTTTCTTGGGGGTCAATATCGGTACCTGGTCAGTTCTGAAGGAGAGAGAACACAAGTCTACAGTCAGACGTAACGAGCTCATTTCTTGCTAGTGCTTTAGTATGGAAATGGTCTTTTTGGCTGCTCATCTTATGCCATGCCGTTCTAGTGGCATCAGTGTAGTCTTGGACAGTCCCTTTTCCTTCAGTCCTCTCGCAACTTCGTTCACATCGTTTCCATATCACCTATGGTGGTGTGGACCTTCATGTATTCAGTGAACTAACTGTTGATTGATTTGCATCTCTCTCTCTCCTCTCTCTCTCTCCTCCATCTCTCATCTCTCTCTCCTCTCCTCTCTCTCCTCCTCCTCTCTCCAAAAATAGATCATGAAACAAACATCACCATCTGAAACATATCCTTTTTAGAGTGTTGGGACGTGCACGATGTGAGACATAAACTCTTCAGAGCAGACTCACGCACGCACACACATACATACACACATGTGCGCAAATACACTTACTCATACTCATGAACGCATACACCCACCAACACCTGCTGAGCTTAAAGGGACAAAGACCATGACAATATTCTCACATATACCACCACCTTTTTAAAAAAAAAAAAAAAAAAGTCTCAGACCGAGTGTACATAATAGATATACTCAAAAACAGGTCCCCCCCGTACTGCGCGCGCAGACATCGCTCTTTACTCTCAGACATGTCCCTGCCACCCATGTGTGACAAGATCAATGCCCCCACTTATGAACTACTTTCCTTTGATGTGGTCATTCAGTGTGCAGCCTGGATGGCCCGAGTCCTCTGCCATCACACAGACTCTACACACAGTGATCCTGGCCAGACAGGAATGATCTTCTGTTCTCTCTGTTGACAAAATGAACTCTTGTCTGTGTTTCTGTCTGTCTGGTGTGTGGTGTCCTGTCTGTCTGTCTGTCTGGCTGTCTGGCTGGCTGCTAGCTGTGTCTGTGTGTCTGTCTCTGAATGAATTAGCAAATTCAGACTTCATGCACTCGTTACGTAAACAGTCGAAGGTGTGTGTGTGTGTGTGTTTGTGGGTGTGTGTTGTGTGTGTGTGTGTTGTGTGTGTGGTGTGTGTGTGGTGTGTGTGTGTGTGTGTGTGTGTGTTGTGTGTGCGTGCATGCGTGCGTGCGTGCGCGCGCGGTGTGTATGTGTGTGTGATATTCGTAAACATCTCAGATGTGTGCGTGTGTGTTGTGTGTGTGTGTGTGAAAAATAATAGTTGTCCAGCGATCCGCATACGTCAATTCTTTCCTGATTCACGAAAAAGCCATACTGTGTGAGTGCCATCCTTCTTTACAGCCAATAGGATATTTCGAACGCAAACTTCAGATCTAGCTGTAAAGTGAGACGACTGCAGGTGGAAATCTAAACAAATCTTAAATAAATGTTAACGAACCGCCCAGAGAAACGTAGACAAACGATCACAAGACAAAACAAGACGCGTTTCGAAGGCCTTCCTTGCGCTGAACTCCGAGCGATCAAAGCTAAGTGAGTTTTCGTGTCCTCTTTGTATCGTGCCTGAAGAAGACCTAAGAGGTCGAAATGCGTCGTGTTTTGTACGTGTACTCGTTTGTCCACGTTTCTTGGGCGGTTCGCTAACATTTATTTCAGATTTGTGCAAACTTCATATCTAATACGTTTAGATACGTGTGCCCAGTCATTTCAATGGGACAGTGATGAGTTGATACAAGTTTAGTTCCAGCAAGCGCCCAACATACCAACTACAGTCTGTTGCCATCTAGCTTCCTTACCCCACTTTTCTGTTTCAATGTTATAGGTGTGGATGCTGAACCTGATCATACCCAAACTTAACTGGATGCTTCATGCTCATCGTGGTTTCATTATGGGAATGTTACAGCACATAAAATAATAAAGAAATCATCATCGTCGTCATCGTTGACGTCCTCCTCCTCCTCCTCCTCCTCCTCCTCCTCCTCCTCATCATCATCACATCACATCATCAACAACATTATTATCATCATCATTATCGTCATCACCATCTTCTCTCTCTCCTCTCTCTCTCTCTCTCTCTCTCTCTCCCTCTCTCTCTTGTGCATGCTTAAAGAGTTAGTGGAAAATATTGCCCGGACAGTTCCCCGCTGTGTGATGACATCAGCCAGAAAGGTCGGCCCTTCTGATCATCATCACAGCTCCACGTCAGTCCTGGTCACACGAGGGCGATCCTTTGTGATTAACTGAGATCTGGTTCTCTCGTAAATGATATTCTCTCCTCTCTCTCTCTTCCTCTCCTCTCTCTCTCCTCTCCTCTCTCTCTCTCTCTCCTCTCTCTCTCTCTCTCTCTCTCCTCTCTCTCTCTCCTCTCTCTCCTCTCCTCTCCTCTCTCTCTCTCTCTCTCTCTCTCTCTTCCCCCCCCCCCCCAGACACGTCTCCATTAGTGGGCAGATTATTATCTTGCAGACAGTTCCCCGCTGTGTGATGACATGATCAATAACCCAGCCAGCACTCTCCTCCTATGTTGTCATTTAGCACGCAGCCAGAAAGGTCGGCCCTTCTGATCATCATCACAGCTCCACGTCAGTCCTGGTCGCACCAGGGTTATCTTTCCTTATTAATAGATCAACCTCAGAATACCCCCTTCACCCCACCCCCCCCACCCCTCTCTTTCTCCGTCTCTGTCACTCTCTCTCTCTCTCTCTCTCTCTCTCTCTTCTCCTCTCTCTCTCTCTCTCCTCTCTCTCTCTCTCTCTCTCTCTCTCTCTCTCTCTCTCTCACTTGCTTGCTTGCTCGTTTACTTGCTTGGTTGCTTTCTCTGTGTCTTTCTCTTTCTTTGCCCATCTGTTTAACATACGCATGTGCACACGCACTAACACACACACACACACACACACACACACACACACACACCACGCACGCACGCACGCACGCACGCACCACACACACACACACACACACACACACACACACACAACACACACACACACACACACACCCTCGCGCGCGCGCTCGCTCGAACGTTCTTTGTACGCATGCAGACACACACTGGCGCGCGCGCAGCACACACACACACACACACATACACACACACACACCACATGCGCACAATTGCACACGCACACACTAACGCATACAGGCACACAGACACACAGACACTGATACAGACACACACACACACACACACACACACACACACACACACACACACACACACACACACACACACACACACACACACACACACAACATTGTCAACAAGAAAGGGCCCAGCAAGCGTAAGCAAGGAAGTTAACACACTAGATCTTGAACGTCAAAGTAGAACATATACAAACAATTTTCTTTCCAAACGAGTCCACATTAATGGATACATGCGACGTATTACCCCTAGACAGTTCCTTGCCTTGTGTGACTTTATCATTAAGCGTCCAATATTCCCCTGTCTGTCTGTCGCTCCTCCCTCCCCCCCCCCCCCTCCCCCCACCTCAACTCATGTCCCCTCCCGTACCCCTTTCCATTTATGATGTTCCCGCTCTTTCAGATATGAAATATCTTTCCTGTCTATAGGATAAGAAAACCTTTCTCCGTTGATGTAATGCAAGGTTTTTAAAGCATATTTAAGGTGTGTGTGTGTGTGTGTGTGTGTGTGTGTGTGTGTGGTGTGTGTGTGTGTGGTGTGTGTGCGTGCGTGCGTGCTGAGTGCGTGCGTGCGTGCGTGCGTGCGTGCGTGTGTGTGTGTGTGTGTGTGTGTGTGTGTGTGTGTGTGTGTGTGTGTGTGTGTGTGTGTGTGTCAAGTCAAGTCAGTCAAGTCAAAATGATCTTTAATGAGGGTAAAAGAGTAAGCGATACAGCTTTTTTACATCCTGCACTCACTCAACGGGCTGCCGGCCTACCCAGGTAGAGCCGGCCGAAGAGCAGCCTACTGGCGCTCATTCAGTCGTTTCCCGTACCATTCAAATATCAGTCACTCATTTTCATTTATCTCATTTATTCCTCCAGTTTCCTCCAGCATGTGTGTGTGTGTGTGTGTGTGTGTGTGTGTGTGTGTGTGTGTGTGTGTGTGTGTGTGTGGTGTGTGTGTGTGTGTGTGTGTGTGTGTGTGTGTGTGTTGTGTGTGTGTGTGGTGTGTGTGTGTGTGTGTGTGTGTGTTGTGTGTGTGTGTGTGTGGTGTGCCGTCTCACCTTGCATGCTGCCTTCCAGCCCCTGCCTTCTCCACTGTATATATTATAAGCACAGCAAATCTACCAGCTAGCTGT
>CM031606.1:78731633-78734133 GCA_018398815.1 Conus ventricosus
TTTGATTTTTTTCAATGTCAAGAATGCTGGTGTTCTTTCTTGACTCTTCTATTTCTTTTATGTATTCCTTGGCTTGTTTTGTACTTCTGCCCCTTTCGTGTTAATGTCTGACCAATGTATCATCACGTTGAGGCACGTTTGTCGGGTTTAATTCTAACACAAACAGAAATCACGTCACGTTGAATGCACTTTGTAACAACGAGTTTATTCACACAATACACAACAACACAAATTGCACTACGTTAACATACAACTGACAAACACACAGCACACACCAGACAAGCAGCACAAACAACACACACACACACACACACAACTCACACACACACACACACACAACACACACCCACACACACCACACACAACCACACACACACACACACACACACACACACACACACACAACAAACACACACACCACACACCACACACACACCACACACACACACACACACACAACACACACACACACAACACACACACACACACACACACACACACACACACACACACACACACACACACACACAACACACACACAACCACACACACACACACCACACACACACACACACACACACACCACACAACACACACACACACACCACACACACACACACACACCACACACCACACACACACAACACACACACACACACACCACACAACACACACACACACACACACAACACAACACACACACACACACACACACACACACACACACACACACACACACACACACACAACACACACACAACAACACACACACACCACACACAACACACACACAACACACACACCACACACCACACACACACACACCACACACACACACACACACACACACACCACACACACACACACACACACACACACACACACAACACACACACACACACAACACACACACACACACACACACACACACACACACACACACAACACACACACACACACACACACACACACACACACACACACACACACACACAACACACACACACACACACACACACACACACAACAACACACACACACACACACACACACCACACACACACAACACACACACACACACACACACACACACCACACACAACACACACACACACACACACACAACACACACACACACACAACCACACACACACACCACACACACACACACACACACACACACACACACCCACACACACACACACCACACACACACACACACACACACACACACAACACACACACACACAACACACAACACATACACAACACAACACACACACACACACACACACAACCACACACACACACAGACCTATTTCTTTGACATTGCTTTTGTCAGCTTCATGTTCCAATTTTACTTGCACAGCTTCTAGAATTCTGTGGAGATTTTCATTTGTTTGACACTTTTAAACGAGAGAACGAACGAAGTTTATTTAATGCTAATAAGCTGTCAAGCCGTTGAGCAGATCGGCGCGATGTACAAAGACAAAACGCGACTCATTCCATTGACATGGAAACCACAGCAATGTCTTTTTCTTTCTCTTTACATGACAAAAAAAACGCGAACGAGAAAATGTCACTGGTATGCAATCACTGTCAGTTCTGTAGATGACGGTCACCCCAGGTAAAACTGGATCAGTCCGTGGAGAGCGTGCAGCCGCCGCAAAGCACGTGCTTGGGTCTCTGCGTGTTCTGTCTTGCGAGTGCAAACGTGTGTGTGTGTGTGTGAGAGCTGATTATAATCTGGGTTGATCTGCATTCAAGAACATGTGCTGCAAACAATACATTCGATCTTCACTCTTTGTATCTGAATCAATATCCCGTAAGTTGCAAAGGGCATGCCAAAGTGCACATTATTTCAAGCTGTAGCAACATTTCGTAATGCAAGATGTACAGTCTGATACTTCTTAGATAAATGGTGTCGTGAATTATGCTTTTAGCCAGCCAAGTTTTGATCTCATAAGGTATACCTTCCCTGTCAGCTTTAATGCAACTCTCTCTCTCTCTCTCTCTCTCTCTCTCTCTCTCTATATATATATATATATACCAGTTTAAAATAGGATTTAAAAATCCTATTTTAAACTGTTATGTCGCTCCCTATTTGGTTGAGCATTTTTAGCCTTCTGAGTGGTCTTTTGACTCTAATTATATATATATATATATATAGTGAATTATAAACAAAGCTTGCTCTTATGTCTTAGATTGAAGAAATAGGGGGAATAAGCATTCATATCTGCAGTGGTAGATGATTCTGCCTAACTAACAGTATGTGCTTGAGTGGGTGAATGGGGAAAAATAAAATAAATGCTTCTCAAAATGAGCCTTCAGCAAGCTTATAGTCTCCAAGGGGGAGACATCCTCCAATAGGGAGGGAAACTCACTAACATATAACTCCTGGTCATATACCGATATTTCGAAACCTTGTTGTTTCTCCTCAGTGACCGCGGAAAGTGGTAATTTGACTCCTCTGCCTTTCAGTTTTAAGAAGAATGCAATC
>CM031606.1:78739133-78744133 GCA_018398815.1 Conus ventricosus
TGATTTGTACAGGCAGTTGAAGAGAAGAGAATACAAATGTTTCCAGGACATTCTCTAAGGACATTCTCTAATATTCTGTTGCTTGTTTGATCAATTTTGTGGTAAGTGTGACATCTTTGAAAAAGCGAAACAATCGTCTAACCATTTCCTAGATATTCTGTGTGTAGAATAATTCTTTCTTGAGAAAGAATCTCAACTGATGACATTATGTATTTGCCCAAATAACTGTGTTGTAGATAGAGCAATGCTGATAGCGGATGGCAACGTTAGCATTGATAGCAACATTTCTGAGGAAAACAATAGTCAAAATCATTAGTTAACAATTTGGACTGAAGAAAGGTGGAGAGGAATACGGTATATGACTTACAGTTTAGAAAAACAGAATGAAGAAAAACTTCACAAATACAGAACAATTTTTTTTGTGTGTTAATGCAGAAACAATAATAGTTCCAAAATGCAGATACATATGAACAACTAAGGACGTCTGTTCCAATCCTTTCCAAGTGCTTCATGTGTTACATATGTTGATGAAGGATTTCACATACATACGAGGGAGCAGTATAAACGGAACAGCAGTAATTCCACAAGCCAGTTTCAAAGATAAAACAATGATTAACAACAACAAAAAACATAAACAAGCAGGGGAGAAAGATAAAGAAATAACAAAACATTTAAGTAAAAAGAGTTTTGTGGCAAAGAAAGTATTTTGCCCAAAGTTACGTGCTAAGCACGTGAATGTTTTAATCCACTCCCCACACAATGTACACACTAATTGTCAGGACTGTCTGTTCTGTTCTCTGAAGACTATGCGCATTAACCAGACCTACATCTCAAACCAGCACTGACACGGCTTCAGAGGAAACAGATCACATTCCACCCCTCTCTGTCTGTTTCGTTGAAAACGAAGACAGCACTCCCACGTCCATGTCAGTCCCAATACCCAGTGTTCATAAAACCACCCGAACCTGATCACTCTCCTTGGATGTCTTCCAGTCCTGGTAATGGCAGCAGGCTGATTTTCCATTTTCTGGCTGCCTGCGGTGAAATGTATCGTGACATCTCAAGATCCTGTTTCCCCTTTTCTGGGGAAGAGGCGGACGTAATGAGCAGTATGTACGTTTTGTTTGGTGTGTATATCATGATCACATGGCTCAATGAAGGGAGTTAGTGGGTCTTTTTTACCCCAGGACATCGATCGGTGTGTGTGTGTGTGTGTGTGTGTGTGTGTGTGTGTGTGTGTGTGTGTGTGTGTGCTGCGTGCGTGCGTGCGTGCGTGCGTGCGTGCGTGCGTGCGTGCGTGCGTGCGTGCGTGCGTGCGTGTGTGTGTGTGCGTGCGTGCGTGCGTGCGTGCGTGCGTGCGTGCGTGCGTGCGTGTGTGTGTGTGTGTGTGTGTGTGTGTGTGTGTGTGTGAGAGAGAGAGAGAGAGAGAGAGAGAGAGAGACAGACAGACAGACAGACAGACAGACAGACAGACAGACAGACAGACAGAGAGAACATCTTGGACATAGAAAAAAATACAGGATTCGTTGCACACCGAATCAAACTACCTGCATATTCTTTCAACTTCTCATTTGAAAGGAGAAGTTTTCTGACCCTGGACTGGATTCCTGAGCATGTATTCGCTTGAAATGTGCTCAACATACCACAACTGACGAAGTGAATTTGTGGGATGCAGACCACTGGAGTGAACAGTCAAACTGATTCTCCCAAACTGCTCCCAGATCTTTTTAGATCACAAATAATTGATCCATCAGGGGACATTTTTTTTTTCCAAAGTTTGAAACAGTAAAAAGAAATAGTTTTATTGGTCAGGATTCAATTGCTGAAGTTGTGTTGGACTAGAATTAACTGCTGTACGTACAGAGCATTCATCCAGTTGACTGGTTGTTTCTGAAATCAGAAGGATCGATACAACGGTCGTCAGCGAGAACCTGCCAGCCGGAATAAACTGCTGAAGAAGACAGTCCAGGTTCTGTGTGTCTATTGCCTGCAAGGAGTACGCCCTAGTGTCTGCAGTCACTGTGAGCTTCAAGGTCAGAGGTCAAGGACACGGGAAAGGAAAACAGGTGGGCTCTAAGCCTGCCGTATGTAAGTGCCAGACTCGCAGAGTGTCATGTGACATGCTTAACATTAAAAAAGGATATATTGATACCGACTATGGCAGAAGTGTGTATATTTTCCCTACATCATACTGCCTTCCTATCCTCTGCCAGAAATCAATGTAGGTGTCGCCTACTCCTCTCTCGTCAGTACAGGTATGACATCATTCAATGGTGCTAACTTTCCAGACGAAATGAAGACAGTTTGTCTTGTCCCGCTTTCTCAGGTGATAGTAGTATTTGAGAGCAAACGGATCGCAACTGGGGACTAGTTGTACAGTCAAAGCTACGTTTTGCTAAATAGGTTGCCAGGACAGAGCGTTTGAAGGAAACCCTCAATGACAAGCTGTCTTTGATGTCTGCAAGAAGGACGTTTTATGTCCATGGCACCGTCACTGTTGAAGAGAGTGAAAGAGAACCGAAAAGGAAAAGACATCGGCAAAAAGTAGGGAGAGGATGAAGGTAGGGAGGGTAGGGAAGTGCTGCAGAGGAGGGGTTACATTGAAGATGCCTCATTATTATTTGTAAAATGTACTATTTAGTGGACAAACTCAACTCCGGAAGGATTACATTGAAAGTGCCACATTATTATATTAAAATGTACCCATATAGTGGACAAACTGAACTATGGAGGAATTACATTGAAGGTGCCGCATTACTATTTGTAAAATGTACCCATTTAGTGGATAAAGTCAACTATGGAGGGATTACATTGAATGTGCCACCCATCATTTGTAAAATGCACTGACTTAGTGGATAACCTCCACTATGTTGCTCTTGTCTTTCCTATCTGAGCCTTCAGCATATTCAGTGATTTAAGCTTAGGTTTGAAGCTAGCTGGTGTTTAAAAATCTACGAAAATGAATGATGATGTTCTAATTGTGATGGAACTCACGACCTTTAGCCAGTCAGTGGCAACATCCGCCGTGCCACAGTCTGCAGTTTCTTCTGTACTGATGTAGGAATTTGAACACTACCATAGTGACTCGGCTGCAGAGCGGTGTTTTTTTCTAGTTCGTTGCTCTGTGACGTTCTGATGTTGTGGACACCTTGTGGACTGCCTCAACCAGTGTTGCGTCTGTATGAACCCGTGTCACTATGTATGGGGTGGCAACAACACCGGTGTTGGAGCTGGAAGGGGATTGGGGATGTCAGTGAAAGGAGGAGGCAGGAGAAGGAGGGGAGTATGTAAGGTGATATAGCAACAACAAAACAATACAAAAACCGAAACACACGGCGCACATACAGACAGTGTGTGTGTGTGTGTATATGTGTGTGTGTGTGTGTGTGTGTGTGTGTGTGTGTGTGTGTGTGTGTGTGTGTGTGTGTGTGTGTGTGTGTGTGTGTGTGTGTGTGTGTGTGTGTGTGTGTATGTGTGTGTGTGTGTGTGTGTGTGTGTGTGTGTGTGTGTGTGTGTGTGTGTATATGTGTGTGTGTGTGTGTGTGTGTGTGTGTGTGTGTGTGTGTGTGTGTGTGTGTGTGTGTGTGCGCGCGTGCGTGCGTGCGTGCGTGCGTGCGTGCGTGCGTGCGTGCGTGTGTGCGTGCGTGCGCGCGCGCGCGCTGTTCACGAGCCAGCACATGTGAATGTCTGAGAAGTTTTAAGTCTCTTTCCTCCTTTTTGTACTTCTTTATTGCTTATAAACATAAGTTGGGAACACAGTTCGGTGACTGCAGGCTGTTCAGTAACACTGAAGTATCCACACTGCAGACATCAAAGACAGTCAGCACATACATCGTCAACACCCATGTCTTTCAACAAAACCACCCATACATAGTCAACAGCCACGTCCTTCAACAAAACCACCCATTCTTGCTCTCCTCCTTCTCCAACGTTTCAACATCATTTTGAGAACAGACTGGTGAAGACGAAAGTTGTATCGACAACTCCCATTCCAGAAACGAAGAAATCACTGCGATCAGGAAAAGTTGAAAGGCGTGTTCGATGCTGCCTCATTATTTCTGGGTGCGTCCAATTCCCTACACCGTAACTGTTCACCCATACCTTTTCCCTTGAGAGAAAAAAAATGTTTTATATAGGCGTATTTCATCGAACATCGTTTGATAGACACGGCACAAAACTTACGATCCGAGCGTTTACGTTTACTGAGATCAACATTGAGCGAGGAATGATTGTAGTCAGTGTTGTTGCTTTTTTCAATACAGGCATGCCTGAGATGTGCACACATACGTTATTAACCTTTAGCAGACCGTCATGAAAGACTACTCTAGGATGACTCCATCATGCACGTTGAAAAGGGCACTTGTTTGGGAAGCAGGCTAATGAGGGCACTGCAGAAAATAGATCGCCGATCCATTTTTGTCGACTGTGCATGTTTGCTCTCATGAGCGAAACGAAGGACGCCAACAGTTGGAAACCATAGCAGTCTGCTGATTGAATTAAGAATCACTCCATGCTACATGTCGGGGACAGCTCTTGGTTAGAAACTGGCAGGAGGAGGAAAGAGGGACAATACTTCCACGGTAATTTACATGTTACACCATACATCTCCAACTTTCACTGTCCTGGTTACCTGCGCAAAAGATTTAAGAATGGTTTTTTTCTAGTGTACGAATCAATACTTGTTTCTTGTGTTGATTTTAGGACAGTTTCTGTTTAAATTAGCAATTCTGTTCAAAGACGAAGAGACTCTGTGCAGATGTGGAGAAGAAAATACATGCCAGAAAGAAATTCTTTGACCGTTTACCCTGTATTGGGATCACGAGATTACAGTCTCTGGAAATATCTTAACCGATAGAAAAACATCTAGTCTTTACTAGATAAGAAAAATGACCATGGCCAAAGGACTCTGTCCTTAGCGCAGTCTTTTGAAACTCGGCTGCTTCCCTGTGTTCTTCAACACGAATGCTTTAGTATCTGCCCTTCTTTGTCTCCTCCTTTTC
>CM031606.1:78751633-78761633 GCA_018398815.1 Conus ventricosus
ATCTGTTCACACTGAAGACATGTCAGTGCTGGTTGGGATGCAGATCTGGGTGAAGCGGACAGTCTTCAAAGAAGAGGAGGTATGAGAGTTAGTGTGCACAGACGCATATGCACACGCGAGCGCGCGCGCGCGCGCACGCACACACACACACACACACACACACACACACACACACACACACACACACACACACACACACACACACACACACACACAATGCTTGTGCATGCACATAGACATATCTACACACATACTCTCTCTCTCTCTCTCTCTCTCTCTCTCTCTCTCTCTCTCTCTCTCTCACACACACACACACACACACACACACACACACACCTCTCTCTCTCTCTCTCTCTCTCTCTCTCTCTCTCTCTCTCTCTCTCTCTCTCTCTCTCAATCTCTCTCTCTCTCCAACACACACAACACAGAGCACCGGAAAAAGATAACTGTTTTGGCTGTTAACACTTTTTACCTGGTTATTTGTGTCCTTTTTGCTCGCTGTCCTGTTCCTCCGTCTTTGAATGTTTGTTGTTATCCTATCAAAAAGTACAACGCTTGAAGAGAGAGAGAAAAGTTGAAACACGCGTCTCTGGTTGTTCAGACATGTCTGCATCTGCATGTGTGTGTGTGTGTGTGTGTGTGTGCGGTTGTGTGTGTGTGTGTGTGTGTGTGTGTGTGTGTGTGTGTGTGTGCGTGTGTGTGTGTGTGTGTGTGTGTGTGTGTGTGTGTGTGTGTGTGTGTGTGTGTGTGTGTGTGTGTGTGTGTGTGTCTGTGTGTGTGTGTGTGTGTGTGTGAGAGAGAGAGAGAGAGAGAGAGAGAGAGATAGAAGGTATGTGTGTGGATATGTTTATGTACATGCACACGTGTGGTGTGTGAGTGTGTGTGTGTGTTGTGTGTGTGTGTGTGTGTGTGTGTGTGTGTGTGGTGTGTGTGTGTGTGTGTGTGTGTGTGTGTCCGTGTCTGTGTGTATGTGGGTACGTCTATGTACATGCACATACACATGCATGGCGTGTGCATGTGTGTGTGTGTGTGCACGCGCGCGCGCGCGTGTGTGTGTGCATGCGTGTTTACCCGTGCGAGTGCGTGAACTTGGGAATGTCTGAGTAGTCTTCGGTTCTGTTGTCCTTCTTTGTGTTATTGTTCACGTTCTTTACTTTTATGCCATCCATATTGTTTGGTAACTCCGAACACCACAGTAACACTGGAGTGTGTACTTTATAAAAATCAAAGGCGATCAGTGTATCTTCAACTGTGTCCTTCAACATCTCCATCCACCCGGCTCTCCTCCCTCTCCAACGTCCTCACCACTCCATAGAGACACACTGGTAAAGACGAAAGTTTTATTGACAACTCCCGTTCTAGAACCGAGGAAATCATTCCCTAATGTCCCCATCACTTCAGGAACTTGGACGAACCCATCCGAGTCTTCAGTTGGCCCGGAAAGTTGTAAGGCATGTTGGATCGTGTCTCGTTCATTCTTTGAGAGACTAGTTGATGTGTGCGATTTGCTGTACCTGCACTGTTCCCCAACAGTTTCTGTTCGGACGTAACAAACACTGAGCGAGGAATATTCACAGACCCCGTTGTTTGCCACAGAGACTAACCTTTAGTAGACTACGTGGAATGACTACGTTAAAATCACTATATAACACACGCTGAAAAGGGGAATATATGCGGGAAGAAATGTAATAAGACCAAAGCAGAAAACAGAAATGTTATCACTGCATATGAAGCAAAGAATGCTCATGGTTATGAAAGTTCTGACAGCATGTTTATTTGATGTAGCATTATTTTACACGACATGTGAAACACAGTACTTGGTTAGGAACAAGCATGATGGGAATAGAAAGACGTATAACTCTGCACTATTTTCTCTCATGCCGCGCAGCTCAACATTTATTGCATTGCCAATCTGCACAAGATATTTCAAAGATAATACACTCGTTTAAATTGAATTCCTTAAGCAAAATTTAGAAAGAGAGGGGGCTAGTTACCACCAAGGACATAGACAAACAAAGTACAGGACAAAACACAATGCATATTTCAACCTCTTGGGTCTTCTTCATGCAAAAACAAATAACATTTAGGACAGTGAAAACGAAGAACGAGAAACCACTTATCTTCTCATATTCGGCGCAAGATCAAAATGGCTGCCAGACGAAAACGAGCTATCTTATCTCCTTGGCGGTAACTAAGCCCCTCTCTTTCTAAATTTTGCTTAAGGAATTCAATTTAAACAAGTGTATTATCTTTGAAATATCTAAATTTTACTTCATCTTCCGCCCTCAGTCACTTTGTTTTAAAACTTAAATTCCTGAGTTAAGATGTTTTCTGTTTTCATTTGTTCTTCAGTTCAAAGAAGAGGAGACTGGCAGCATGGGGATATGGGTGTGCAGATAAATCACAGCTACATAAAGTCTTTTGACTGTTGGGACAGCTACATAAAGTCTTTTGACTGTTGGGACAGCTACATAAAGTCTTTTGACTGTTGGGACAGCTACATAAAGTCTTTTGACTGTTGGTACAGCTACATAAAGTCTTTTGACTGTTGGGACAGCTACATAAAGTCTTTTGACTGTTGGGACAGCTACATAAAGTCTTTTGACTGTTGGGACAGCTACATAAAGTCATTTGACTGTTGGGACAGCTACATAAAGTCTTTTGACTGTTGGGACAGCTACATAAAGTCTTTTGACTGTTGGGACAGCTACATAAAGTCTTTTGACTGTTGGGACAGCTACATAAAGTCTTTTGACTGTTGGGACAGAATCTGAGTCAGGGCCATGACCAATATCCTGGGATGTGTCTCAGTAATGGAAGAAGATTCATTGTCACCCTAAGTACAACCATGTCCATGGCTAAATGATTGTGTTGGTGATGTGGAAGAACCTTAAAGAGGTAACTGAGTTGTAAAAACGATTTGGTTGCTGTTATTCCTTCACATAGATCATTGAGATCTACCCTTTGTCTTGCTTTACTATCTATTTTTCTTTGCATGTTTTCAGATCTTGTTTTACAGAAGGAAGTCTTTATATATTTCTTGGAAGTTTCAGGCAGCCATGAATATGTAGTCACAACATGACCCAGAAACGTCTGGCAAGTTATCTCAGATATTTCTGAGCATGGACATGTGTCGCAGCTTCATTTAAGACCTACTCTGCTTCATCCCTCCATCCTCCCCACCCCTCTCTTTTCAAAACTGCTTTTCGCATTACCCATTTCTCTTCAGGTTTCTCTCTCACTCTCTTCAGCAGTGACGGTGACGTGGACACTAAAACGTCTCTCTTCCCGACATCAAAGACAGCTCGTCACTTACCGTTTCTTTCAAACGCTCTCTCATGGCAAGATGTTCGGCGAAATGACGGTTTGATCGGTCATGTAGTTTACATCCATGATCAGTTCCCTGTGAAATTCTGCCATCCCTTTAGAAAATGGGACATGAGACCAACAGTCTATCTTTCGTCTCGAAAGGTGAACGGCATGTCTGCCTTGTTAGCTTGGAGGATATTCAGTCGGGAGCTGTTTCGCTTCTTCCATTTCGCCCAGATCCGTGATGAAAAAGTGGATTCTTTGATCTTAGCTTACTACAAAGATTCATTTGATGGTATGGATCAAGCAGACATTGAAGGAAACCATTATCGTCATTGAAAGCTGAGCAAGTCAGGATTTCCTGGGAACTAAATATTTTCTGACACACCAAACAAAAAACGCCAAAGACGATGACCTTCAATGATTGACTTCAATTCAGCATTACTTTACACACGTGCAGAAAGGATCGCTTCCTTAGGAACAAGCTGCATGAGGATGGATGGAAAAAATGCCGTGGTGACTTCCTGTTTGATCAACCTTCTCCATATTCAATTTCGTACCTACCTATGCAAAAGCTGATTAGCAGTATTCTTCTCATTGAAACTCTTGGTGTTGTTGTCTATTAAGTTATAAAAAAGCAGGCTGTACATTGCTGAACAATGCTCATAATACACTGAATACAAAATAAATCCTGACTTAAATTGATGATGATGATGATGGTAATGATGATGATGATCATGAAGATGATGATGATGATGATGATGATGATGATGATGATGATGGTGATGATGATGATGAGATGGTGATGATGATGGTGATGATGATGATGATGATGATGATGATGATGATGATGACGATGATGATGATGATGATGATGATGATGATGATGATGACGATGAAATAGTACAGTGCGTGGAGAGAAGATGTATAGATCATAAGGAGGAAACAGAACAAAGAGGGAAGACCAAATGTATACACCGCATCACCATTCTGATCGAATGCTTTGAGGGAAGACAGAATGCACAGACTGCAATAGAATTCTTCTCAAACGCAGACCAAAGTATAAGTAGTTTTCTTTCTTGAGCATTTTCTTATCACTCAAGCCGTTTATTCTTCACTGTTCATAACAGATCATCAGCTGGGTGAATGCATACTACATCACCAGTGATGTTCGCTAAAGGTTTTCTAGCAAAGATAATACAGACACATATCTATGGTGTTATGTGACTATTTGGCTTGTGGCACGAATTTCTTTCTGGAAAACCATGAAATATTTAGCAAAAACTAAATGCAAGCTGTAGGGGAAAAAAACAACAAAACACAGAGAGAGAGAGAGAGAGAGAGAGAGAGAGAGGAGAGAGAGAGAGAGAGAGAGAGAGAGAGAGAGATATGTAGAGAGTAATAGTAGTAGGAGTAGCAGCAGCAGCAGCATTAGTAGTAGTTCTGGCAGTGGCACTAACAGCAGCAGTAGTAATAATTTGTTGTTGCCGTATCATCATCATCATCATCATCATTATCATGACCATCACCACCACCACCACCATCACTCTTTTGCATTATCGTCATCATCATTCTTCTCCATCTTCTTGTTCTTGTTCTAGGTCTTAATCTTGTTATTGTTCTTCTTCTTCTTCTTCTTCTGCTTCCGTTATGATTCTCATTACTATTATTGCTATTATCATCATTATCATGATAGTTATATCATTATTATTATTATCATCAGAATTTATTTCAACTTCAGTAGGGTCACTACCATGATGGGATGGTTGTACTTAGGTACATAAATCTTTAAATGAGGAAGACATGTAACTGTCACACTGGAATCCAGTTTTCAATAGAAGTTTGATGTTCCACGTGAATGTACAGTTCAACAACAACAACAACAACAGCAACAGTAAAACTGTCACAACAACAATGACGACAATAAAAGCAATAACAACACCCCTGCAGTGGCGGCAGCAGCAGGAGAAGCGGCTACAGCATCCGCAAACACAGCAACACTGACAACATCATTTGCTCTGACAAGGGGACAGGTTCAAGGGTTTCTAATAGGTTTGACGCTGGTGCGTGTTGCACGTGTTTTTGTATCCGCTGCTGATGTTGTTTTCCCGCTGACCCCAAGTAATGAGGCCATGGCTCGAGGGAAATCAGATACGCTTATATTTCCCCCACATCAACGGATTAAAATCCGCGATGAAAGCGGCTCCCCTGGATCAATGAACATTGACGCTCTGTGGAAACTCTGTGGCCTAGATAACTTTGCCGCCGTCTAGCGCACTGCTGTCGCGCACCTGGAACCACTCAACGCTGGCAGGTAACTGACAGACTGTTGTTGTTATCCATCACCGAGAGAAAGTCGGTTGTCCCGCGGAAGATCAGTTGTCTGTCTGGCTGTCCGTGGAGCTGGCGGTAACATTGAAACATACTATGTGCAGCCAGCAGACGATCAGCATTTGAACTGCTTCCTGCAGCCCTCACTCGGAACCAGTCTTGGGTGATGACAAGTTTTATTGATCCTTCAGATTCACATAATCTTCACACAAAAAAGGGGGAAAAAAAGAAAGACAGAAGAAAGGAAAAAGAAGAAAAGAAAGAAACATTCTCCTAACGTGGCCTGTATTTCAAAAAATCCATCTTGGACTTATACAACCTCTGTTTGGTGTAGAACATTGAAATATCCTTTTTTTCCCCTCAGTTAAGTCCGGCCAATAAAGAGTCAATAAGGACTATTTTGGACAATCGTTTTTTTGTGTGTGTGTCTGGGTCTCAGTCACACGCTTCTTTAATACTGTCGTGTTGAGCGAGGCTCATGTGAATGTAAAGCCATGAATCCACGCCAAACAGAGTTTTTTGTCTCAAAGGTTGAAAGAATGTATGCAGTTGCTATGAGTAGATGTGTGAACTATTTTGTTTGTTTATTTCTTTGTGAGTCCGAGGTCTGTCCACGTTGTAGTCTTCTTTCAATTTTGTGTGTCAAGCGAGTGAAAATAACGAAACTGGAAATCCTTAGGCCAAGCAAGCAGAATGACAACATAAAAAAATCTCTCTCTCTCTCTCTCTCTCTCTCTCTCTCTCTCTCTCTCTCTCTTGTTCGTTTTTCTCTTCATTTTGTTTACTGCTTTTTTACAGATTAAAAAAAGAATGTTCCTTAACAAGGCACAAGTGGCAAATATCAATTCAGTGAGGTATATAATAACTAGATCACACACGTATACACACATACAGGCGCGCGCGCACGCTCGCGCACACACACACACACACACACACACACACACACACACACACACACACACACAAGCATAAACATATATGTACTGAGACAAACATTGATTTGTGAACTCTTAAAGGTAAAATCTTCAAACCCGTTGCGTACGTTGGTGAGATAGTGCCTATAGATATGATGTAACGGGACACATCAGCGGATTTATTTTCTCTTTATTCTCATGAAGCTGTTTCCGAAGTAAGTGCTGTCTTCCTTATATCATGCAAAGTGATGCTAAACATAAGTCATGCACGAAAGGTTAACGTGTGGAAGCACACATCTGGCATGTCATAAATTACGTTCAGTTCCCGAAATCTTCACATGTTAATGTGTATTTCAATGGAGGTAACGGTCCTATTGAAAGGTTGCATGGCAGATTCATCAAATGAATCTAGATGGTAGACCAGCCACTGTGCCACAGTTCTTAACATCACAGACTCACGGCTACGAGTCCGTGGGTTTGATTGCTATCAGAACCATGCGTACGTGCATGTGTGTGTGTGTGTGTGTGTGTGTGTGTGTGTGTGTGTGTGTGTGCGTGTGTGTGCGTGTGTGTGCGTATGTGTGTGTGTGTGTGTGTGTGTGTGTGTGTGTGCGTGTGTGTGCGTATGTGTGTGTGTGTGTGTGTGTGTGTGTGTGTGTGTGTGTGTGCGTGTGTGTGTGTGTGTGTGTGTGTGTGTGTAAAACAATTCTAATATTTCTTAGACATTTTTATTTTATTTTATATAAATGTTCTTGTTTAAATACTCCTGTACGCTAACTTTTTTTTAAAGATTGCTTGACGTAAAAGTTCCAAATATGTCGTTTAGATTACCAGGTAATTGGTTAAATTAGCAGGTAAGTTTAAAGCGTGCTCCAAATTATATTGGGATACTGTCAATGGAACTGTTCAACAGAAAATTCTGTCAGGACAAATGTAAACTTAAGTCTGGACCATGATTTTTGTGTTCGAGAAATGTTAAGAATAATAAAGATATATACAACGTTTGTCACTTATGCTTCTAGTACAGCTGAAAAAACAATGCATGATCTAACCCACAGTGCCCCACCTGTAATGAATGTCAGTCCCATCGTGGAAATTTACGAGAACTAGTTTTGATGCCCATCACGTCAATTGATATTAAAGGGATGAAAATAAAATTCAAATAGCTTCACCGCGTCAGTCTAAGTACATCGTGAACAGCACACTCTTTCAGTCTTAAGATGTACATAGATGGTTCTGTAAGATCACGCCAATCTCGACCAAACCTACCAGCCAACAACATCTTGTTAGGACGATTGTCTCTATGCTGCAATCGCAGCGAAAACTTGTCCCTAAAAGCTTAAGGACGTCAAACTCAACCATTCACGGTTCTGCAATATCAGTACGCGCGATTTGCCACCGACAGATATATCATTCCATTCTGTCAAATAGTTCGGCGAATGTCGACAAGCGACACGATTTGTCAGCATTGCAAGGTAAGGAATTGTTACACTAGTTCATTTTGCAAGAAAAAAAAAGTTATCTCATTCAAAGCAAGCAGTTCCTTGACTGGCCAAACACATTCCACATACTTCAGTCGACCTTTTCGTTCTGTCTGTCTGTCTGTCTGTCTCTCTCTCTCTCTCTCTCTCTCCTCTCTCTCTCTCTCAGCTTTTTTTTCTAGATTCTAAAATACGTATAGATCTGATGACAGTATGATAAAATATAAACTAATTCATAATGTAACAACACTTATAAAAAATAAACATATCAAAAGTAAAAGGCACCAGCCAACAAGGAGGACAATGAGTCACACTCTCCATGATCAAATTTTGTAACCGAACCACTTCAATGCAGAAAAGTTTAAAAAGTCGTCTGTCTTGTTCACCAGGAACACGCAGAGACCGCTGACGTCATTCCCCGACTGAAAACAGACCGACGAGTTACTCTTTATTCGCTTCCTCCCTGAGACCTGGGACGTCATCTGAAGGTAAAACAGACACACGGGCTGCACAGCCAACACAGACAGACCACTGGTGTCAGGAATGTACACACGGCAACTTCATTTCGACTTTGCCACATGAAGGGGGACCCATTCTCCTTTTCCTTCTCGTTTATCTTTGTTCTTTAAACTGGCGGCAGCTGTGGACACAAGCACGTGCCTCGTGCGGGCGTGAGACAGTCGGTACGTGAACTGTCTCTTCAGTAGCTTTCACTTCGGTAGCGGTAGTGATGACATGTGTGACATTGATCCTTCTCATTCCACAATGCTCTCACGGCTTCACCAATCCATTCCTGACCATGGATCCTTTCCATCGCTTTGGAAGTTGAAAGGCCTGTCTCTTGCTGTTTGTCAGCCGTCTATTGGTCTGTTGTTGTGGGGTTTTCTTTCTTTCTTTAATGTCAGTCTGCCGAGCAATATTCACAACGTCATAGACAATTTTAGGATTAGACGAGATGCGAAAGTATGTAAGCACTTGAAGAATTAATATGAATGTCGATATACAGACTAACGTTGAAGAGATTAATAAAGCTTTTGTCAAAGATTGCTGAGTAAAAATGTCCACATAGAAATTAACGTTGAAAAGATTAATTAAACTTTTATCGAGCATCACTGAGTGCAATAAAAATTCTGAATAATATTAGAAAACATGTAATAATGTCATGTTATCTGAATCACAAAAACAGCTGTTCCAGGCAGTAGAAACTGGTGTCATACGTCATATGTTATACCCTGAAACAATCGACAAATTATCGTATCATTTAGCAGATGGAATTCGTCACAAAGTAACTGAATAGTAGTGACTGACGTTTTCATGTACTAAAGTAACCAGTGGCAGATTAGTGAGTAAGAGGCATGTAATAGTATCACTGTGACAACAATACAATATAGCTTAATTGAGGTATTGTCGAGGGGTCTCACGCCGAAACACGCGAACAAAAATCTATGGGTCATGCAAGTGTCTTGAGCAAGAAAACATGGGGTTAAAAGGAACTGCAGAAACTGGTTTCATGTTATAAAGTTCCCACTTAGACTCTTAGTCACAGTCACAACACAAATACGACCACAACATCTCAATAATATTCCTGTTTGTTGAAGGCAGAATACAAGATTTTTCTTTACAGAAAGTACTTTTTTTCATTGCAAGTTGTGGCCCAGGAATCATACTATGTTGTACGTGGTGTGTGTGTGTGTGTGTGTTTGTGTCTAAATATGTAAACATTCAGGTCTGTCAAGTGATGCATTATTCCAGTGCGTAATTTGTTTTAGTACGTCATACTGAAATCTTTACGTCTCTTCCCTCACTACCTTATCTGCTGGCACTGAGGAAAGAGGTCAATAGGCCTAGCTGACGAAGGCGAATAAAGCTGAGAAGTTCTATCGAAACCACATCAGCTTGCCGTTCTTGGTATATATGAGGGGGGAAAAACAAATGCGGGCTAACAATTCCTCCACCGTTACAATT
>CM031606.1:78766633-78771633 GCA_018398815.1 Conus ventricosus
AGGCCAAAACCTCCCACAAATAAAAGGCTCTGATGAGAATCGAATCCACTGTTTTCCAGCCTGCAATGCCAGACACTAACTACGGAACCTGGCGACTGTCAGTATTTGTTATTTCTTGTTGATCGTTGAAGAACCAAACCATTGTTACTTCTTAATGATAGGTCCCTGAAAAACAAAACCATTGTTACTTCTTAATGATAGGTCCCTGAAAAACAAAACCTTTGTTATTTCTTGTAGTCGATCAGTGAAAAACGAAACCTTTGTTATTTCTTGGTAGTAGATCCCTGAAAAAAGTAACCTTTGTTATTTCTTGATGATAGATCCCTGAAAAACGACACCTTTGTTATTTCTTGTTAGTCGATCCCTGAAAAATACAGCCTTTGTTATTTCTTGATGACAGATTCCTGAAAAACGACACCTTTGTTATTTCTTGTTTATCATCCGTGAAAAATGAAACCTTTGTTATTTCTTGACGACAGATCCCTGAAAAAAACTACACCTTTGTTATTTGTTGTTTGGCAGTCGCTGAAAAATGTAACCTTGGTTATCTCTTGATGGCAGATTCCTGAGAAACGACACCTTTGTTATTTCTTGTTTATCAATCCCTGAAGAATGTAACCTTTGTTATTTCTTGGTGTAATGTCGAAAATTGAAGGCCTACTTGCACACAGCATGAATAGGAACACAAGAGCAGCAGAGCAAAAGGAAGGACTGGGACAGTGGAAGGTGAAAAAAAAAAACCAATGGATCGAAGGAATGCACACAGTGAAAGAACAAGGTGGACATAAAAAATGTAGAAAACGCTAAGCACAGAGGAAATAGCTAAAAACATGTCAGAAGCGAAATGATTTTGGACGAAAAGCGTGAAGAGACTGAAGGATAGAAATCGTTACATTTCCATTAAGTTTTCACACAAAAATAAAATTTAAAAAAAAACAGAGAGGGGACATTTTGCAGCTTGTCAGTGCACACACATGTAAAAGAAATGAAGGAAATATCAAATGGTGTTTCTATGTTGTTTTCGACAAGTTCTTCTTCCACAAAAAGGATGCAATATATGCTATAGATCGATGAAATGCAAGCTCTCTGTCTCTGTCTCTGTCTGTCTGTCTGTCTGTCTGTCTGTCTATCTGTCTCTCTCTCTCTCTCTCTCTCTCTCTCTCTCTCTCTCTCCTTCTCTCTCTCTCTCTCTTCTCTCTCTCTCTCTCTCCTCTCTCTTCTCTCTCTCTCTCCTCTCTCTCTCTCTCTCTCTCTCGTGTGTGTGTGTGTGTGTGTGTGTGTGTGTGTGTGTGTGTGTGTGTGTGTGTGTGTGTGTGTGTGTGTGTGTGAATTACGTTCATTTTCATTAGATGAAAAATGTTGACTTTCTGTTCATAATGTTTTCTGAAATGTCAGTACAACCATGGGTTAATCTGACATTAAATTGGTTTCAGTCAGTCAGTCAGTCAGTGTGCGTGTATGTATGTGTGTGTGTGTGTGTGTGTGTGTGTGTGTGTGTGTGTGGATTTGCTTGAGAGAGAGAGAGAGAGAGAGAGAGAGAGAGAGAGAGAGAGAGAGAGAGAGAGAGAGGAGAGAGAGAGAGGTCAGCAAGAGATTAAATGAAGCCGGTCATACTTGACAAACAAGTTATATTGACAAAGCGGCAAGTCAGCTATAGGCTATGCATTATTTGCCAGAGCTACAAAAGCAACTCCATTTGTAACAGACGTGACATGAATCCTTGAAAAACATTTCACAACAATTCTTGCCAGCTGAATGCTTGTTTCATTCGTAACATTGTAACATTTTCCCCCTTATTAGTCGAATCCGCGAAGGATGCATCCAGAAAAAAACACAACAATTTGATTGCTCGTTTGTCTCTTCTTTAACTCGCCTTCTGGTTTTTTGTCATTCATTACATTGATTCTCACAAGCAAAACATTAAATCCACTGCATGCATTTTTACGGCAGAAACGGTTAGAAAATGATGCATATTGCCATTCCTTACCCCCCCCCCCCCCTTCCCCCATCTTTCTACATATGCACCCACAGTGTGTCTCAGAGAATCCCAATCTCATTCAAGGAGGAGAAAGAAGAATGTTGAGTCAGGTGCTGTTGTGGCTCAAGGCTATCCCCGCACAAAGACATCAGCAAAGAAAACAAGGAAATCAACTCGATCTGCACTGGGACACATTGGAGTGCAGGCTTGAGGGCCTAGTTTGTGTCGGTCATTGACGAAGCCTCATGTCGGGGTAATGTGTAACAATCGGAATCGTGATGCATCTCCAGCAGCCGGATGAAACATACGAACACGCAAGCACATGCACACATGGGCGAGTGTGCAAACGTTACACACATACCAGCGCGCACTAAAGTTCGCTTGAACGTGCGGGGGCGCTCGTGCGCGTGCACGCGCGCGCGCACGCGCACACACACACACACATACACACATACACACACGCGCTCGCGCAAGCACACACATACACATGCACGCACGCACGCGCGTACGCACAAACACATAATCTGTAAGCGCAAGAAACAAGCGCACGCGTGCGCGCACTAACTCACACACACACACACACACACACACACACACACACACACACACACACACATACACACACACATACACATACACACACACACACACACACACACACACACACACACACACACACACACCACACACGCAGGTATACACACACACATACTTCGTCAAGAACAAAGATGGAATTGCTGCGCCGCAGAATGGTAGAATACACAAATCAAAAAGCAACGCGTTTCGGCCTATTTTGGTCTACATCAGGCAAGACAAATAACATTCAAGGCAACGAAAACGAAGGACAAAAAAAAAAAAAAGGAATAAGCTAAAGCTTCGTCGTCAATTGTTGGCGATAGTACTGCTAAACCGAGGAACTGAATGTCCATAGATTCACTCAGGTCTTTTATTTAATTGGCTTTTCTTTCTTTTTCTTTATTTTTCCTCACTACGTTTTATCTTACATGCCTCCTCCATGGATTTACTGACACTTCGCTCATTGCAGCCTGCTCGCACACTCCCTCCCCCCTCACCTCACCCCCACCCACCCCCCACGCCGCCACTTCCTACGCAGCCAGAATCGTTCTGTCGCCACCTCAACATGGGCAGTTCACGGGAGAACCGTCAGTCTCATTTTGACATGAGGCAACCCACCAAGGAGACACTGCAGTTCCACCACACCCTTTGACAGAGTATAAGCGACGCCTGATCGAATGAAACAGACAGCAGGACACCGCTTATGAGGCCCCATTCCGACTGACGACAGTGAGTGCTTCTTTGTTGGGAGTAACAGTGAGAATGAGCGTTCTCTGCCGGAGGACAGCATTTGTGACCGATCATCACGCACATTGGGGCCAGCTCTCTCTGTTCATATCTCTGGGTACACAGATAGCTTAAAGGATCACACACACACACACACACACACACAGACTCGCATGCACGCGCACGCATGCACCCAAGCATGCACGCACGCACACACACACGCACACACCACACACACACACACACACACACACACACACACACACACACACATACACACACACACTCTCTCTCTCTCTCTCTCTCTCTCTCTCTCTCTCTCTCTCTACACACACACACACACACACACACGCACACACACACACACACACACACACACACACACACACACACACACCAACAAACACACACACACACACACACACACACACACACACACACACATTTTTCCTTAATTTACCCTTTCCATATGCTTTGAATCTTGTATATATTTTGAAAATTGTTCAGCTAATACAATGAAGGCGGATAGACAGCAAGAAAGTAATGCTTTGCCTTTCTCACAACTGTCAGGAAAGCAGGAAAGAAAGAAATACAGAAATGTGGGAAGAAGAATACTGATTATAAAATACCAAACTAACATAAAACGAAAAAAAAAACACATAATGTCTAGTGCATATAGGATTTACTTCGTTCCTCTGGTCATGTAGACATTAATCTACACTGCATTTTTCTTTGAAGACTGTGGCATTACCCAGCACTGCATCCCAAACCAGCTCTGACAGGGCTTCAAAAGAAACAGAGGTCGGATTGCATCTCCCTCTCGCCAGACACAACTCCAATGTCACTGCAGCAGTTTTGTTGGTGTTCCTGGTCCTTTCAGTGATCGTGGTAAACCTTGGCTCCTTTGCCCTACAGTATCTATGGTGTTGGTCTTTTTCCTTGAACACAATGAATCACCAAGAATGCACTACCACCACCACCATCACCACCACCACCTCCAGCCCTCAACTCCACATACCCTTCATCCTCACCCTGGTTTTCAACAGACCCTTCCGGCACTCTGCACTTGGGTGTTTTTAACTTCTTCTTTTTTTTTTTTTTACTAGGGTATAAAATTTATGTACATGTTTCTGTTTAATAAGTGGATTTTTTTTTTATTTGGTTGGTTGGTTGGTCTTATGTGTGTTTAAGGGAGTTGTTCTAGAATCTTTTTTTCTATTGCTGGAAACAAAGTTACAAAAGTTAAGGTGTTAATGTTTACTTGATGTTGAGGTTTCAGTTTATTACTACCATATTTCTACTTACACATACGTAGTGCTAATGCCGCTACTATAACCACCATTTTTTAATGATTGCAATGGTAGTAGTTAGTAGTAGTAGTAGTAGTAGCAGCAGCAGCAGCAGCAGTGCTAGCAGTAGTCTCAGCAGTAGTAGTAATAGAAACAGTCGTTATACAGCTGGAGATGTGTCGCTGACAAATCACACAGTTCTACATCGGAGCATGAATTTGAAGGTAAACCAAGCAACTTTTCCACTGGGATCTCCAGCAAAGCCTACACACACACACACACACACACACACACACTACGCACACACACACACACACACACACACACACACACACACACACACACACACACACACACACACACACACACACACACACACACACACACACACACACACACACCACACCACACACACACACACACACACACAC
>CM031606.1:78780949-78800949 GCA_018398815.1 Conus ventricosus
AACGATGACTGCAGGTCGGCAGCACTACAGCTTGAAAGTAAGTACAGAGAAATGAGAAACTCATGGGTGCTCCATGTGAAATGTTCATTTTCAAAGCATAAAACGTGGGGACATACTGCAGGTCGGCAGCCTACAGCTTTGAAAAACGGAAGGAAACTCATGGTGTCTGTGATGTTTTTTCACGTCTTCCTCAACAAAAGCAGGATGATTTTCTAGTCGTGAGACTCTCTCTCTCTCTCTCTCTCTCTCTCTCTCTCTCTCTCTCTCTCTCTCTCTCTCCTTGTGTTGTCATCATTCAATCAATCACTCTCTCTCTCTCCCTCCTCCCTCTTCCCCTCTCTCCTTCCCTCATATCTGTGTGTGTGTGTGTGTGTGTGTGTGTGTGTGTGTGTGTGTGTGTGTGTGTGTGTGTGTGTAGTATATGACTGTGTGTGTGTGTGTGTGTTGTGTGTTGTGTATGTGTGTGTGTGTTGTGTGTGTGTGTGTGTGTGTGTGTAGTATATATATTATGTGTGTGGTGTGTGTGTGTGTGTGTGTGTGTGTGTGTGTGTGTGTGTGTGTGTGTGTGGGGTGTGTGTGTGTGTGTGGGTGGTGTGTGTGTGTGTGTGTGTGTGTGTGTGGTGTGTGTGTGTGTGTGTGTGTTGTGGAGTTGTTCAACAGAATAATCAGCTGATTTTCTTGAGCGTCTTCACATTATTATGTCATATTATATTATATTATATTTTATTATATTATAATTTATATTATATTATATTATATTATATTATATTACATTATATTATATTATATTATATTATATTATATTATATTATTATATTGGGTATTTATATAGCGCCTATCCTCGGTCACAGACCAAGCTCTAAGCACTTCACAATACAATACAAGCGCTTTACAATACAATACAAGCGCTTCACAATACAATACAAGCGCTTTACATAAGGCCAAGCATGTTCAAACTGGCCGTGTGGATCGTTTACGGGACTTCCACATACACAGAAATCCTTCTGTTATGTCTCCATGACATTAGTCAAATGGCCTTGAATTTTAATTCTGCTTATATAAATTCATATGTTTGAGAAGCTACATAAGCAAGCGCTAATTGTTGTGCTAGATCTGTTCAAAGTACTGAACACGTTCACCTTTTAAGTGAATCAACCGTAAGTGCAACAAGGGTCATCGGAGTGAAGGTGAAAGGTCGTGACACTTTTGTGCAAAGTGGACACCAAATCTATACAGTGGTACTCAATCGTATGCTCTAAAACTGCTGTAAGTGTAGTTCTAACAGATCAATGAGCGAAAAGCATTTCTTTTTGTGTGTCCAAGATCAGGATTGAAAAATATTGCTTTTCTTAAACAGGAAAGCAACTTAAAAGAAAACGTTGATGTGTGCTGAATAAGTCATGTGAAACAGGCCTCGTTTATAAACATCAGCATTGCTCACCACCCCTTCTAAGCAAAGTATTTCAGCAACATCCATTGAAGATTTTCTTGTCCAGTTGCTTCCAGACATTACCTGTCTGTTTGGTTTTTGCCCGCGATGCCAAATATTTCTTGACCAGGTTAGCTTATGCTTGCTTAGTGGTTCTCCTCCATCAAGTTTGTCTGGTGAGGTTTGACACGACGTTCTTGAGACTTTTAAAGGAAGGAAAGATATAAATAAAACAAAAACAACAATATTTCTACATGTTCAAAGTTTGCTCCCTGTATGCACTTGAAAAACTAATACAGTGACTGTAAATCGCGTCAAAGACTGTTGAAGGCTCACTCTCAGAACACTTGTCAGCCTGTCCATCAAAGTTCTGACCCGCGGGCCGGTTGCATATACATTCTTAAAAGTTTACTTAAGCAAAGTTTGCTTAGAGCCAAAGCAAAAATTTGTAAAGCAAAATTTGTAAAGATTTCTTTGCGCATTTTTGTCAATCGGTTGCACATACCGTCTTTGTCGCGGACTTAACTAAGTTGTCGGTCAGGATGGTTATTTTTAGCATGGCTCGTCATCGCACACAGTTTGTGCATACGTCACCAAAACGAACCAATGGAAAATAACTCCCGCAGATGAGAATCACAAGACAGCATGGCGGACAACGACGGGAAGAAAACGTGTGAGAACAGCAAATTTCACTGTTGGCCGTTCTGTTGGCTGTCTTCACGGTTGGCATGCGAACATACTCATCCAGCCCGTTTGCGAATGCTCGAGAACCTCTATTACTCGACACACTGTGCTTTTTTCGACACCAAACAAATCCCAATCACTTCCTGAAAAACACCACTGGCATAAAAACGCAGTGCGATCAGTAGCTGCAAGAGCGGAGTCAGCGAGCCTCGCCGTTGAAACGGGTGATCAATGTCATCCTCAATCACATCACACAGGTCTAAAATGTCTGCCGTCGAAATCTGAATCTTGAGTACAATGCTACGTCGTCATACACATCAAAAGGGTTCGTCTGATCCCTGAAAATTCTCTCTCGCCTCAAATTTCGGCGCAACAGAAGCCCATACACAACGCGGTTCGCCATTTTTATTTACTGCGGTATGCTCTGTCCTAGCTAAGTTCGCACTTACGCGTGGGAGGGAGCTGTCCTAACTTTAAGCAAGATGTTAAGCATCCTTTGCTGCTAAGCAAGCCCATGCAGGATTGATGTGTGCCTGAATAAGTCATGTGAAACAGGCCTCGTTTATAAACATCAGCATTGCTCACCACCCTTCTAAAGCAAAGTATTTCAGCAACATCCATTGAAGATTTTCTTGTCCAGTTGCTTCCAGACATTACCTGTCTGTTTGGTTTTTGCCGCGATGCCAAATATTTCTTGACCAGGTTAGCTTATGCTTGCTTAGTGGTTCTCCTCCATCAAGTTTGTCTGGTGAGGTTTGACACGACGTTCTTGAGACTTTTAAAGGAAGGAAAGATATAAATAAAAAAAAAAACAATATTTCTACATGTTCAAAGTTTGCTCCCCTGTATGCACTTGAAAAACTAATACAGTGACTGTAAATCGCGTCCGAGACTGTTGAAGGCTCACTCTCAGAACACTTGTCAGTCTGTCCATCAAAAGTTCTGACCTGTGCCTTAACATCGACCGCTGTCAGTGGGAATTCCCTGTCAATGACCCGCAGGCGTGGACTGGGTCAATGTGACAGGACATGAAAACCGGTTTAGCTAAATCACGCCGTTCCTGCGGCTCATCCCCCTGCATTGATCGTAACGAAGGTGACAGCTCAGTGGAGGAACTGAGGGAATCGTCTCCCTGGCTGCCAGCCGCAAGATCGCTTCCAGACCTGTTCGATTAGCTGCAGTCCTCTGGCTGATTGGCCGGAATCACTTGCAATGGATATGGTCAGAGAGAAAAAAGAAAGTAAAAGCAAAAAAATGGCAAAGGTGTGTGTGTAACAATAACAATAATTTTAATTCAGTCTTTTCAAGGCCATCTGACCCATATGAACAGGGGATGCAAATCATCATATGAAGTAAACATCAAAGATCTCTTTTCACGCATGATATCATAGTTGTTCCCGTAATTTTAAACATTCTGTTATATAGAGAGCTACTTTGTACACCAACTTTCCTTTAAGTCTTAGTATCAAAAATTGTATTTTTTGCTGAGAAGGAAAACGATAATAATAGTGAGGAATGTATTTCGTTCTTAAAGAAAGATATCTTGGACATTTCAGCATGAAGTGTGTCACGTCTTCAATGCAGTTCTCATTACATTGTTTACATGTACTATCATTTGGTAGTTTGCCAAAACGAGGGATACCATTGAGAGGAAGTCGGTTGCTTTTCAGCAGACACAATGCCCTTCGAAGCTTTACATTATCAAGATCTGTTAATATATGACGCTTTTATAAACTCAGGATGGTACATAAGGTAATCTTGTTCTGTTGACAAAGAGTCATGCCAGATTTGACGATAAACATCTTGGAGTCTAGTTTTAAGTAATGACAGAAATGTCGGCACATTGGCCAGAATCCTGCATCTCCCAAACATACCCAAAACCATAGGTACATAAAATAGTTCTTATATTTGTAACCCAGTTTTTTCTTCCAGACCTATCTTGCATGTACAACATGTTATAACACTGTTTGGGATATCTGTCATTTGCTAAATGTATAACTCTGCACCAGTACTTCACAAGATTAATGTTTGTATCTATAAAAATAGGAAACCTGCCACATTCTGCAAGTGCTATCTTATTTCTGACGGTCCTTCCAACTCCTAATATCATTTTACAAACCTTAATCTGTACTTGCTCAATAGCTTCATATTGTTTAAAGCCCCAGATTTCTGATCCATATAACAAAATGGGCTTGATTTTCGTATCAAAGATACGAAAGATAGTACCGGCGGGAAGAGTTTTCAATTTCAGATGTAATCTTTTAACCCTATAAGTGCTCGAAGGGCTTTACCACTTAAATTCTCAACACACCTTGTCCATTTTAAGGTAGAAGAGAATATTACACCGAGGTAATTATATGAAGACACGGTCTCTATTTCCTGACGGTTAAAATACCATCTTTCAGACTTTTTGATAAAGCCACGTTTTTGAAGACGACCGTCTTCGTTTTATCCATATTTACTGAGAGACCCATTTTTTGCAATAGTTTTCTAAACAGTCTATTTTCTTTTGAAGATCAATAACAGAATCTGATACTAAAACAATATCATCGGCATACATCAATGAAAAAATATCAAGTGAATCACCGAAAACATTGACCCCATGTGCACCACAGTGTATTAAATCTTGTTGAAGCTCGGACAGAAACATAGAAAACAGAAGGGGACTTAAAATACAACCTTGTTTGACACCAGTGACATATTCGAAACATTCTGTTATCTTACTCCCTACACACACTGCTGCCTTAACTTTCTTGTACATTCCTTGTAAAGTATTAAACATGTTTCCATGCACACCTTTTGATAACAATAAATAAAGTAATTTTTCCCTGTGAATACAATCAAATGCCTTTGAAAAGTCCACATACAGTGCATAAAACGGCCTCCTTGTTTTGTCAAGTACTTTTGTATCATTGATTGAAGTGTAAATATATTGTCTGTTGTGGAATATCCTTTACGAAAACCAGCTTGTGCTTCAGGGATTATGTTGTTCTGCTCACAAAACTGTTCGAGTCTTCTGTTTATGACAGAACTGTATAGTTTGCTTATTACGTTTATAAGTGAAATACCCCTGTAATTACTGACATTATTTCGGTTTCCTTTTTTGTGTAATGGAAAGATTATCGCTATGATCCATCTTTCAGGATATTCCCAGTTTTGAACACTTTGTTAAACAGCGGGTGTAGAAATTTCACCAACGTATCTTTTGCATGGAAATAGAAGTCAGTAGGCAAGCCATCAGGTCCTGGAGCTTTTCCTCGTTTCATTCTATTGATGGCATCATAAATTTCGGTTTCAGAAATTTCAGCATCGATGCTAAAGTTTAAACATTCGTGACAGGTTTCTGAGTTATGTTCAGTAAGAGTGTTCCTCACTTCATTTAGAAATTCAGCGTGTTCGGTTGTTTCTGTATTCAGCAAATCTCTAAAATACTGAAACCATGATCGTGGGGAAATAGAGCTAACGGCATTATTTGTTTGATTAGTAAACGATTTAATTTTCTTCCAGAAACATTTAGAATTGATGTCATTACAAGCTGCATTCAGTTCATTAACAACTTTGTTGTTCTCTTCTTCTTGTTTGCGTTTACACACGGCCTTAAAGTCTTTTTTCAAATCGAAATATTCATTAAGTTTGGAATGTTCACCTGTCCTCCGGAACTGATTCAAAGTCGTGTATTTATTCTGCTTTGACTGTTCACATTCTTCATCCCACCAAGTTGGCTGCGTGCTTGGTTCCTTTTCTCTGAATTTTGATCTCATTGGTTCTGCAGCCTTTTGTATATACGAAACAACCCAGTCTGATCCCGCGTTCACCCCTGCGTCTAACGCAGATACGAAATTTGTCCATTCTGATTCCTTTTCCGTGACCGTTTGAATGTACTGACTGTGGAATTGCTCATTATAAATAAACCGTACCCTGTCTTCAAGTAAAACATCCTCTTCCTCGATCGCATTGTTATTTTCAAAAAAGTCAAACACGGAAACCAAAGGGAAATGATCTGACTCACTTCTATTTACGACAAACATGTCATTAATGTGATGAAATAAAGTAGCTGAACAAATAAAATAGTCTACCGTGCTCATACCCTGTTTGCCACACAGGTTATTTCCCCTTCATTATCGCCTTCTTTCCGTCCATTTACAATGTAAAGGTCATGTTCTTTTAACATTTCTACAAGTTTGTGTCCAAATTTATTCGAATTAGGGTCTTTGGATTTCCTTTCTTCCGGTATTGCTATACATTGAAACATTCATCAATTTTCTTGTAGTTGAGGTACATGTCTATCATTAGAGACCTCAATGTCATAAAGACCACCAGTGCGAGCATTGAAATCTCCACATATGATCAAAGATAAGTTGGGAAATACACATTCAATATCAGCTAAGTTGTTTCCTAACAATTCGATCCCATTTATGTTATCTTCGCTATATATCACAGAATATTCCGGCGCAATGTACACAAAACCTGCTATGAAGTCATAAGAGCAGTTGAATACAGATTTATCAAATTTCAGAAAGATTTTGTCTTCAACCTGTTCAAGCAGACGTTCAACACCAAAATCAATTTGTTTGTCCCACAAACGACAACACCGCCTTTGAAACGTTTAGAGCGGGGTGAAAAATAAACTTTATAATAAGGAAAGGCATTTTCAATTTCATCCTTTTTACACGACCAGATTTCAGATAATGAGGAAAACTTTGAATTGTTGGCAAAAGGATATAAATGATTTATCTCTAAGTTTACTTTTTAGTCCTTGAACATTCCAAGCCATAAATTTAACTTGTGGTTTTGCATCTTCAACACACGTAGTTTGATCATTCTCTCTTATATTACTGGTTGTTTGTACAATATTGTTAGCATGCAACTGGTCGATAGAATGATTTCCATTATTCATAGTTTTGGTTCTAGTATTCTCAAAAACATACCTGGAATTTGTTCCATTTTCACATGAATGCCTGGAATTGCTACCAATTTTGCAACCGCACACTGGTACATTTTCATCAGAGTTTACGCCATGTTCTTTAAAGAGTTCGTTTGAAGATTCATCTTGTCTCTGTTTGGTCTCAGAATTCACAGAAGTTAAGCTTACGTTAGTAGAAATGATATTTTGCTTAGTTAGATTATGTTCATTACCAATATTGTTAGCACTTTCTTTAAAATGTCTGTTGATATTGGAGGAGCACATTTCAAAGTCAAGGGAAGTTTCTCTCCTTAGCCATGGCACGCGCTGTCGGCCGGCCCATCATTTCTGCCCCTGCCTCTCTTTCAGCTGCTGAGTGTCAGTGTCAAACACGTAAGTCTTTCCTCCACAACCAGGGTGTCGAATCTCAGTTGCGCTCTTTTCCCATCTTGCTTGGCCTTTTTGAGGAATGGCAGAAGCTGACGGCGTCGTTCTCGCACCCTGGGGGTAAAGTCTTCAGACACAAATACACCAGGACAGTCTTTGAGTTTGCCTCGTGCAGATAAAACCGTTTCTTTCTGTTTGAATCGATTGCAGAGGACAATGATCGGGTGTGGAGATTTGCCACCTCTCAAACGATGTGCCCGTTCAATTTCTACCTCCTCATCGATTCCCATTTTGTCTCGGATGATTTCCTTTACTGCCTCTCACAGTCATTCCAATTTTCGGTACGTCCAGCTGGAGGCGCGATACCATGAAACAACAAGTTGTTTCTTCTGCTCTCCCCTCGAGATCATCAATTTTCTCTTCCATCTTTGTGATTTTTTCTTTCATTTCCTTGTTTTCTTCACAATTGATTCCATTTGGTCATTGACTTTGCTGTTCAAAGCATCCATTTTATTGTCCATAGAGTTGATTTTTTCTGTCATATCTCTGAGCATTTTCATCACATCGGAAATCCTACCTTGCTCGCTGCCGGCGATTTCCTCGGTGGCACCAGCTTTCTTTGAGGGGGATGTCCATGCGTTGGCACTGCTGGCCAGTCTTGTCTGACAGATCTCTTGTGATCGTCGCCGGAGACGGACGTGTTTTGCTCGAGCTCCTGTCCAAAGCTACAGTGAACAGACTTCAGCCAGCCGCCATGGGATGCTGTGCGGAAATCTTTCGTGCAAGCATCGGAAACTTTGCCTTTGTTTTGTGGGCGATTTTGTCAAAGAAAGGTGTGTGTGTGTGTATGTGTGTGTGTGTGTGTGTGTGTGTGTGTGTGTGTGGTGTTGTGTGTGTGTGTGTGTTTGTGTGTGTGTGTGTGTGTGTGCGAGCGCGTGCGAGCACGTGCGAGCGCACGCGCGTACGCGCAGCGCATGTATGCATATATGTACATGAACTTGCGTGACCACTTCGCGGTGGAATCATGTTACATCGTTCACTGGAAAAGTCTGGCATAGCATTACAAGCTTTCCTGCCCTTGAAAGGCCATCCCACACTTTTATCAACACTAGAACCAGAAATGGGGCACCTGTCCCAGGCCATCCCACACTTTTGTCAACACTTGAACCAGAAATGGGGCACCTGTCCCAGGCCATCCCACACTTTTGTCAACACTTGAACCAGAAATGGGGCACCTGTCCCAGGCCATCCCACACTTTTATCAACACTTGAACCAGAAATGGGGCACCTGTCCCAGGCCATCCCACACTTTTGTCAACACTTGAACCAGAAATGGGGCACCTGTCCCAGGCCATCCCACACTTTTGTCAACACTTGAACCAGAAATGGGGCACCTGTCCCAGGCCATCCCACACTTTTGTCAACACTTGAACCAGAAATGGGGCACCTGTCCCAGGCCATCCCACACTTTTGTCAACACTTGAACCAGAAATGGGGCACCTGCCCCAGGCCATCCCACACTTTTGTCAACACTTGAACCAGAAATGGGGCACCTGTCCCAGGCCATCCCACACTTTTGTCAACACTTGAACCAAAAATGGGGCACCTGTCCCAGCACATTCCCGCTGATTGTTTTTCCTACACAGCGTCACGCTTAGGTCCTGACAAAACGTCTGCAAAGGCATCAATTACTGGAACAACATTGTGTGTTCTTTTGCCCTAGACGGATATTCCCACTGTATCCTTGACATTCTCAAACCAGACACGGGATCACCTGTCATGACAAGTCCCCTTTGAATTCTTTTCCCACTCAACGTCATGTTCAGAAGTTCAGCTTCTCACAGAAATGAGCTAAAAGGCGGTGGTTAGAGAAATCAAACGGATTGTCAGTTAGGTGACGTCTGCTTTACCTGCTAGTTTCAGGCTCTGGAATCACACCGCATGTTCTTCTGCCTGTGACAAACCAACACATTCCTTAACTCTGAAGCCAGAAACTGGATAATCTGACTTGGCAGTGTCCACCACTCCAAAGTCATTATACTCCTCAGCAACAGGCACCAGTCTGTCCAAAACTTCATCAGCTTCTAATGAAGACCAGAAACGAACTGACCAGCGATGGCTGACAAACTACCATTGGAGAGTGACTTCTGCCTTTCGTCCGGTCGCCATTCAATCTAGCCTGCAAAATGTTACATTATCTCTGCACACATCAGACAGGTCTGCGAATCTACACATCCATTTGACCCTATTTCTTCAGCAACTTTTTTTTTCTCATTCTGGTAATTGTCTGGCTCCAAAATTGCATGTCACGCCTCCACACGCCAGACTCGACCGACAGGCCAAGATTAAAGAGGACGGCGACGGTAATGACTCAGGAAGGCAGACAGTCTGTGTATTAATGAGCTAAAGACAGTCCAGGACAGCTCCCGATCTTCATGGAATGAATGAGGTGACGACGAACAAGGATTTCAACTTGGCCTGGCAAGGATCGTGTCGGTCTGGTGTCGATCCCTGGTTTAACTGACAGCAAACTGATCTGGCCTGGGATCCACAGAATCAATCAAACTGTCTCTGAACTTTTGCCAGTGGCCATTAACTGAAACACCTGCTGAGGAGGAGCACAAGTGACAGAATGTCTGTGGTTGATTTATCAACGTTTCTGTTGTGAATGTCAAGACAAAATGTAATCAGAAAATGAGATCAAATGAAAGGGTGTAAACACACACACACACACACACCACACACACACACAACACACACACACACGCACGCACGCACGCCACGCACGCACGCACGCACGCACGCACGCACGCACACACACCACGCACGCACGCACGCACGCACGCACGCACGCCCACGCACCACACACACACACACACACACACACACACACACACACACACCACTGTTTTTTCGTCAATAGAAAACACTTTTTATGTCTCAAAATATATTTGATAAGATAACACTACCAGTTACTTCCATAAATTCTGTGCGCGGAGGCCCAGTCGTCTGTCATACATGTGCGCTGGAGACAGTTGGATTGTGATGTTCATCCATGCTGGTGGGATCAACTTCAGGATTATAGGTGATACGGCCGTGTGAGATACTACGTGTGGATGAAGACAACTAGGCCGGGTTCTACCGATAAGTCTGACCCAGGAGACGAAATGTTAGCTCTACGCTGCCGTAACAGAGGACAAAATCCAATGTCTCTCCAAGGATGTCAATGAAATGTTTAACATTTACCTTTCAGCTCGCTCTTTTTTTTATATACAGATTTGTGCATAGGATCAGTGAGTGCGTCACACCAAACACAATAGCGACCAGTTGATATCATCATGGCTCCACAAAGTTCTTGTAAACAACACTAATGCCCATCGTTACCACTTCATGATCGACCATCGCATTGCTCACTTTATATATCTGAAAGGACACTACTTGCTCTTTAACCCTTGACAAACCATCCACAGTTTTCTTAGCACTTAAACCAGAAAAAAGATCGCCTGTCGTTACATGCTCCTGGAACTTGTTGTTGTTGTTCCATTCCTGTGAGAATTTCTGCGAATGCAATAGTCACTGCAACAACATTGTGTGCTCTTCTGCCCTTGACAGACCATTCAACAGCTTCACTGATATTCTCAGACAAGGCACTAAGTCATCTGTTGACAATTTCTCTGCGAATTGCTTTTTCTATTTATGTGCTCTTTTGCCCTTGACAGACAATTTCACAGTTTCATTCATATTCTAAAACAAGACACCAAGTCATCTGCTGACAATGTCTCGGTACATTTCTTTTCTGTTTAACATCATATTTAGGTCCGATCACCCCCGTCTGCTTCTATACATGTCCTGAAAGGCACTAGTTGCCGGAAATCAAACTGATCCTCATTTAAAGTGACTTATGTTCTCTGTGGCAGATCTGTTAGTCACTTGAACGACACTGCAAGCTCTTTTGGCTTTGAAAGACAAACTCGAATTTCCCTTTCACCTCCTTCACTAGATACTAAGTAAGTTTTGTCTTGAGTGTTTCTCCCGCAAATTCCACATTTCTTCGACAGCATGCCCAGTCCCATTAACACTTCAGCAGCTTCCAGTGGGGATCTGAAATGAACTGAAGGGCACTGGCTGCCGAAGTGACAATCATTTGGAGTGATTTCTACCTTTCCTGGCGGCACCAGTCACTGAAAAACTGCATGCAGAGTCACGCACTTCACGGGAATTGCAGTCTGTCTTTTGCAGTTTCTCATTCAAGTCATGGCTCTGTCTCCATGCATTTATATGCAGTTACAGTCTTTCAGTCCAGTGTGTGGCGGGCATATACGCAACATGAATCAACTGAATTTTGTTTTCGAAAGGTTGAAATTTCTCTGTACACACCGGGGACGGCCGGCAAATGTGTACGTTCCCTCGCAATTTTTCTTTCCGCAATGTTTCCTTCTCATTCACCATAATTGTCTGGCACCAACATTGCATGCCAAGTCCGATTACTCTAGACTCGATCGGCAGGGCAAGATTAAAGAGGGCCAGCAACAGATTGCGCTCTGGATGAGGAGCTAAAGATAGTCCACAGCAGTTCCCGGTTCTGTTCTTCACAGAATGTGTAAGGCAACGATAAACAAGATCCTGACTCTTCTAGTCAAGGATCCCTGACTAGGGAGAGATTGAGAGCGAACTGATCTGTCGTAGAATTTAGACAACCAATGAAACGATCATCGTCTCTCTCAACCTGTAGCCATGAGCTGATGAAGATCCTGAAGAGGCGATGGACGGGATGGTTATAGTTGATTCATGAGCGGTTCTGTTGTGACCGTCAATCAGGAAGAATAAAAGGAGGTCACAAAAAAGTCAATGCACACACACACACACACACACACACACACACACAACACACACACACACGTAGACATGCACGCGCACACACACACACACACACACACAACACACACACACCACCACAACACACACACACACACGTAGACATGCACTCACACACACACACACACACACACACACACACAGACACACACACACACACACACACACACACACACACACACAGACAAACACACACACACACACACACACACACACACACACACACACACACACACACACACACACACACACACACACACATATATATATACAGACAGAGAGAGAGAGAGAGAGAGAGAGAGAGAGAGAGAGAGGAGAGAGAGAGAGAGAGAGAGTCGTCCACCAACTATTACGCGTTTTGAATTTGAAATCAAGAAAATCGAGTTGTATAGTATCAAAACGAGGAACAATGTTCTACGATCCAATGTTTCCATAAGATAATAGATAAGCAACGTTTCTGGATTTATTTCTATCTTTTTTTTCACTCCTTGATATTGTTGCTTTTTTCATAACCTTTTCTATCGTATTTTATTTCCTTCTGTAAAAAATATTCATGATGCGATGTGATGTGATACAGATGTGTTTAAAAGCGTGAAAAAACATACTTAAACAAGCAGGCTTACGTATATATGCATGTCCAGGACAGACACAGGAGAAACATGACAGAAAGAGGAGCCAATCAATCATGCGAAAGGCGTATGAAACAGCTTAACTGAAACCAGGCGCCCGATCCATTGAAGCATCGCAAAACACAATAATTACAGTGACATCTATCCTCGCTTAGCTATTTCCAATTTAAAACTAATGGTTTTGCTTCTTCTGTGTTCAACACAAGGACGCTAAATTACAGTCTTACAATTTCTGCTGCAAAACTCATCATTGCTCTCGAAATTTACTTTCCTTATTTACTATAATTGTCTGGCATTAAGATTGCATGGCACGCCTCTTCAGGTTATATTCGGTCGGCAGTCCTACTTTAGAGAGACAAGTAGCAGTAACAAGTCAGAAACGAAGTCAGTCTTGTGTAAATAAAATCAAGGTAGTCAAGGTCAACTACCAAATTTTCGTAGAACTGATGAGGTAACGACGAAGGATTTTGACATTTCAGACAAAGAGTCTGTATGTCTGACCGGATTTCTTGACTCTTTGGGAATTTTGTGGGCAGCGAAATAATTCCTCCTGAAACCCATGGGATCAATGACATCAACATCATTTCTCATCACTCGTGGTCAGGAGCCGAAAAAGCTGCTGAAAAGAGTGCAGTGCAGATTGTGGGCTGTTCTTTATTTTTGAATGATGTTAAGTTTTGTCACAGGTCCCGACTCATTGTGAAGTTAGTGGGGCAACGAAAAACGAGTAGTTCGATTTCCCGGATCGATCACGGATCCGGACTGTCTGGTTTGAATCCCTGATTTGTGGAGATATTGATGAGTCCTGTATCTACAGAATAAATCATACAAACACGGAGATATTGATGAGTCCTATATCTATCGGATCAATCATACAAACATGGAGATATTGATGAGTCCTGTAACTATCGGATCAATCATATAAACATGGAGATATCGATGAGTAGTCCTATATTTATCGGATCAATCATACAAATATGGAGATATTGATGAGTCCTGTAACTATCGGATCAATCAAACTAGCATGGAATTATTGATGCGTCCTGCATCTACTGAATCAATCATACACACATGGAGATATTGATGAGTCCTATATCTATCGGATCAATCAAACTAACATGGAGATGTTGATGAGTCCTGTATCTACAGAATCAATCATGCAAACATGGAGATATTGATGAGTCCTATATCTATCGGATCAATCAATCTAACATGGAGATATTCATGAGTGCTATGCGTATCGGATCAATCAAACTAACATGGAGATATTGATGAATCCTATATCAATCGGATCAATCAAACTATCATGGAGATATTCACGAGTCCTGTGTCCACAGGATCAGTCAAACTCATATCATCTCTTAGAACCTGTTAAAATGATTGATGTGCTGAAGCTGTTACTTGTTTGCAATTCTCAAAATGTATTCCACACATCAGAAGTAGAGGAAAATAAGTGAAAGTCAGCGATTTGAATTGTAATTTTAAAGCAGTTTAGAGCTGCCTAAAAAGAAAATCACTTTTATAGAGTGAAATGATGCCTGGCTCTAAAGGAACGAAAGGTAGGACACCACTTACCAAGCCCCATACTGATGACAATAATCATTTCTTTGTGGGAAGTAATGAGAGTGGGCGTCCTCGACCGGAGGGCAGCATTTGTGACCGATCATCACGCACAACGGGGTCAGCTCTCTCTGTTCATATTTCTGGGTACAAACATAGCCTAAAGGATAACACGCACAAAGACTCGCATGCACATACACACTCTCTCTCTCTCTCTCTCTCTCTCTCTCTCCTCTCTCTCTCTTCTTTCTCTCTCTCTCTCTCTCTCTCTCATATATGTGTATGCTCGTGAACCAGACACAATAAATAGCATATACGTATCATGTAGTCTGAGCTTTGGTGATAAAGGGGCTTAGTTAAGGGAGATCCTAAATTTCCCGTTTATGTTATGTTGGATGTATGTGTGCATCTCTCTCTCTCTCTCTCTCTCTCTCTCTCTCTCTCTCTCTCTCTCTCTCTCTCTCTCTTTATGGAACGTTGAAAAGAAATGTCCCTGTCTGTAGAATTAGGTGTGGTCAGAAAAGATTCCAAAGCTGTTTCAGTCCATTATGTTTGAATGTTCACTAAGTGTGTCTGGGTCTCAGTATTTCACGTCTTTAGTGTTGAGGTGTTAAGCGAGCCTCATGCAGATATAACCCCTAGAGATCCAGACCAGACACACAAAACCTTTTTCGTCTGAAAGGTTGAGAGAATGTGTGTGGTTATTTAATTTAATTAAATGTCTGAAGAATCCTTTTTTTGTTCGTCCGCCAAGACTGTCTGTGCCCAAGATATTGCCTTTCATTTTAGTGTTGGTGTGTCGAATAAGAGAAAGTATGAAACTAGAAGTGTTCTTAGGGCCAGGTGAGTAAAAGTGCGATAATTCTCTCTCTCTCTCTCTCTCTCTCTCTCTCTCTCTCTCTCTCTCTCTCTCTCTCTCTCTCTCTCTCTCTCTCTCTGTGTGTGTGTGTGTGTGTGTGTGTGTGTGTGTCTGTCTGTCTGTCTGTCTCTCTCTCTCTCTCTCTCTTCTCTCTCTCTTCTCTCTCTCTCTCTCTCTCTCATTCTCATCAAATACGCACACATACTTACACACACACACACACACACACACACACACACACACACACACACACACCACACACACACACACACACACACACACACACACACACACACACACATACATACACACACACACGCACGCGTGCGCGCTCCACACACACACACACCACACACACACACACACACACACACACACACACACACACACACACACACACACACACACACACACACACATCTAGTTAGTAAGATACTGATGAAAATAGAAAACCCTTTAGCTGCGACATGTGGTCAATACTTCATGAAGCACCATTCTTTAAAACCTTTAGCATAGGCCGGTAAGGCAAAAACGTGAGGATCCGTTCCGTAACAGGAGACTGCTGTGGCATTATTTACCGTTCTCTACCCATCATGCTGGTCTGTAACCGAGTGCTGTTTACCTCATGTCCTGTAAAGCCATGCTGCATTCAACAAGCCGTCTGCCACGGTCCGTCCCTCACCATTGGCACCAAGGCGCTGACAGCAAAGACGCGCAACCGACAGAAATGGATCGGCGATCTATTTCCTGCTTTGACCTCGTTAGACCGCTTGCCACACAGGTGCCCTTTGCAGCGTACGTTACACGCTGTTCCTGAAGCAGCCCTTTCAGCTGACGGTTAAAACCTGTGTATGCACATCTCATGCTCGACTGTATTGAAAATGACTGCTGTCTGCGATCAGTCCTCGTCAATGTATGACTCGTTCAACGCAATTGCTTGGCTCGTAGGTTAGCTGCACAAGTGCATTTGAGGAAGCTTGCTCAAACATAGCTGGATGAAACATGTTATGTTTGTCAGGGAAACGGTATCAGAGAACGGTGAGAATACAGGAATTTTACACACCTGGTCCCTCCCAGAATTAATGAGGCAACATCCAGCCAGCCGTTCAACTTCCCAGATGAAGTGAAGACTGGGATGGGTTCGTCCAATTTGCTGAAGTGATGGGGACGTTTCGGAATGATTTTCTTGTTTCTGGAATGGTGGTTGTCGAGAAAACGTCCGCCTTTACCAGTGTGTTTCCAACGAATGGTCTGAAAGTTGACAGGGAGAAGAGTTCCAGTGGACGGGGATGTTGGAGGACATAGATGACAATGCAGTAACCGTCTTTGACGTGTTTACGGTGGACGCTTGAATGTTGTAGTGTTTGGGAATCACCAAACTGTATTGTCAGCTTTAAGAATGGAAGAAATTAACAAGAACAAAAAACGGAGCTTAACAAGCAGATCATATCACATATCTGTACCGTGCACGTGCGCGCGCGCGCAAACACACACACATGCGCGCGTGCGCGCGCGCGCGCACGCACGTACGCATGCACGCAAGCACGCACGCACGCACGCATGCACGCACGCATACACACACACACACACACACACACACACACACACACACACACACACACACACACACACACACACACAACTCTGCGTGCGTGTGTGCGCAACAAACGCATTCGTGTAGCCACTCAAAAACACACACCAGGTCTATCAATAATTCGAACCATTCGCTACCGATCAAAAAGGACTGAGGAAAAGACAGGGAGGAAAAAGAAACAATTTACAGTTGACAAAAGAAGGAAGGATTAAGATTAAGAAAGGAGAAAACTTTTTTTTTATCTTTGAAAAAAAAAAATCAAAAAATTTTTAAAAGCCAAATATGACGAAAGCCTGTCAACCCACAAGCACACACGTATATACAGGTACACTGAGACTTATGTATCAATAGCATCTGAATGTGCTTCAAATATAATACATTTTGAGTGTACATTCAGATACAACCAAGGAAGAAGGGTAAACGTCACAGGAGTAAAAGAGAAGATAAGGGAAATGAAACAAAAAAAGAAAGAAAGAAAAAAAAAGGAAAACAGAGAAAGAAAGAGAAAATACGAAAAAAATAAGTAGAATCTAATAACACAAGCGATTTTCATGCCAAAAGTAATGTTCTTTTTTTTTCTTCCAATGCTGCTTCCAGAGCACACTGAGTGTCTGGGCTGTCGCTTCTCATTCGAGGGCATACGTCAGCCAGACCTCCATCCCAAACCAGTAGTGACAGGACTGCAGAAGAAACAAAGCTAGAATTGCCTACATCTCTCTCTCTCTCTCTCTCTCTCTCTCTCTCTCTCTCTCTCTCTCTCTTCTCTCTCTCTCTCTCTCTCTCTCTCTCTCTCTCTCTCTCTCTCTCTCTCTCTCTCTCTCTCTCTCCCATGTAAATGTCACGGCCCATAACCGTTGTTCATATGTTACAGTAAATTTGTAAAATCAGTAAATTCGTGAATTTCCTGACATTTTCAGTAAATTCATGAACTTACTGTTTCACTCAGGGAATTCAGGAATAAGCCTACCCTGAAAATTCCAGGCAATTCACGAATTTCCTGATTATTTGGGTCAGTTTTACACAATTTTACTGAAACACTTAAGATCATTCAGTAAATATGTGTAACTTGCTGTTTAACTCAGGAAATTCACGATTTCCCCGAAAATTCCAGTACATTTGTGTAACATTGTTATGTACCGTTTTGTATCAGTGAAAACTACTCATTCGGAACACCGACTGGTGCATGCTGGGTATTTTTCTGTCGCCGGTACTGACATCAACTCTGGACATCAGCGTCAGGATCTTTTAAGTCCAAGCTTGATTTTAGATGCATGCGTACTCAGACTAGACCTTGGTTTATACTCTCATCCAAAAGAGTATATATCTATGTGTGTGTGTGTGTGTGTGTGTGTGTGTGTGTGTGTGTGTGTGTGTGTGTGTGTGTGTGTGTGTGTGTGTGTTTGTGTGTGTGTGTGTGTGTGTGTGTGTGTGTGTGACTCTCTATTTTCTGCAATTTTCTACAATTTTATGCACCCCCCCCCCTCCCCCTCAGCTCTCGGAAACACAGCTCACAAAGTACAAAGTATGTCTGACTTTGTACTCACTGCCCTGCACCTATCTGTGTCTCTTGGACTTTGTAATTTACGATTTGTGCTCAGTTTCTTTTCTCCTTCGAATTTTTCCATACCTGGGTTTCTAGTTTGCAATTGATGGTTCATTGACTGAAATGTGTAGAAATGGATCGATCGGAAACCATGGAAGACGTTTTTAAAAGGAAACTGCTCCAACAGTCATCTGAATCCAAGAAGTACAACTTGCTCCCGAAGACAGATTGCTCCCGAAGACAGAGTATTCTAAGATCATTGACGCTGTGAACGTGGCATCATCAAACACCAGTTGGAAAAACCGAAAGGACTACTATCTTCTCAACAAGTAAGTCACTAGAAGAAGCAGTATAAGTAATAGTAGGCACAACAACATCACCCCCCTCCCTCCCCCCTTTCTTTTCATCGTCAGAAGTCAAAAGAATACACCCTGTCAGGATGGCGAGTGCCCCTAATGAGGATAAACTTACAAGACTTCACAATACAAAACAAACATCAACACTCGCACTCCCCGCTCTAACTCGCAGGCGCACGTTTCTAAGCACCACCAGTCCAACACTGAGAGAGAGAGAGAGAGAGAGAGAGAGAGAGAGAGAGAGAGAGAGAAGAACATGTTCATTTCAAGGGAGTGTGTTTTTTTAAATTATTATTCACAGGTACGAGGTTCTTCAGTGCGGACCAGTGGAATGACAAATTTTGAAGACTCACTAGATGCTCAAGGACCGTCTACTTCCCATGCTCATGGACCGTCTACTTCCCACGATCAAGGACCAGCTACTTTCCACGTTCAAGGACCGTCTACTTCCCACGCTCAGAGACTGTCTACTTCCCATGCTCAAGGACCGTCTACTTCCCATGCTCAAGGACCGGCTACTTCCCACTTTCAAGGACCGTCTACTTCCCATGCTCAAGGACCGTCTACTTCCCATGTTCAAGGACCGTCTACTTCCCACGATCAAGGACCGTCTACTTCCCACGCTCAAGGACCGTCTACTTCCCACGTTCAAGGACCGTCTACTTCCCACGCTCAAGGACCGTCTACTTCCCATGCTCAAGGATCGGCTACTTCCCATGCTCAAGGACCGTCTATTTCCCATGCTCAAGGACCGTCTACTTCCATGCTCAAGGACCGTCTACTTCCCACGATCAAGGACCGTCTACTTTCCACGATCAAGAGAGAGAGAGAGAGATCAGTAATTTCATGAAATTACTGGACCTCTGCTTCAGGAAATTCGTGAATTTCCTGGAATTTACAGGGAATTCGTGAAATCCCTGAGTGAAACAGTAAGTTCATGAGTTTACTGAAAATGTTAGGAAATTCACGAATTTACTGATTTCACAACTTTACTGTAACACAGACACCGTCAGAGCCTGTTCGCTGTGTCCCGGAGAACGTTCACGTCATGGCGGCAGAATCTTCTTTCATTCAGGTGGAACCCTTTGGTGAAATCCATCGTGACATCCAAGGATCATATGTTTCCAGACAGGAAATTCATGCAGTCAAGGGTCATCTCTCGCCTTGGCACCACAATGCCT
>CM031606.1:78803449-78805949 GCA_018398815.1 Conus ventricosus
TCAACTTTCCAGACAAAAAAAAGGGTCTGTAGGTGAGAACTGGATAGATGAAGTTATGACGGCAGGAAAGTTGAAAAATGTATCATTTATAAGATCAGTAATATGGTCAACAGCCAAAGCCTGTGGAGAACCAGTGAAGAGATGAGGACGGCTGAAAGGGATAATCCACGTGCTGATCTCTGATGCACTGGGGCATGCCCGGTGTCCACAGTGTGGCTGTCAGCTTCCAGTGCAGAAGGAAAGGAGAAGGCAAGAGAGACGAGACACACTCTAGTTCTCTTCCTGTCAACTGGTATGGTCGGAATGAAGTTTCCATGTGTACGCACTGGACGTGAACTGTCTGTTCGTGAAGGTTGTGCACCACGCGTTCATATTTTACTATTCAGACTGGGTCCCACTCCTCAGGAAGAAATCTAATAAACTGTAACCGACCCATCTGCCTTCAGCCAGGCTGTGACGTCATGTGTCTGTACATATTCTCGGAGAGGGAACCAAACAACGTTTAAACTTTTGTCTGTTGAGGCCTTTCCTCTCCCCCCCAAACTGTCCCAAAATATGATTACTAACAGCATTATTCATTGGGGACTAGTTGGAGGATTAGTTAATTTATATTTCAGTGTGCGTATCTCTGTTAGAAACTTTAAACTCTGAATTTATCTTTCGTTTATCTTATAGCCATCAGATCAGTGGTTATTGATGGAACCTAAAATGAGAGAGGGAGACAGACAAGCAGACAGACAGAGAAAGACAAACAGACAGGTAGGTAGACTAACTGACAACAGAAGCAGCGACAGACAGACAGAGGCAGAGACAGACGGACAGAGGTAGAGACAGACGGACAGAGGCAGAGACAGACGGACAGAGGCAGAGACAGACAGACAGAGGCAGAGACAGACAGACAGAGGCAGAGACAGACGGACAGAGGCAGAGACAGACAGACAGAGGCAGAGACAGAGGCAGAGACAGACAGACAGAGGCAGAGACAGACGGACAGAGGCAGAGACAGACAGACAGAGACAGAGACAGACGGACAGAGGCAGAGACAGACAGACAGAGGCAGAGACAGACGGACAGAGGCAGAGACAGACAGACAGAGGCAGACAAACGGACAGAGGCAGAGACAGACGGACAGAGGCAGAGACAGACAGACAGAGGCAGACAAACGGACAGAGGCAGAGACAGACGGGACGAGGCAGACAGACAGAGACAGGGGCAGACTGACAGACAGACAGAGACAGGGGCAGACTGACAGACAGACAGAGACAGGGGCAGACAGGCAAACGGGCGGAACCAGAGGAGGGGAAGTAGGGAGATATTCATCCGTTCACGTATGCTGTATGCGTCATTGTCTTTACGTATTTATTTGTCTTTCATTTGATGTCATCAGTCCTGAAGACGTCTATGACGGAAACATTGATGATTTCTGTTCTGTTTGTTTGTTGTTTATTTTGTTTTTATTTTTCTATCTATTTTAAACCATCTGAGCATCCTCAAAGATAGATTGTGTCACGCAGGAAGCATGTTGTTGCATTTGAAGGGGAGTGGTCAAATTATCGAAAAGTACAAAACAGCCAGACAATAAAAGCGATGGTAGTACAAGACGACGCGAGAGAGAGAGAGAGAGAGAGAGAGAGAGAAGAGGAGAGAGAGACGAGAGCTTACTTGACAATACAAAAGGTGATTGACCCTATCCATGACAGACAATTTTGAGAGAGAAAGGCTCTCACTGAAATGAACTGACATCCAAACCCGGCAACCCATTTTCACCCGTTTCCTCGGGGGAGAAGGGACGAGACACGTTCTGGTTCTTTTCTCCTCAAGTGGCAGACAGCTGATGAAATGTCAACGTGTACACAGGGGGGGGGGGGGGGGGGGGGGGGGAAGGGGGGGGGGGGGGACTGTTTCGCTATCTACCTGTTTCAGACCTACCTCCCCATCCTCTTGCCCAAATCCAACGGTTTATCTCCCCTTACGTTTTCAGTCTTACTGTGACGTCATTCTTCCGGGCATATCAATGAAGGAAATCAAATATATTTCATTTTCAATCTCTCTGTGTACCCATTCGGTCATTTCATTTTAAATGAACGTTGATAAATAAACTTGATCCTTGTAGAAATGATTTATAACAGTTGGTCAGTCTCGTTCATCAAAAACGTGCTCATTTAATCTGCACGGTAAACCAAGAATTCGGTACCATTCAATCAATAGCTGATTTATTAAATCAGCAAATTTGAATCCCAATTTGCCAATCTTTACATTATTTATTTCTAAAAGTGACTTAATACAGAAATGAAATCAGTTGTGCAGCGCCTTTCAAAGCTGTTAGTTGTTTTCTGTCTGTAAGCTTTTGTTTTGTCTTTGCCATGTGTTTTTTACTAACTCATTTGACCGACCCTCTTGTTCGGTGACTAAATGACAATCTTCACAGAACCTGTTTTACACTGAACACAGTCTACAATGTCAGTCCCATCTGCAAGAAATCTTTTCATACTGGCTCAGC
>CM031606.1:78810949-78820949 GCA_018398815.1 Conus ventricosus
GACGTCATTAACATAAGGTGTGACTCATCAAGTTGGTGTTTGCTGCAAAGGTCACAGGCCAGTGTTCTCTTGCCGAACGGTTCTACATCCGGCATGTCTGTTGATATTTGACACGAGTTTTTCTATAAACTGTAAAAGGAACGATCAAAAGAAGAGCAAAATCTCTGCATGTTCAAAGTCTGCTCCCTGAATACACTTGCTAAACTGATCCAGTCTACATACGAAGGCGCCCAAGACTGTTGAAGGCTCACTCTCAGAACACTTGTCAGTCTGTCCATCAAATAATCTGACCTGTGCCTTAACATCGACCGCTGTCAGTGGGAATTCCCTGTCAGTGGGAATTCCCTGTCAATGACCTGCCAGGACCAACGTGACAGGACATGAAAACCGGTTACAGCTAAATCACGCCGTTCCTGCGGCTCATCCCCCTGCGTTGATCGTAACGAAGGTGACAGCTCAGTGGAGGAACTGAGGGAATCGTCTCCCCTGCCTGCCAATTACAAGATCGCTTCCAGGCCTGTTCGATTAGCTGCAGTCCTCTGGCTGATTGGCCGGAATCACTTGCAATGGATATGGTCAGAGAAAAAAAGAAAGTGAAAGCCTAAACTGGCAAAAGACATGAAAATGTACTTTTTTTTTCATTCCCCAACACGAAATATTGTTATTCTGTTTTGTTTTTGTTTTTAGAATTGCAGTGAATTGTCTGAAGTTAGGAAATCAGTAGCGTTTAGTCGATTCTGTGTCACGTCATTTGTATGAAAGGATTTCTGGGGAAAGGCTGAGCTGCAGTGTTTGGGATGAGCAGTCGTAAGAATGTATTCAAAGACATTGCGTTCAGGCCTCCCTTTGAAAATTTAGAATACAGTCAGTCAGTCATTGCTGGGGTCGTTGGGGGGACGATCTCGCTTCTCTCCTGGCTCTTCTGTTGGTGGCTGTCGTGAGGAGATCTGGCATGGTCATTTTGGTCCAGTCCTTTATATTGTCGGACCAGCTCTTTCTCTGCCGTCCACGTCTGCGACCTCCTTCAACGGTACCTTGAAGGATGGTTTTGGAGAGGGTGTTGTGACGAATGACATGGCCAAACCATGCCATCTTCCGTCGTTTGACGGTTGCCAGAAGTCTCAAACGCCTGGATTCTTCTTTCTGTTTCGGCCATCAGCGTCCATGTCGCGCAACCATATAAGAGGATTGAGACCACTAGTGACTTTAGAGCCGGAATTTTGTGTGGAATTTGAATTTAAAATACAGTAACGGGCTATTGTTCAGAAAACTGTGTGAGGAGACATTCTCTTGATCAACGGTGATTTAAAGTGAAAGGCTGGTAACAATTGAGAATACCTCTCTTTTGACGTAGCATATCATTTACCAAACGTTATGCCATGCTTGCTGCGTTAAATAATACTACATTACTTCATGGCCTGCAGTTGACTATTCAGTCAACGTCTATCAAATACAGAATTTTACTGTTATCTATGCAAAAAGAAACCAAAAATATGAATATTATGCTTTGACGTTTCAACGATAGTAAAATACGTGAACAGAATCTTGAAATCTGTCATATAACAATGGAATCAGTGAAACTCATTGTGTATGAAGGTTTTTAATCTGTCGATGCCGTAGATGTAATCAACACGGCATGATCGAAACACTGGTAGCCTTCATTCTAGTGGTGTGTTTGCACGAAAATGATGCGATGTATATATCCATTACATTGGAAACTGCTGCAAGACCAAGCACAATCAATACATATACTTTGTTTTCGTTGGTGGTAGAAAATAAGAGACGCGTTCCCAATCGCATAGATAGCAAGTGTCATTAGGTACTATCATAGTTACGATGATAAATGATCATGTACTTGAGAGGCAGGAGGGAAGCGAGGATGAAGCGAGGAAGGATGGGGGGGAGGGTGTGGAATGGACGAAATCCCTGAAAACCAAAAGCATTTTAAATGTCTTGTCTATCCAAGAAAAACGAAATGCTTGTAATTTCTTGCTAATCCCTGAAAAACAAAATATTTGTTATTTTTACTGAATCAAGAAAAAAGGTATGTATGTAAAATCTTCTGATTCCTGAGAAAAACTACATGTCTGTTTACTTCTTGACAAACCCCTGAAAAACAAAATGTCTTTATTTTGTGTTGATCCCTGAAAAACAAAACATTTGTTGTTGTTGTTTTTTCTGAAAAACGCCATGCTGATCATTTCTTTCCAAACCCCTGAAAAACTCAACCTGTATTATTTTTTTTTTGTTGACCCTGAAAAATAAAACCCCTTGTGACTAATACTTGTCTCCTTAGTTATCAACAAATAAAACAGATGTCGTAAAAGGCAATGCCAACCTGACACATGAAGGAATATGAAAGTTGATAATAGGACTGTGAGAGCCAAAGAGAGATAGAGAGAAGAGAGAGGGGGGGGGGGGAGGGGAGGGGAGAGAGAGAGACAGACGGGAGAGAGAGACAGAGAGGAGAGAGAGAACGAAAGAAAAAAAGAGGGGAAAAGAAATAGTAAAAGAGCAAGACCGACATAAATAATGCGGAAAAAGTTGTGGGGAGCTTAGAGGAAATAGCTAAAAACATGCAGAAGCGAAATCATGTAAGACAAAAAAAAAAGTCGTGAAGAGACTACGTTTCAATTAAATCGTCACAAAAATCATGGAGGGGACATTTTGCGGGTCGTCAGCTCACATGTTTGTTGAGGCTTATTGTTGTCTGTGATGTTTGGATGTTATCCGGAACAAAAGCAGGCATCATTATCATATTGACATATGGAAATATGTATCGACTACTTCTGTCTCTTTTTATCCTCCCCACTCAGCCACATCCTTCTTTCTGTAATCTTATTCTACTCTGTACGGAAATGGATATAAACTATCAGAATAACAATGAGACCTTTTTCTCTTTCAAGTTGCAGTAGACTAATCTCAAATGGTTGATCAGCGGAAACAATTGTGCTCCTTCGTTTTAGATGGTTTTTCCCGGACAAAATCGCAGGTACGATTATATAGATCAATGAAATGTTCATTCTCTCTTTTCTTTTTTCGTTTTTGTTCTCTCTCTCGCCTCTTTCCTATAACAATGGATAACTCCCGGGGTCTGAGGCCGATTTTTTTCTCTTTAAGTGGTAGTGGTCAAGGATCTGTTAGGGGTTCGTTTTGATTGTGTCGGAGGAAGCGGAGTGAGAAGGGAAGCAACGTGGACAGAATCATACCCTTTTTTAAAAACAGAGCATTTCTTCATTGTTCTTGTTAGTCCATTATAAAATTTCATAAAACCCACATGGCAAAATATTCTTTGTTGATACTAAAAAATAAAGACTATTTGTTATTTTTGTTTTCCCAGAAAAACATTTCATTTTGGTCTTTCTCGTCGATCAGAATGAAAAGGATGAAACTGTATTTCCTTGTCGTCACCAGCTGAAAATGAGATATCTGCTATCTCGTGTTGATTCCTGAACAACCAAATATTGGAGGGGTGAAGGGGATTACCTTGAAAAACGCCACTTTTGTTGTTTCTTTTTTATCTCTATATTGGAGCGGTGAAGGGGATTACCTTGAAAAACGCCACATTTGTCGTTTCTTTTTGATCTCCCGGGAACGAAACCTATCTTGTTTGTCGTTAGTTGATCCTTCACAAATGTACTCTTTGTTACATCTTGCTGACTGAGACTTGTCTCCTTGGCTACAAACCAAAAAAAAAAAATGCTGAAATGGAACCTGCCTACTTCCACACGTGCATGACTATACAGGCAAACAAGAAGACAGGCAAAGCGGAGGGAGAGAAAATAAAATGAAGATGGGGGATCAGAAACAGTAAAAGAACAAGAAAGACATAAATAATATGGAAAACATTTCGGAGAGCGAAAAGGAAATAGCAACAAAAATAAATAAAACTTATCAGAAACGGTATGATGTGAGACAAAAAAAGGACCTGAGGAAGCTGAAGGGTAGAAATCATTACATTTTCATTAACTTGTCATAAAAAGTGAGGAGGGGGGGGGGAGGGACGGGGGAGAGAGGGGGGGGGGCATTTTGTGCATCGTCAGCCCACAGATGTGAAATAAATAGAAGGAAAATTAACTGGTATTCCTGTGATGTTTTTTTGACACGCTCTTCCTCAACAAAAAAGCAGGATATAATTATCATAGACGATGGATGAGAGAGAGAGAGAGAGAGAATGAGAGAGAGAGAGAGAGAGAGAGAGAGAGAGAGAGAGAGAGAGTGAGTGAGTGAGTGAGTGAGTAGATGAGTGAGTGAGTGAGACAGTGAGGGATTGACTTTTGTGAGTGAGTGAGTGAGTGCGTGAGTGAGTGAGTGAAATCGTTCACAAAAAGTGTGAAGTAAACCAGATGTTATGGATTCTTAAGAAGAACGACCATCACAGCAAAAACATCTACCTTCTCAACGAGAGACGATATGAATGTTTCACAGAAATAGTCAGAGGTTTCTGGTTTGATTCAGAACTGTTCAGCCTTCTCCCTGTTGAGTCTGATGTGCCATTCATATATCCAGGACTCCAGCAATTTGCTTGTTTGCTTGCTTATTTATTTGTTTCTTTGTTTTGTACGTTTATTTTACTTGCCAACTCCAAAACATCATTTATCAACCATGCTGCATCTTCAACAAGCAAAGCGCCAAATGAACTGGTGCATTTTCGTGGTGAAGGAACTGCATGTGTTACCATTCTATTTTCCTATGGTAGGGGATCCATACGTTTGCCGGTTTTTTTAGTTCCTCTCGCTACATAGGCATCCATAGACGGTCTTCAGAGGACGCAGATCTGATTCAGAGAGAACGTAGAATGTCAGGCTGAGTGTCATCATGGCAAAGGGCTATTCTCGCAAAACAAAAAGATAATAATAATAATAATAAATGAAACTGCTGTGGACAGGAAACGCTTGATCATGGACCTCCGGGTCCAGTTTGTCTGGGGAAAAAAACGAAAAAATAAATGATGATAAATGAAATGTTGTGGACAGGAAACACTTGATCACGGGCCTCCGGGTCCAGTTTGTCACAAGCGTGGGGGAATTCTCCAACCAGGGCCATGTCTAACACTGTATATTAATGCCGTTCCAGATGCTGTATTAAAAAAAACACACACATACACATATATCAATGCACGTTTACGTGCGCACGCATATGACACACACATACATAAGAAAGCATGCTCATGTGTACACACACGCGCACGCACGCACGCACGCACGCACGCACGCACGAACGCACGCACACAACACACACACACACACACACCACACACACACACACACACCACTGCAGATATGTCAAACGTGTGGAGAAAACGTCTGCCAAGTCGTATCATTGAGAGCCTCGTCTGAAATTCTTTCGTCTCAGTTATCAATGCATCCATCGGCTGTAAATCCAACACACTCTGGTCTCCGAGCTTAACTGATGTCGTGTTGGGTATGAGGACTAATCCGCACTCAGTCACACCTCCTTGGAAGCAATTACTCTCTCTCTCTCTCTCTCTCTCTCTCTCTCTCTCTCTCTCTCTCTCTCTCTCTCTCACACACACACACACACACACACACACACACACACACATACTAACACTAACAATAACATGAACACTAACACACACTAACATTAACCACACAACACACACACACACACACACACACGCACACGCACACACACACACACACACACACACACACACTAACTCACACACTAACACACTCACACAAACTTGCATGACTACTTCGCGGTAGAACCACATCAAATCGCTCATTGGCCACGTGCTGCGACCTTTCCTTGTCTTGACAGATCATCCTGGAGTGGTATCAACACATAGACCAGAAACGGAGTCACCGTCTTACCCAGTGCCCGTGAATTCCTTTCCTGCTCAACCTCCCGTTCAGGTCCTGTCACAGTTTCTGCCAAGGTGTCATTCACTGAAACAAACCCGTGTGCTCTCCTGCCCTTGACAGATAATTCCGCAGTTCACTTTGTTATTCTTAAACCAGAAACGGCCATCACCTAGCATAACAATTACCCTGTGGACGCCTTTTTCTATTCCGTGTCATGTTCAGAACTTCATCTTCTTACACAAATCAACTGGAAGGCAACGACTAGCGGACGTCTCGTTTCTGTGTGTGTTCTGAATCAAGAGTCTAATGAAATTTACCTGAGGGGAAATTTTCGGCCAGCTACTGTAGGTCTTCATCAGCCCAGACTGACTGGTAGTCGTGGTGGGTGTTGGTGTCCTCTGAGTGGTCATCTCTGGTGGAGTGATTGGTGTTCACCACTCTGGCGAGTCAGAACATACAGAAACATGAATAACCAGGAGTCGGAAAGTGTCTTTGCTCAAACACCAGACGTCTGCTTTTCCTCTGGCTTCAGGCAGCTGAGTCACGCAGCATGCTTTCTGTCTTTGACAGACAAACCAACTCATCCCTTAACTCTGAAACCCGAAACTGGATTACCTGACTTGACTTTTCTGTCTTTGACAGACAAACCAACTCATTCCTTAACTCTGAAACCCGAAACTGGATTATCTGACTTGACTTTTCTGTCTTTGACAGACAAACCAACTCATTCCTTAACTCTGAAACCCGAAACTGGATTATCTGACTTGACCTTTTCTGTCTTTGATAGACAAACTAACTCATTCCTTAACTCTGAAACCCGAAAACTGGATTATCTGACTTGACTTTTCTGTCTTTGATAGACAAAAAACTCTATTCCTTAACTCTGAAACCCGAAACCTGGATTATCTGACTTGAATTTCTGTCTTTGACAGACAAACCAACTCATCCCTTAACCTGAAACCGAAACTGGATTATCTGACTTGACTTTTCTGTCTTTGACAGACAAACCAACTCATTCCTTAATCTGGAACCCGAACTGGATTATCTGACTTGTCAGTATCCCCTCCAAATACTGTATATCCTCAGCGTCAGGGACAGGTCCCTTCAACACTTCACTAACCTACTGGCGAGCTAACATTTTAATGGACTAAACAGCCATGCTGCCAAACTGACTGTCATTGTGACTTCTGGTTTTCCTCGGGGTACCATTCAGTCAGAACCGGGTGCAGAGGCACTCATATAAAGGGCATTGATGGGGTAACAATTTCTGTACGTCTGCCTTCCGCGGTTTTTAAATTCAGATCATGACTCTATGTTTTATATGGGAGTTTTTCGATCTAGTCTGCGAAAGGTTAAACTCTCTCTCTCTGAACATATCTGCAAATGTATATATTCTTTGACCTGTTTCATCAGGCTTTTTTTTTTCATTCACATCACGAATTTTTTTCATTCACATAATTGTCTGCACCGAAATTTCATGACATGTCACTTCGCGTCCAGTTCCATCGACAGATGAGGATGACAGAGGACGACGACGGTAATGACTCAGGAACGCAGACAGTCTGTGTATAATGAGCTACAGATAGTCCAGGACAGCTCCCGAATCTTCATGGAATTAATGGGGTGACGACGAACAAGGATTTCAACTTTGCCAGGCAAGGATCCCGTTGGTCTGGTGTCGATCCCTGATTTAACTGGCAGCAAATTGATCGGATCTGGAATCCACAGAATCAAAAACTGTCTCTAAACTTTTGCCAGTGGCCAGGAGCTAAACCAGTGGCTGAAGAAGGAGGCAGATGACTGAATGTCTGTGGTTGATTTATTAGCGTTTCTGTAGTGAATGTCTACAAAAAAATCAATCAGAAAATGAGGTTAAGAAAAAAGAGGCGTGTTCACACACACACACACACACACACACACACACACACACACACACGCGCGCTCACGCGCACGTACACCCACGCACACACTCACAAACACATACACGCGTGCACTCGCACATACACACGCGCGCACGCACGCACACACACACACACACACACACACACACACACACACACACACACACACACACACACACACACATGCTTTTTGTCGAAAACTCAAAAGTTTTAAATGATGACAATAAATGTGACTTGAACAACAAAAGTTTATTAGTGTACAATAAGGAAGAAAACTATTATTTGAACTAAGCGCGAAACCAACATCTCTTTGAAAACGATTTAAAGTAAAGCTTAAAATTACTCATGAAATGTTCTTTTTTTTCAATTCATATTTCTAAACAATTTAATCTGAAGTGGTTACAGACACAAGCTAATCATAGAATTATTACTGCGAGTTTACTTCTAGAATACTATGGTGTAACTAACAAAACAACATGTGCTTGGAAAAGAGGCAGAGGATTCTATTGAGCATTTTTTACGAAACCATATACATGTAAAAAGTTTTGGAAGCTTCTGAGAAAACTGTTGATGGAAAAGTATGAAAATAAGGTGAATGTTGATATTTCATATGATACCTTTTTTCTTCTTCTTTTTACTGAATCAGACAGAAACGGAAAACATCTGTGTTTTCGTCACAGTGTTAACTAGGCTGCATATTCATAAACACAAGACAGAATTCTGTCGACCAAACACATTTTCTTTTTTAGTGAATAAAATCATAATGAGAATAGTATGTTGAGACTCAATGCTGAATGGAACCAGTGAAAGTCACTTTTTCAACAAAAGAATAGATCAGGTTAATATGGAATTATTTGCCCATTTTCCGCTCTTCCATTATTTCTAAAATGTGTTCCATTGTTTTCATATTGCTTTTCAGATCACTCTCTACATTTTCTTTGTTGTGCAATGTGATATTGTTCCGATGTGTTTTAAGAATTGTGAAAATAAAACAAAATAGAGTCGGCCTGTGCGTATATCCGTGTGATTGGTCAGGACGGAGATGGCGAGAGAACAAAACTGACAGATGGTGGAACCAATGGAAGACAAAGGTGGCGTATAAAATGGCTTCTTTGGCAGCAAACATCTGATCCACAGAAGCGTGGTAACTACACATAATGAATGGTGGTCATCTGTCCTTACTCAGCTATTTTCAGGTTTAAGTCAGTGTATTGCTTCTCTCTTCTTTTATATATACAGACACTAAATCACAATCTTTCAGCTGCTTCTGCGAAAGGTTAAACTCTGTTTTCAACTACCAGACGGGGCTGTAAACGTACACGTTTTCCTTACAATCACTTCCCCTTTAATTTGTGTCCTCATTCACCATGATTTGTTGGCAGTCAGTATGTCACGTCCCTTTCACACCACACTCAGTCGGCGGGCCAAGATGAAAAAGGCCGAGGACACTAAGGATGCAGAACGCAGACAGTCTTGTGTATCAACGAGCTGAGGGAGTCCAGCATAGCTCCCCGATCTTCATGGAATCAATGGGCAAACATGAACAAGGTTCGACTTTCAGCAAGATCGTAGTTGTGGGATCTCTTGAGCGAACTGATTCTCTGGAACGGACAGAACATAAAACGGACAGACTTCCATCTTGACGTGAGTTGAAAGAGTTGCTGAAAATGGTGGGAGGTGTCTGCGTGTTTTGCCTTCCGTTGGTTAAGAACGAAGCGTCAGAAAGATAGGAAGTCAAAGAGAGGGCGTGTGTACACACAGGCGCCGCCAACGACACACGCACACACACCACACACACACACACACAGACACTATCTACAACACCGCACACACACCACACACGACACACACACACACGCAAACATGCACACAACACGCACACTACCTAGCGCGTGATTGGCGCCGCGCGCATGAACGCAGCATGCAAGCAACACCACGCATGCACGCGCGCACCACACACAACACACACACATAAAAACAAGCGCACGCCGCAGCACACACACACACACACACACACACACACACACACACACACACACACACAACCACACCACACACACACACAACACAAACAATCATATGCTTGTGTCGTACAAGGTATCTCCTTTTAGTTCATCTACACTGATGAAATTAAGGACCAATTACTTCTGCACGTGTGTATGAGTGATTTCAGGAACTGAGAGATAAGGGATATATTCCATAAACACTTTTTTTTAGACAAAATGATGAAAATGTTATATTATAAAACGTTTTAGCTAATTTGTTTGT
>CM031606.1:78825949-78830949 GCA_018398815.1 Conus ventricosus
GCGCAGCGTTTTGCCCACTTCTCCCGTGAAATGTCATTTGTCACCTCATATTCTGTTTCAGCAGCAGCACTCATTTTGCTGTCTTCTCCTACAAGATGTTATTTTTTCCACCACATGTCACCAGACGTTATTTGTTTATCATATTTAAGCTGCAGCAACACTACAGTCCGGTACTTTCTCCTGCTGGATGGAACAAACAAAATTCACTTTGTTCAATCAGAACAGCTACGTGTTGCTTTGTCTTCAACCAGATGTATATTTTTCACCGAATCTCCTGCCTTATCAGTACAGCGTTTCGCTGCTTTCTCCGAGTTGATATTATTTGACATTACATGCTACGTTCTCCTACTTGATGTTATTTGACATTGCATGCTACGTTCTCCTAGTTGATGTCAGTTAACATTACATGCTACGTTGTCCTAGTTTATATCATTTGATTACATGTCTAGAAGCAGAGGAAAAGATGGCTTCAGCTACATCCAGAATATAACCAGACAGATCCCTACCACCTCCTACCCAGACCAGACCAAGTGAACATTGTGAGGCTGAGGACGGGCCACTCCAGGCTACACCATCACATGTTCACAAGGTTCCGCATTGGCGAGTCTGCAGTGTGCCCCTGCGGTACAGCCCCAATGACAGTGGAACACTTCCTACAAGACTGTCCAACTCACCATGACCTGAGAGCAGAGACCTGGCCTGCTGACCAACCGATGAGGGAGAAACTCTACGGATCTCTGGAGGACCTCCGCCGGACGGCAGCCTTCATCAGTGCATCTGGGGTTCCTGTCTGAGCGAACGAAGAAGAAGAAGAAGAAGATTTGATTACATGCTACGTTCTCCTAGTTGATGGCATTTGACATTACATGCTACGTTCTCCTAGTTGATGTCATTTGGCATTACATGCTACGTTCTCCTAGTTGATGTTATTTGACATTACATGCTACGTTCTCCTAGTTGATGGCATTTAACATTACATGCTCTGTTTTTAGTAGCACTACTTTCTTGTTTGTTAATGTCTCCCACCGGCTTTGTTTTCCACCACAATATCTGTCTGTCACTGGCCCCCATTGAATGTTATGTTTCGCCACTTGTTCTGTTTCAGCAGCACCACGTAAACATCTCTTCTGGAACGGATGTCTTTTTTTTTTTAATTAAACACATGTTCTTTTCCGTCAACACAACACTTTCTTTTTTTTCTCTCTCAGCAGATGTCATTTTCACTCCCTGTTCTGTGTCAACAACGCTACTTTGTCCGCCAAAAGGACGCTATCATTCACCACATACTCTGTTCTACCGACACTTACGTTGTGCTACGTTCTCGCAAAGAAGGCTGGTCCTCCCTCCGCTGTTTCGTCACTCAAGTGCTGACAACCCCTTCAAAATGGCGGACGGGGAAGACCGCCGTGAGACAATTGAATCGAGTTCTCTCATTTGTTCCCATACATCCAGCACACGCGTGAAAATAGCGCATCAGTTTGCCGGTTCAGTGTAAGAACAAAATCCGCGTTTGAAATACTGATATAGCGTACATTAAAAAAAAAAAAGGGGGGGGGGTGGGAGGGAGACGCGTAGGAGGAAGGGGACAAAGCTGTGTTGGCTCAGCGCTGTGCCAGTCCCCTCCTCCTCCCCCCCCCCCCCCCCCCCCCCCCAGGGCTCCTGTGTCTCTGCACACCGTCACTTTGTATCGATCAGACAGGAGGAGGAGGACTGGCCCGTGGCTGTGCCGTCAGAGTCATCTTTATTGCCGCTTTCAAAGCGTTTCTCTGGGCTTCAGCTGGGTTCGATCTGATCCGATCGATCGGCTTCGTGGAGCAGGGTCGTTCCAGCGCGTTCAATGAAGCCAAGAGGAAGATGGGGGTGAATTGACTCTGTCCTGCTCTTCTGTCTCTCTGCTTCTGCTCTCTCTTCTCTCTCTCTCTCTCTCTCTCTCTCTCTCACACAACACCACACACACACACACACACACACACACACACACACACACACACACACACACACACACACACACACACACACACACACACACACACACAAACACACACACACACACACACACACACACACACACACACACACACACACACACACACACACACACACACACACACACCTCATTTACACCACAAGAAATGAAAGAACATAACGTAATCATTACGAAAGAAAAGGAAGAGAAAACTAATTTCTGAAACACAGAGAAAATAGATTACACACCCTCAGACAAATTAAAAGAAAAAGAATTGACAGAGAGCGAATAAAAGGGGTAGAAGGCGATGGCAAATCGTTACAGCTCCATTTAACTGTCACCCAAAAAATCGTGGGAGAGAAAATGCTGCGAGTGTCTTCAAAGAAATAATATAAGATTGAAGAACATGCGACGTCGCTGATTGTGCCTTAAAAACAACACGCGGAAAATATATGTCAATAAGATCAATATGATGGAATGCTCTTTCTGTGTTATTTGTGTGTATGTTTGTTATAGTGTGTGTGTGTGTGTGTGTGTGTGTGTGTGGTGTGGAGAGAGAGAGAGAGAGAGAGAGAGAGAGAGAGAGAGAGAGAGAGAGAGAGAGAGAGAGAGAGAGACTGACAAAACCGCCAATGCTGATTCAACGTCAACAGAGAAGACCAACAACAAAGTTTGCCACAGCGATGCCGATGTCTGACTGGGTTGTACAGTGACTGACGTGGAACTCAGACTTCAAGCTGGGCACAGTCCGCACACCAGCAGATAGCTGGCAGCGCTTTGGACACAGGAGGATCAAGACACTGCTGTCGGTCAGCACTCGTTGGCCATCAGGAGTTCAGGGAGCACCGATCGTCTGTACGTGTGGAACCCACGCCAGCCGACAGCAGATTCACCATATCCAGCGCCCGTGAAGTGTGCAGTGCCGTGTTGGAGGCTATATTTACTAATTGTACGTGTGTATAGATAGATAGATAGATAGATAGATAGATAGATAGATAGATAGATAGATAGATAGATACATAGATAGATAGATAGATAGATAGACAGATGTGAGGTGTGTGTGTGTGTGTGTGTGTGTGTGTGTGTGTGTGTGTGTGTGTGTGTGTGTGTGGTTGTGCGTGCGCGCGCGCGCGTGTGTGTGTGTGTGTGTGGCAGACACATATATACAACGTTGTAGAATGTTGTATTATGTAATATAATGCTATAATATAGTATAATATTGTGTTATAAAATATAGCGTGATTCAGTATAGCATAGCATAACATAACATGGTAGAGCAGAGTAGAGCATAGCATAGCATGGTATAGTATATCATTTCAGATATCGATGCATTTCTCAGCGCCGACCAGACCGAAAAGACCATACTTTCACGGAACAAACCGAGGACAATTCCACACAAACATCAGATGCCAACGAAGTGTTGACTGTGACTTCATTACTTAATGGTCTTAAAACATGACTTTTTATCCAAGACTGTGGTAATAGTATTCAAGACGTGGCTTATCCATTTTCTTACATTTTGTCATTTCATGTGGTTGATTTATTGCTGTTGTTCCTTTGGGTTGTTTTTTTTTTAAATTTCATCATCCCCCCTCCCCTTCTCCAGTTGGATATTACAATATAGTGAAAACACGTTGAATAATAAATTCATTCGTCAGAGACAATTTCTTGTCTTTTTGTTAATTGTGTTCATTTCTTGCCATTGTTATTTCAACATTTTTTGGATGTGGTTCGGTTTGCCTTTATTTGATTTCACAATGCTGTGAAAAGATAATACCTAAAAGGATCATTCATGGGGCCGGAATAGTTCAGTTGGTAGAGCATCGGACTCGTAATCTTGGGGTTGCGGGTTCGCATCTCCGCCGGACCGTTTCGGTACAGGGGGATTTTTCCCTCGGAGTTAACATTGGTTCTGACTCCATTCCCCAAACAGTCCTTCGAATGAGACTCGACTATAAACCGAGGTTCCGTGTGTGAACGCACGCATAACATCTTGCACACACGTCAAATCCCATCACCAACTTTCGGAAAAGAAGGCCAGTTTGGCCATTAGTATGGATGACACGTTACACATAGCATGCACCTTCCCCGAAGTTGGAGTATGGCTGCCATAATGGCGGGATTTTTTTTTTAAACTGTCATACACATGCAAGTGTCAGAATAATCAACTTGATGATTGTGGACACTCTGGGAAAGAAAGAAAGAAATGGATGTCAACAATTTTGTAAAAACTAACAGAAGATCCCAAGGTTCATTCTTTCAAGTCATGGATCATTGCTTTTCTCACACTGTCTTATTTTTCCTCACTCTTGCTGTTTTTAGTGTGTGTGTGTGTGTGTGTGTGTGTGTTTAAATGTTGTTATTTAATGTTTTCGCATAATATCACATTACAGTTAAAACACGTGAAATAAAGATCCATACAAACAATGGATCTGAACCACTCTGTAATAGCAAAGGGGTCCTAGGATTAAGAGATCGAGTAACGCACGAACGTAACTTTTTTTTTCTACAATCCTCTCTCTCTCTCTCTCTCTCTCTTCTCTCTCCTCTCTCTCTCTCTCTCTCTCTCTGTTTTCCCGGCCTATAGTCTTGATCTCCCGTTCCCCTCCTCCCTGTCTGTAGTCCCTGAGCGGCGATTTGAAAAAAAAACGATAAAGACACACGCATATGGTGCATGCACTTCAGGCGTGGAACAGAAGGAGCCTGAGGGGGGGGGGGGGGGGGGGAGGGGGAGACCATACAGGTCCAGAACCTCCCTTTCCACCCACCCATCCCCACCTCCCCCTCTCCTCAGGCCTCATTTTCCCAAATATAAAAGACTCGAAAGCTCCTAAGCGATACTCCGGGAGGGAAGGGGCTTGTGGCGGCGAGTGGAAAAAAAAACCGAACAACAAACAAACAAACAAAAACAGAAAAAGCGTCACAGATAGACGTTTATACTTTAACGCTTTCTTTTTTCAATTCCATGTCCTCCCTCCTTCCCCCAAATCATTTTGTGTCTATAAACGTTTGTCGGATCATTATTTAAATGACG
>CM031606.1:78835949-78840949 GCA_018398815.1 Conus ventricosus
GACAATTCCGCAGGAGATGAAAATAAATTACAACCCACGTTGGATATAATACAGAAAACATTTACATGTTCGTCCAAGAACTGTGTGCATGGCGAAATTGTCTACTTTTTCGGTATTCGGCTATTTCCGATGACTCAATTCGCGTTGAAAAGAATGACTTTGATACCAACAACAGCCTTTTTCCTCCCGTCCTGGATCAGTGGGTCACCGCCTCCAACCTGACCAAGACAGTACTGCGTGTGTTTTCGCGGCCAGTCTAAACGAATAACGCTGACGTTTTTACACCACTAGCAAGGCACAGGGTCATTCTGTGTCAGGGACCCGACTGCACAAGTGGGATGAAGAGGAGTGTGAGATGCTGAAAGACATTGTTTGTAAACTGTGTGAGGATGGTGATGTACACACGCTTCAAAAGGAATTGCTCTCTGTACCCCTGACCTTTCTTGCGGCAGAAAATCAAGCAATAAAACTGTCTTTCCCTCAAAAGGATCAAACCACAGACGAAGAAAATCCATCTTCCTATTCCCCATTTCCCCACACACCCTTGATTCATCAGAATGATGTACAATGTGATGTGTCTGTGCTAGCAAGCAGTCTCAGTAACCTGTCGATTGTTTCCCTTTTGTCAGACAGTGCTGAAGGTGCTGCCCCTGTCTCTGTTGATGAGGTTGAGGAAGATACAGAAGAGCATGTGACTCCAACCACTCCCACGTTATCTCATAACAAATACAGACCGACGCAAAAATCTACAGAAAAACCAGAAAATATCGTAGGCGTACTATTATGCCATCACTACATTCCGAAAAGGCACTTATTACAAAATTGATCAACATTGAAGACAGTCTTGATATCATTCTTGACCAGGAATCAAAAGTTGTCTCCAAGTTAGAGGATTCTAAGGTGGCTATCAAGAACGACTTTAAAACAGCATATCAATCATAAGATTGATACAATTCATGCTTCTATTGACAATGTAAAGGCAATGATGACAAAAACTGGACTCTACTGTAAGTAATCTGCTAAAGGAAAACCATTCTCTCAAAACCTGCTTAGGCACAATTCAGTCTGACCTAAAACAGTTTAAAAAGCAGCCTTCTTTTGGCAGTCCGTCTCGACACAATGTGATTATCCCACTGTATGCGATAACTCATGCAGTGTGATTTGTCCGTTAGCCATGAAGATGTTCAAACTGTGTTTTTACAATCTGATCTCCCTCGGGGCATGAGAACAAAAAGATGGGAGATAATGCCTCGCCCTCTGTGTCCCCTTCTCAGGTAAATCTTCTCTCCCCTACTTCAGCTGTCGCCTCCACTTTCGGCTCTGGTCTTTCTGATTCTCTCCAGCCTCACTCCCCGGAGAATAGTGATGTTTCTGCTGAAAAACATGCACAGTGCCCATCACTAAAGGGAAGTAACTTCCCTTACAGCCCCACTGTGCCCCTTCATAATCGTTATGACGTACTCTCCCGCATTGATCAGGAACAAAATGTCTTTGAAGGGAACAACTGAACCCACAGCGTGTAAACGCAAACACTAATCATGTTGATGAGGTTTCATATCGAAATCCAAATTTCACTCTGAAAGAGAAATCAAGCGTACGCCCCCAACAGATTTTAGGTGACTTACGCATTCCCAGAGAAAACAGCATCAGTCCTTGTAGGAGATTCTACAATAAGGTATATAACTCCAAAGAGATTAGGGTCACAGACAGATCCCATGTTCAAAATATGTGCCCCAGGACTAACAGTGGCAGATGCATCAATGGTTAAACCATTTAGAAAACTCAGTCCACGTGAAGCATTGAATGTTCATGTCGGAGTCAATGACTGTCCAGCAGGACCCATCTCCTCCCAAACATGGAAAGACCTCATCACCATGTGTAAACAAAGATTTCCCTCGCTTACGTAGCTATAAGCTCCATTGTGCCGGCTTTTGGACGTCATCAGTGAATAATTCAATAGCCCCTTCGAACCGAAACTTATACGACTGCTGTACCACCTTACAAGTGGATATGGTAGATCACTTTAATTCTTCGTAACCCAAAAGGGTTCCCACGTAAAGCACTGTACAAAGATGCTTTTCACCCTAGCGCGAGGGAACTGCCTGTCTTGAAATGAAATTCAAAGAAGTGCTTCCTCAAACCCACCCACCAGGAAGAAACGACCATGCAGACCATAAACATTCATTGCCTAACTTAATCTATAATCACCAGAATGCAAAAACTCAAGGAATGCACAGAGAGATTTCAACTTTCTAGGTAGAACCTCCAGTATGCGTAAGAATGGCCCTGAATCTGTAGCCTTTCCCCCAGTTATTGTCCACAGCAGATTTTCCCCCATTATTTTCAGATGCCAGTCAGCCTGGACTGGTCAGCATGGGTCACCACGAGGAGGGTGTCTCTGCTGTAAGGCAACCTTATGCCTTAAACAACACCAGTGGCGTTGTGCACAGCCTCCTCAATATGGTCAGCCACAGGCGGGTGATAATGCATGCCCTCCCATTACTTCTATCCCAAAATATCCTTTGTACCCATTTCCTTTCCCTTATCCAATGTACACAGATCCCAAATCCTACCCTAGAGGCCAAATCCCATGCACCTACCCCCCTCATGTGCCCCAACAGAGTGGAGACACTGCTCAGAGAACAGGACGGTTTCCTCTTGGGTCAGGTCCCCCGGCTCTTAATCTCATGCCACAGGGCCAAAACCCAAATTCTCGTAGCTGGCACAACCTGCCTCAGCAGGGGAGTGTGCTCAGCAACTTATGTCCCTGGCTGCACAGTTGATGTCACAGCAAGGGTGCAGAGGCCTAATGGTAACTGGTAATGTGTGTGTTCAATTTCTGATTTGATTTTGTTCATGCTATTTTATATGCAGTTCAATTATTGAGAAAGAAAAGCTTTGTGGAGAGTATGACTTCATCTTAGCATAATACCAGAAATATCTTCTATTATTGCATGCGATTATTTATATCATTATTCAATTATTCAGTGTGTGTGTGTGTGTGTGTGTGTGGGGTGTGTGTGGTGTGTGTGTGTGTGTGTGTGGTGTGTGTGTGTATGTGTGTGTGTATGTGTGTGTGTGTGTGTGTTTTGTGTGTGTGTGTGTGGTGTGTGTGTGAGTGTGGTGCGCCATGTCATCCCCATGAACTTTCATGAAACTATTCTGTTCCCCATAAGAATATGTTTTTCATGTTCCTTTCATTGGCCGTATTATGCTTGTACTTTGGACCTGGGATACCTGGAAATTTGCAATTGCTTTGGCTCAGAGGTTTTGCTTAAGCTTCCGACTCTTCTTACGTTGTTTCGGGTCGTGTATGTTAGCTTTTTATTTTGCGGGCTTATGTGCCTAGTACTTGACATCGTTTGAATTTTTTGGGACCTTTACTGATTTTGAGTGACAACCGTTTTGGTATTATTTAATCATTGTTGTGTTGCTGTTGTCTTAAAAATATAAACTATACTTTTTCGCTTTACTAGAAAATTTCTGTTTGGTGTCATCTTCAATCATCATGTCGCAGAAGCCAACAGACCTCAAGTGGTTACAAAAAAAGGCTTTAAAGTAGGATTTTCTAATGCTTGCCATCTTTTAAACAAGATATCTGATGTTCCTTCTATTTTGTCGAATTCAGACGATTGTTTTCATGTTTTGGTTTTTCTGAAACTAGGTTAACTGATATTGTTTCCGACCATTTAGTCACTATTCCAGGTTATAATCTTATACGTAAAAGATGCATCACGTTCAAATAAACTAGAAACGGGATTGGTGGCGTATATCCATCAATCAGTGAAGTATAAGCAACTTAATGTCTTTGATAAACACTCTGTGGAATGTATATGGATTGAAGTGTGTCTAAAGGGAAATAGACAATGTTATTAGGTATGTTGTATAGAACCCTGATGAACGTGCGATTGGTTCGACCGTTTTTTAGTCAATGATAGAAGAAGTATTAGACCATTCCAGTGAAATAATACTACTCGGTGATTTCAACATCGACTTACTAAAACCATACAACACATGGAAAAAAAATTATTGATACATACAACTTAACCCAACTAATAAATTCCCTACGCGCAAAACATTGAAAACAGAAACATTGATTGACCATGTCTATGTTACAAATTCTTCTAATATTGTAGAAACATCTGTACCCATTTTTGGATTGAGTGATCACTTTCCAGTTTGTCTGACCTGGTGTAAGAAAGGCGTGAAAATTCCTAGATCCTACCATAAAATATATAATTTACAGAAGTTACAAAATTTCAATCCAGATCTCTTTTTGTTCGATCTAATTAACACAAACTTTTCAGAGGTATATCAGCATAGGGACCCTGACGGAGCTCTGAATACATGGTATGATGCGTTTCTTGCAGTATTCAATAAGCATGCTCCATGCAAAAGAAAAAGAGTCAAACTCACAGACAAACCTCCATGGTTAAATGAAGAAATTAACGCAGCTAGAAATAACCGTGAATATTTACTTCAGCAAACAGGAAATGATGAAAACTTCAAGAAACAGCGGAATAAAGTAAATTCGATGAAAAGAGCTGCTGAAAAGAATATACTTTAGCGAATTAAATCGCTTCTAAATCTAATACTAAATCTATATGGAAAGCAGTAAACCAACTATCAGGAAAAAACAAGCATCTTCAAACACTCCATCTACAAACCTATCAAACGACGAATTGAACAATCACTTCTCGACAGTTCTGATTCGATTGTCAAGGAAGACTACACTCATCAGAATGACTTGCTGTTACTTTAAAGATTTTTGTGCGTTGAAAAATGTAAAATCTTTTCTTAAGTTTAAATTCATAAGTGTTCATGAAGTATACCATGAATTATGTTCCTTAAGTCAGTCTAAATCTCGTGGATTGGATGATTTGGACAATCGAAATACTTAAAACGGCAGCTCCAATCATTGCGGAACATTTAAACCCATATTTATAATTTGTGTATTGAAAAATGTCATTTTCCTCAAGCTTTTAAGGATGCCAAGGTAA
>CM031606.1:78846257-78851257 GCA_018398815.1 Conus ventricosus
GCTATTCGATAGAATGAGAACCGAGAACTCGGCATGCTGATTCGTTCGCAACGCTTATATTTTCGCACGCTGAGTACATACTACATCCTGGCGTCAACCAGGCCTGAGAGATACAGACACCTGCAGTGCTGGTCAGGAAATTTGAGCGACACATTCAGAATCACATTCATTAAGTGAAATGAAACTCAGCCATGTGGATGCATTCCTGGTGAAATGAAACTCACCCACGTGGATGCATCCCTGGTGAAATGAAACTCAGCCATGTGGATGCATCCCTGGTGAAATGAAACTCAGCCATGTGGATGCATCCCTGGTGAAATGAAACTCAGCCATGTGGATGTATTCCTGGTCTTTGAGTTGACTTCAACTCTGAACAGTTCGGGGCACACACACACAAAAATCCCGCAAATAAATGGCTGTGGTGGGAATGGAACCCAGGACCTGTCAGGCTGCATTCCGCAGTGCTAACCACTGTGGCACGGCCGCTGGTGTCGGAACAACAGTGTGTCTCACATTCCACCTTCACTGGTCACACCAGTGGACATTAGGAAAGTCTGTCAAAGGAATGAAACGACTTAAGGATCATTTGTGGAGTGACACCAGGGGACATTTACTCAGCCGGCATGCGTTTATCCATCAAAGAATGTTTTCTTCTGCCTAAAGTCTAATGTCTAATTATCAAATTAGAATCTGAGAGTGTGTGCGCGTGCGCGCCCGCATACACACACACCACACACACACACACACACACACACACACACACACACACACACACACACACACACACACACAATACATACACAAATCACAATCACACACACACACACACACACACACACACACACACACACACACACACACACACACACACACACACACACACACAAACACGCGCGCGCGCGCGCGCGCGCACATGAACGATGGGTAAACAACTCGTCTTGTTTTCATCAAAGCTTTACCCTGGAAAAGGACCAAAAATCACGGGCAAGTTAACATTAAGGTTTGAATATTGCGTGTTTCCCATATTCCACCAGTTAGTCTTATTAATCTTTTAGGTGAGAGACGTTTGACGGATACTTCGCGTGCACAGTTTAAACCAACGAGCAACCACGACCTAGTGACCTGGATGTGACATGTTATCAGGGTCAAAACATAGGTAGTTCAATTTTGTAAAGACGTCATCTGCTTGAGAGCTCGGACTGTCGTCAGAAAAGTCTGACTTACGATTTTTGAAAATTTCGGTCAATTTTCTTTTTATCCATACTAACGAATTTTCCCACAATACATACAATGATATGGTTGTACATGCAGCAAATATATACTTTGATTTTCTTGAAAAGGTACACGTGCAAACTGTTTGGGCTGATACTTATGGATTTACATCACGCCAATCACATGTCAACATTATTTTGTAATGATATAAATACTGTTTGAGTTGGAGATTCTTGTGTGGAGAGAGATAGAGAGAGAGAGACAAATAGACAGACAGAGACAGAGACACGGAGAGAGAAAAACAGACCGACAGACAGAGAGATTGGGGTGCAAGTTTGAAGCATATAAGAATGAAAGGGAGATGAGGATCGTGGAAGGATGAATGGATATAGGGTGAGACCTGGTTTCGAAGGGAGTGCGTTTCCAAGTTCAAGCGACACTTTTTTCACTGATGGGCCTTGAATGTGTTCTCATCAGGTAGTGACAGATCGTTTATTTCACCATGAAAACCTTCATTGGATTGGATTTTGGAACTGGCCCTCAGTCTGCCTGCTTGCCTGTGTGTCTGTCTCTCCGTCTGTCCGTCTGTCCGTCTCCCTTTCTCTCTTTCTTTCTCTCTCAGTCACATGCGTGCGCACGCATGCACGCACGCACGCACACACACACACACACACACATACACACACACGCACGCATGCACACACACACACACCACACATACACACACACACACCACACACACACACACACAGACGTACGCACGCACGCACGCACGCACGCACGCACACACACACACACCACACACACACACACACACACACACGCAGATGAGTTTCGTTCAGTTGTTTGTTCAATGTCTTTGCATCGCCAGATTATGTTAGACTTTCTTTTTTTTTAAGAAGAAAAAAACATCAACCTCCAAACTCAGCTCATCATCCATTTCAGTACTTTCAAACCCATATCTGATATATGCATATTTACATCAGTGACATACCCTAGTGGTACACAAAATTGTTGATCTTCGTAAAACTTTTACAACCTGCGACTGGGAAATATCCATGCCATTGACCCCACACACATACACACACATACGCACACACACGAACACACACACACACACACACTCCCCTCTCTCTCTCTCTCTCTCTCTCTCTCTCTCTCTCTCTCTCTCTCTCTCTCTCTCTCTCTCTCTCTCTGTGACGCTTTGCGGTCGACTGGGCTATTTACTATACCTCTCTCTCTCTCTCTCTCACACACACACACACACACACACACACACACACACACACACACACACAAACACACACACACACACACACACACACACACACACACACACACACACACACACACACACACACACACACACACACATACACTCATGAGATTTGTTTTGCAGGTGATTCATTTTCTTTGTTTCTGTCGTCTAGTATTGACTCAAGGAAATTGAATTCAGAAGTTGTAAAAAGAACTGTTGTTGGCTCGTGATTCTCAAACTGTCTCCTCGTGATGTTTTTCACACACACACACACACACACACACACACACACACAACACACACACACACACACACACATACACACACACACACACACACACACACACACACGCGCGCGCGCGCGCGCGCGCGCACGCACCCACGCACGCACGCACGCACATACACGCACACACGTACGCATGCACGTTCGCGCGCGCGGACACACACACAGGCACTCATACACATAACACACGCGCGCTCGCACACGCACACACACACACACATACACACACGCGCAGGCGCGCGCTGGCCGCGCACGCAGCACGCACGCACGCACGCACACACACACACACACACACACACACACACACACACACACACACACACACAACACAAAAACGTGCTCGTGCACGCGCAGGCTCTCTTACACAAACACACGCACGCACACGCGCGCGCACACACAGACACTCCTACATATAACACGCATGCACGAGCGCGCACACACACACACACACACACACACACACACACACACACACACAACACACAAAAACACACACACAACACACACCAGCACACACACACACACCACACCACACACACACACACACACGACACACACACACACACACACACACACACACACACACAACACACACACACACACACACACACACACACACACACACGCGCGCGCGCGCGCGCGCGCGCGCGCGCCCCGTAGGCACGTACATAAGCATGTGTGCAGGACTGGTATTTCTATTTTATCTCTATTTAAACAGACATGGAGTGCTGGACAGGCAAACCTCTTCCCTCCAGTTGTTGAGCGTCTTCTCCTGTGAAATGGAAAACCACCTCATTCTTCGCCATCATCGTCATCTTATTTCACTTCATTACGTTCTCTGTTGTCGTCGTTGTCAGCATCCTGATCATCATCCTGTTCATTATCAACATTATGCTCATCTTCAGCGGGTAGAATCGTCGTCATCATCATTCTCAGCATCATCACTGCCACCACCACCACTAATGTCGTGGTGATCGTCATCATCATCTCGTCGTCGTCATTATCATCATCATCATTGTCGTCGTCGTGATCGTCATCATCATCTCGTCGTCATTATCGTCGTCGTCGTCGTCGTCGTCGTCCTCATCGTCATCTCGTCATCATCATCATCATCATCCATCATCATCATCATCATCATCAATCATCATCATCATCATCCTTGTCCTCCTCCTCCTCCTCCTCCTCCTCCTCATCATCATCATCATCATCATCATTATCATCAACATTATCATTATCATCATCACCCTATTGTCTTGCAGTACTTTCCAATCACAACAAAAAAATCTCTGTATGCTCTTCGAATGGCTGTCCCACGTCAGGAGTTAAAAAACCAAAAAGTTGGAGGTCCCAGTAGCCACAGGGGAGTGACCTGACAGAGCATCACCATCTCTGGGGCACAGCTTGATGGACAATGGAAACCGTCCTTTTCCTTCCGCCGCCTTTCATCTTCCCTTTACTGAATCAAGCACCCACTCACCCACTGGTGGACAGAGAGAGTTTTCAAGCCGAAAAAAAAAACCGACACCAAAGGTGATTCGAACTCGCCAAAGTCATGTTCGGAGGCAAACGCTTTAACCATTAGGCCACGTGTACCATCTACCTGGAGAGCGTAGTTATAGTCAGAACATATATGTGCTTACCTGTGAGAATACACTTTTTTTTTTTACAGTATTCAGCTAGCACACCTGTACACTTTCACTCCCAACGAATGCCCATGAACACGCCCACCAACACATACATCTACCCCCACCACCTTCCCGCACATGAACACACCCACCAACTCATAAATCTTATCCTTCCATTATACGCCCACGCTCATCACTTTGCTTCGCCCTGTGAGTTATTGACGTGTACCGAATGCACGTGCGGATCACTTCGTTGAGAGGGGGTGGGGGGAGGTTTATGAGTGGGCTGCGGGGGACGGGAATTAGGAGGATCAGGGGTGTGGGGTAAGGTGTGTGAAACAGAATTAATTTCTTTTATTTAAAAAAAAAATGAAGGGGATAAGATGTGTGGGGGTGGGAGGGGGGGATGGGAGGGCTGAGATGGTATGGTTTTGGAGGGGGGTGGGTGGGGGAGGGGGGTGAGAGGTCTTAGATCAACACAAACTGGTCGCCCATACATTGTCTACATATCCGGATGGAAGAATGCTGATGACGTCTGCTGAATAAATAAGTGTGGTGGTGATGGGGTGGGGGGGGGGGGGGGGGGGGGGGGGGGGGGGGGGGGGGGGGGGGTTACAAAGCT
>CM031606.1:78861257-78863757 GCA_018398815.1 Conus ventricosus
AGGGAGAGAGAGAGATGCATGCTAGAGCATAGCAATGCACTGGGAAAGGAGTGACTATTTTTCTGACGTGGAGGACATTTTTTGGCTTCATCTGACAACATTTTCGCTGAAGGACCCTAAATGCCTTCCATCACCAATGACAGATCGTTAATTTCACCAAGAAAGCTTTCTATAGACTGGTTTTTGGACACAGAGAGAGAGAGAGAGAGAGAGAGAGAGAGAGAGGGAGAGAGAGAGAGAGAGAGAGAGAGAGAGAGAGAAGAGAGAGAGAGAGAGAGAACTGAGAGAGAGAGAGATTCTCCGTTTCTGTGAGTGGCAAGATGTTTCATCACGGTGCCATTGATCAAAAAGGAAGAAAGAATCACGCAGTCACATGTTGCCAGCGGACCCCTTTCTCCGTGCAGGTTCATTTTTCGTTGATCAGCCATGTTTTCTTTGCTCCCAAACTACGGAACTTCGGTGAATCAAATATATCGATTCAGCGAGATGCTCTCTGGCCACTCTTAATTTCATGCTCCTTATCTCTCCGGGTCTTTTTAAAATCCACAACGACAATATGAAATATTTGTCTCAGGATGGTTACATCTGTCCTTCCCAAAACAGTCTGCGAAAAAAATCATCATCGTTTTAAATGGACTGACACGTGTTCTGTCGCCGAGTTTGGGGAGATGCCTCGGCTGATGATAAGTGATGGACAGAATTTTGAAAAGAACCCAGAACCCTAAGAACTATGACAGAGGCAGCTAAAAAAAATATATTCCAGATTTTGTCGGAATCATCTTCTGTGGCAGTAGGAAAAAAATCCAGGAAGAGCTGGACACTAGAAGAAACCCCCTTCCTCTTCCCTCCCCCATGCTCCCCCTCCTCCCCCCCCCCCCCCCCCCCCGCCCCCGCCCCCCCGCAACCCCCGCCCCCCCCCCTCCCCAGCTCCCCACTCCGAAAAGTTTTGTTGTTGTTTTTTCAGCTCGGAACACTTTACACTCTCAGTTGGTCAAGCCACTTCCAGGTCATGCCTCCAAAATGCCCTTCTGTTGCCACACACTTTTTTTTTTGCGTTGCCGGGAGTCAACCCTGCCACACCTGGCTGGTTGGGCACCTCAAGGCCAGGTCTCCTGATGACAGACGTCTTACCCACGTGGCCATCGGATACTTGTTCCAAGTTTGGAAAATTCAAGCTCAAAGAAGTTGATTAGTGCTCCTCCCCGACTGAATGGTCCTGGAATTTACTTTAGCTGCCTGTGCCATAGCCTTTAGCGTTTGGGTTCTTTTCTCAATAGAAATCGAGAACTGCTTCATGAGATCATGGGCTGAGGAGTCCACAACCCCCTACTCCATCCTCTGTGGCAAGGCCTTCGACTTGAAAGCTTTCAGTCTCTACCAGGACAGTTTCAATAAAGGTTATGTTTCAGAAGACTGGACATACAGTTACCTAAACGCTTTACCAAAACCAGTAAAACATTATCATCGGCTAAATGGCTACCGCGTACTCACTATGTAAAATATAGCAAGAACGCTCATGAAACGAATCATAGCAAGAAAACTCGCAAAAGACCTTGAAATAAGACAGAGTCTTCCTATCAGGGAGGCTACCGAACAAGTAAAGGTACAAAGGAAAATGTAGCCGACTTTGCCTATGAGGTATATGAAAGATTTCAAAGAAAAGAAGAAACACTGGCAGTTGCATACAACAAAGTCCAAACGATAAGAACTGGATTACAGCTTGGCCGATCTAATGTGATAAGAAATCTAAAAGAATCGCCTCGACAAACACGTACAAAGCTACTATACTGAGACCACCCTTTAGAACTGAACATCAAGCTATGAAGTGTCCGCGCATCCAAACTTAAAGGAAGAGCAACAAACATCACCAACCGAACAAATATAGGAATAACATCAAGACCAGCACTGCAAGGACTTCTAGAGAATTCTGCAGACTCATGCTAGGCAGACAAAAGTGATCAAATCCACGTCAAGTGAGATAACACTTTTAATTTATCAGGAGTCCTTACTCTTATTGTAAACGCTTGTGTACTGGTCCGGGTGCATCAATGAAGCGATGCGCAAGTGTGTAAAGTGGAGATTCCGAAGATGTGTGTGTGTGTGTGTGTGTGTGTGTGTGTGTGTGTGTGTGTGTGTGTGTGTGTGTGTGTGGTGTGTGTGTGTGTGTGTGCGCGTGTGTGTATGTGTGGTGTGTGTGTGTGTGTGTGTGTGTGTGTGTGTGTGTGTGTGTGTGTGTGTGTGTGTGTGTGGAGGGAGTGTGTGCCTTATGACGGCTTCATATTCACTGCCTCCTTTGCGATGCCAGTGCAGGGGCTACGTTGGAACGAGCCAGGATGTGGCTGTGGACATGGAGCCGGAATGAGCGGCGAGGGAGTAATCCCACAGAAATGGAATCAGTGGGTGCCCAAAGAAAGGGGTTCTTCTGACTCCTGATGAATACCTGTAAGATGATCTGGGATTCATTCATTCATTATGGCCATCGCTCCCGGTGGAGCATAGG
>CM031606.1:78868757-78871257 GCA_018398815.1 Conus ventricosus
AGCTTGAGCTATGTCTTGGTTTTTTTTTTTCTCTTTTTTTAAAAATTCAAATAAGTCTACACAGTACAACACATTAGAATATAAAATAAAAAAAGAGCTATGGCTTGTTAGTCCTGTTTGTTTTCATCTTCAATACTGCACGCCCAGAGATAAAATGGCAGAGGAATACGTCGATCCTAAATTTAAGCCACTATCATGTTCGTACTATGAAGTGGGCCTGTACCATCCCTGCCTGCCATTTGATTGTCGTGCTCAAAGTAACAGTTTTTAACCTTACCACAGACTCTGTAAACAACTTGTGCAGGACAAGTTAAGACCAGCAACATGTTAATCTTACCACGCATCCTTTTACATCATGAACCTGACATGTCGGCCGTCGTTGAAATGCTGAGATCCCCAAAAATGTGACTGCCTTCACACGGCCATCAGAAAAGTTTGAACACTTTTTCCATTCAGATGCTGTCGCCTCTGTCGTTTCTTTCTAAGAGTGTACAGGAAAGCTTGGCTGCAAACATGCGGGTGTCTCTCTGGTATGAATGTTGATAGCGTGCATACGTGCGTGCGTGCGTGTATGTGTGTGTGTGTGTGTGTGTGTGTGTGTGTGTGTGTGTGTGTGTGTGTGTGTGTGTGTGTGTGTATGCGTGCGCGCCCGCGTGTGCGTGCGTGCGTGCCTAAATGTGTGTGTGTGTGTGTGTGTGTGTGTGTGTGTGTGTGTGTGTGTGTGTGTGTGTGTGTGTGTGTGTGTGTGTGTGCGTGCGCGCGCGCGCATGTGTGTGTATGTTGTGTGTGTGTGTGTGTGTGTGTGTGTGTGTGTGTGTGTGTGTGTGTGTGTGTGCGCGCACGCGCGCGTTATGTGTGTGTGTGTGTGTGTGTGTGTGTGTGTGTGTGTGTGTGTGTGTGGTGTGTGTGTGTGTGTGTTATGTGTGCGTGTGTGTGTGTACTTCATGCTTGCGCGCACGCGAACACGTATTCATGCGTTTGTGTGCGTGTATGTGAGTGGAAGAGGAAGATGGAGCAAAGCGTAGAAGGTACAGGAGATGAAATTAATCAAAATGGCCGGAGGAATCAAATCTCTCGGAAAAAAAAATAAAGACAGAAAAGCAAGAAAGATAAAAGATCATGTTGCATTCAAGCACAATGGGTGTTCGACTACGTGCATCGATCAATGGAACGCATTCTGAAAAAGCAGATGTATTTACAAAAACAGCGCGAAATAAAACAGCAACACACACACTTTCAATGATGTCCTGCTCCTTTCCAGAACTGACAGAGAATATATCCACCCAGGCGAGAATTGCCAAATGCACGCTTCGTATTTCTGAAACACACAAGCAAGAATGTATAGAAGCAGCAGAATTCTTCTTTGGGGGAGGGCGGGGGGATTTCAAGGCAGTGGGTCAAACCGAATCAATAATAATGATAACAAAGATCAAGAATAATGGGGTGAGCGAACGTGGCAAGGGAGGGAACTGCTGAAGTGTTTTGTCCTTTCTCTCCCCTGAAAACAGACGCATCAGCTGTGGTATATAGAAAAACAGAAGCCAGGAGCAATTTTTCATATATGTGTGGTATAGGGGAGGGGGATGATTGTGCTGCGCGGGTGGGGTGTGGGGGGGGGGGGCATCGAACAGCAGAAATGAGGGGAAGAAGGCAAAGGATGGGTGTGGAGATGAAAGAAATAGAGAGGAATATAGACAGGGAGAAATGCACAGACAGACGCTAAAAAGGAAAACAGAAGAAAGTGATGAATGAATGAAAAACGAACTTTATTGGGAAGTTGCAAATAAATGAACGAAAAACAAAGAGAAAGAAAGATAAGACAGAAATAAAGGTTGAAAAAAAAAGCATGATAGAAAGAAGTAAAAGAAAGGAAAAAGAAGAAGGAAAAAAGTAGAAAATGAAAGAAATGAGAACAAATAGGCGAGTAATGAGGAACAGAAGAAAGAAAAAAAAATCAGCAGGCAAACAGCAACAAACAAACACATATGAACTGATGACTCCAGCGCAATCAGAATGCCCGACATCATCTTTCTCACAACACAAACACACATCACGGTCCCAAATGACCTCCCTTTCTTCCTAGCTTACCCCTCGCTGTTTCGCGGAAATAGCCAGCGACCAGACAACGTGACAGCTTTACAGAGATTGTGTAAATGAGCTTCAGCGGGCAACAAAATGTCAGCAGTAGCTATCACAATCACTGTGACAGCTTCTGCGAGGATCTGGTTCGTGATCTATTGACACGACTGGGGGAAACTGACAGGAACGTTTTGAGCAGTGTGAGGAGTGCTGAAAGACGTGTCCATTTTTTCACCCATCCACGTTCATGAAATTCATTCAGATCCTGCCCCTTCACGATCAAAGCCTTGCTGTATATATATCCACTTGCCTCTTTAGCCCAGTCGGATTGTTGTACTCCCAGTTCTTAAAGAACAGGGAGCGCTTTACAGTGGGAACGAAGAAATGCTGTCTGTCTGTCGGTGTGTCTGTCCGTGGTCAA
>CM031606.1:78876257-78881257 GCA_018398815.1 Conus ventricosus
GTAAATCTTTCTTATTTTTGATTCCCAGTTTTGCAAGCTATATAGAACTGCCTTGGAATCAACGCAAAATAGTATATTATAGACAGCAGTGTTATCGTCACACATAAAAATCAACGCCATAAGAATAGCATACAGTTCTGCCGTAAATATGGAGAAACCCTTTCCCTAGAGAAAAAGATCTACGAAACTTCAGCAATGGAATCACAAAACCAGACCCTGCATACGAGTCTAAAATCGAGCCATCTGTAAAAATCTTCAGATGATATGGATAAACGGTTTCAAGGTGTTCTTTTGCTTCACATGACAGAATATTATATGTTATCAACCTTCTTCATGTCAGTGTAATCTATATCGAATTTAGCTTGGATATGCTCCCAATGAGGTATGCTTGAAACTATTGGCATATCTGAAATAATTTTCAATATCAATGTTACATTTTTCAAATATTTCATTTGTATAATCCCTAACAGGCTGGAGAGAGGTAAGGTGTTGAGCTCTTTTAGGATAGTCCTTTTCAGAAATTACTAATACATCATGTTTGACAGAATTTGAAACATGTAGGCTTCTGGCAATATATTTAGCCGTTGCCAGTTTTCGTTGATCTGACAGAGGTAATAAGTTCGCTTCTTTATAAGTATTTAACGAATTCGTGTGTACGGGGACACCGAGTGCTACCTTAACAGTTTTACTGTCAATTGACTGTTAATTTCTTCAACAGGGTTTCTGGGGCATTGAAATAAACCTCTTGCCCGTAAATAAGCTTTGATCGAACTAAACTAGTAGCAAATGTAACAGAGTTTTGGTATCCTGACCCCATGGGTGTGCACTGATTATTTTTAGTAGATTTAGCCTTTGTCTTGCGTCATTGACCAATTTTTCAATGTACAACCGCCAGTTTAATTTACAAGTTAAGGTCAAACCCAGAAATTTACATTTCGTGAATATTCTAATATTTTGTCATTTAACACTAGCTGAGGCAAATGCTTAGGATTTTCCCCGTTATTGAAAAGAACTAATTGTGTTTTTTCTCCAGACAATGAAAGCCCGTTTCAGTCTTATATTTGTTGATTTTATCTATTTCCAGCTGATTATTTTTTGAAACATAATTTATTGCTCTCCTTTTTGTGTGCTTTCTAATACTGGTATTTCAACCAAATGGCTAGATCATCAGCATATTGCACTAAATTGCATGTTATTGGATTATGATCTTGGGAAGGTCATGAATAAGTATATTGAACAAGACAGGTGCTATGAAAGAACCTTGTGGAATTCCTATGTTAATGTCTTTAAAAGAAGAATAGGACTTTGCCTATTTTTGTGCAAATAGATCTTCCACTTAAGAAACATTTTATATACTGATATAATAATCCACTTATTCCAATATTTTTAACTTGTAAAGCAGACGTGCATGCCAAACACTGTCATTACGCTTTTTTTATGTCGAAAAAAGTAGCTAATGTGCTTTTTTCGTCGCGCCCAAAATTTTTTTTTAATGTGTGTTGTAATCTTTACAAGATGATCTATCGTGCACCTACCTTTTCGAAAACCTGCTTGGTTATTTGGGATTTTTGTTCCGTTTTTCGCAGTAATACACAAGACGCTTTTCAATAATTTTTTCTAACAATTTCCCAGCATGCGAGGTTAGAGCTATTGGTCTATAACTTTCAACCGAAGACCTAGGTTTACCTTTTTTAGGTATAGGAATCACAACTGTCCTCTTCCAGATGCTTGGCAGAGTTTCATTTTGCCAACATTTTTGGTAAAATGAGTGAAGTAACACCTTCCAGGTCTCGGGCAAGTGGGTTAACAAACTGGTATGAGATACCATCAAAACCAATGGCCGTTTTGTTGGAAGAGAAGGATTCTAGAGTTTCACAGAATTCTTCATAAGAGATAGGAGAATTTAAATAGTGTTGTTGGTCTGGAACAGGATCTTCATATATGGATTGTTCCTCTTCTTTTTCTCTGTAAGACTGGATGTCTGAACTTAGATTAGACAACAAATTATTTTCCGAGAATACCTTTACAAACGCCTCTGCTTTGTCCTTGGATGTTGGTACAACATTGTTTTCTAGTTTAATGGGAAATGATGGCAGATTTTAAAACTAGTCTTCATTTCTTTGACTTTTTCCACACCTTATGTATATCTTTTGAATCCGAAATTTCAGATAGACAAAAACCGGAAAAATAGACCCGTTTGGCTTTGGCAATCACCCTGTTGGAGTTTTTTTTTTTAGTTTATTGGAGGAAAAAAAGGAAGGACGGAAACAAAGCAGCAAGTTAAAAAAAAAAGAAGAAGAAGAGAGAAACAAGGAAAGATTCAAATACAGACCCAAAAGGATAGAAACAGACAAGCAAGAACAAGCATTTCAGCAATAAAAAACAACAACTACTACTACTACTTACCAAAACAACAACAACACAACACACAAACAACAACAACAACAACAACAACACAACAACAACAACAAAACAGATGAAAATCACCAATAAATATTTTAGAAAAAAAAAAAGAAAACACGCATGAGTTGCTGTTTCCCCGCACAATCAATGTCTAACATCATGTTTGTCACAGCACAAATTGCCGTCACAGTCCTGTTAGACCCCTCCGTTCTCCAAAGTTACCCCCTACTGTTCTGCTGCAATTGCCCGCATCCAAACAGCCTGGCAGCTTCACAGAGATCGTGTGAAAAAAACTTCATCGTGCGGCAAAAAACCCAGCAATGGCCAACACAATGACTATGACAGCTTCTCCATGAATCTTATCGGTAATTACCTGACAAGACAGGTGGAAAATAAATGAACATGATGTTCTCCATTTTTCCGTCGCACACCAAGTTCGTGAAATTCATTCAGATGCTACTGTTCTCAACCTCATGTTTGACCGTTGCAGTCTGTTGAGACAAAAAGAAATGGATTTCTCAGGAAGGTTTGTGTTCTAACGTTTGCCATACTTCAGCCAATTACTACCACAGTCCTAACATGAAGGAACAACTGGGTGAAGAAGAATATTTTGTGGTCGTGCAGGAATATGCATGCCAAAGATTCTGACATTTGAACATTCATATATCTGCTTGTGCTTTAGGATCAAGACAGTCTATGCACTTCGCCAGAGCTTGAGATCTTCGTCTGTGTGATGGAGGAGACGGTGGTGAAAGGAAGAGTTAGGGGGAAGAGGTGGGGCAAAAAGACTGGAGGGGACACTCTCCTCAAAGACATAGGAAGACGAGAAAGAGAACAGACCACGTCACACTCAAGCATAGTGGGCATTCAGTCACGTGCAAAGGTCAATGGAATGCATTCTGAAAATCAAAACATAAAGAAAAGAAATGAGAGAGAGAGAAAGAGAGAGAGAGAGAGGGCGTAGACACGTTTTGAAACGTTCATCTTTTTTCATGAATTGATAGGATTCAAATCTCCTCCTAAGCCAACAATTTCTGTACGCACGCTTCCTCTTTGAAGCACACAGACCCAAAATATGACACGACTGTTCACACAGACCCAAAATGTGACACGACTGTTCACACAGACCCAAAATATGACACGACTGTTCACACAGACCCAAAATGGAACACGACTGTTCACACAGACCCAAAATGTGACACGACTGTTCACATAGACCCCAAAATGTGACACGACTGTTCACACAGACCCAAAATGGAACACGACTGTTCATACAGACCCCAAAATGGGACACGACTGTTCACACAGACCCAAAATGTGACACGACTGTTCACACAGACCCAAAATGTGACACGACTGTTAACATAGACCCAAAATATGACACGACTGTTCACATAAACCCCAAAATGGGACACGACTGTTCACATAGACCCCAAAATGGAACACGACTGTTCACATAGACGCTACAATGGAACACGACTGTTCACATAGACCCCAAAATGGGACACGACTGTTCACACAGACCCAAAATGTGACACGACTGTTAACACAGACCCCAAAATGGGACACGACTGTTAACACAGACCCAAAATGGAACACGACTGTTCACACAGACCCAAAATGTGACATGACTGTTCACACAGACCCAAAATGGGACACGACTGTTCACACAGACCCAAAATGGGACACGACTGTTCACACAGACCCAAAATGGAACACGACTGTTCCCACAGACCCAAAATGGGACACGACTGTTCACACAGACCCAAAATGTGACACGACTGTTCACACAGACCCAAAATGTGACACGACTGTTCACACAGACCCCAAAATGGGACACGACTGTTAACACAGACCCAAAATGGAACACGACTGTTCACACAGACCCAAAATGTGACATGACTGTTCACACAAACCCAAAATGGGACACGACTGTTCACACAGACCCAAAATGGAACACGACTGTTCACACAGACCCAAAATGGGACACGACTGTTCACACAGACCCAAAATGGGACACGACTGTTCACACAGACCCAAAATGGGACACGACTGTTCACATAGACCCAAAATGGGACACGACTGTTCACACAGACCCAAAATGGAACACGGCTGTTCACACAGACCCAAAATGTGACACGACTGTTCACACAGACCCAAAATGGAACACGGCTGTTCACACAGACCCAAAATGGGACAAGACTGTTTCAGCACAGGAATTCTTTACCAAAGGTGGTAACCATGGAATCAAATCTTCAGGGTAACAATTGCCACATGCATGCTTCCTGTTTGAAACACAGGGACCCAAAATGTGACACGACTGTTTCAGCCGAGGAATTCTTTACTGATGGTGATGACCAGGGAGTGGATTATCGAATAAAACCAAATGCAAAGCATATAAACGTGCTCCTAGTTTCTCTTCCTGAAAAACGTCACAATCAAACATGCGTCGTAATGTATTTGATGTCACAATCAAACATGCGTCATAATGTATTTCGTCACTGAGATATTCCATAAAGAAGAAAACCCGTTTTGGGCCGCTATAGCCGTTAGTAAAATGAAACATCGGGCATCATCCGTGACCCATAATAAACATA
>CM031606.1:78886257-78888757 GCA_018398815.1 Conus ventricosus
AAAGAAGCTGAAGAAACGCAAGCGAAAGAGAGCGAGTGACGCGTTTTCAGTGATACCTCTTCTCTTTCCAGAACTGATAGAGATCAAATCTCTCCAGGCAAAAACTGCCGAATGCACACTTCCTGTTTGATACACACAAAACCTCAAAATGCCACACGGCTGTTCATCAGAGAGAAATTCTTTTTTGAAGGTGATGGTACCGGGATGGATGAAAAAAAAAAAAAAAAAACACTTTGCGATAATAACACATATCAAGAACACTGGGGTGACCAAGCCAACCAGAGAAGGGGGTTGCCAAATTATTTTGTCAGTTGCGCCCCTTGAAAACAGACCCAGTCATATCAGTAGGCAGAGAGAGGCAGAAGACAGACACACTGACAGACAGGAGGGAGGGAGGGAGGGGGGGTTAGAAGGAACTCTCATCAAAGTAGAACCATGGAATAGAGACTAAGAGCGTGAGTGTGGAAGATCACAGACGCAAAGAGACAAACAGAGGGAAACAGATATAGGGTCAATAAAGACAAAATGGACAGAGCATGGATGAACGAACGAACAACTCATTTTAGGTGGAAAGAAAGAGGGGGGAAGAGAAACAATGCAGGAAGCACAACAATCAAAACCTAGAGGGAAAGAAGGACAGAAATGAATACAAAAATAAAATAGTAAGCGCGATGGACAGAAGCAAACAAAACAGAAAGCAAAACAGAAAGAAAGACAGCATATATAAGACTCCTGTTTCTGGTTTGCTAACAACATACGAGGAAAATGACGTAAACATTTTTTGTCTCTGTTGCGCTAAACAATCCTATATGTGTGGGGCGGGTTTTGTTGGTTCATCTGATTGTTTGTTTGGTTGGTTTGGGGTTGACTTCCTATAGGAATAGCTTCCTCTTACACTCCAAGTTCGTGAAATGAATTCAAACTCCTTTGTCTCACACCAATTATCTTGCTAGGCACATTCACTAACTTCCAGATTTGTTTATCACATTTAAGATTCAGTGTCAACCGAAAAATGCTTAGATCTCTTTCCCAGACTTGAACCTAGAGAATAAACTCCATTGACTCCCTGTGCACGTACGACTCTAATGCAATGGATAAAAAAATTTTCCAAACGTGTTTCAAACGCCCTGACCTGCGAGTGTGTCAGCAAAATGACACATTGGACAATAATTAGTCCACTGGGTTGTGGTCGTTGTCCGAGTTTCTTACAGACATACTTGAAATATGTTCCATCTTTTCAGCGTGTTATTAACCATTATCAAATAAAAAGAGTCAGTATGATCACAATGTGAAAGACTGTAGCTATCTTTGTTGCAGTTGTTATTGTTATTGTTGTTGATCTTCTTCTTCTTCTTCTTCTTCTTCTTCTTCTTCTTCTTCTTCTTCCTCGTTGTCGTCGTCGTCGTCGTCGTCGTCTTCTTCTTCTTCTTCTTCTTCTTCTTCTTCTTCTTCTTCTTCTTCTTCTTCTTCTTCTTCTTCTTCTTCTTCGATTATCATTGACATCTTCGTTTTGACACAAGCTATATAATTTCTGTTTAAAATTGATTGGTATGTTTTCATTGCCAAATAATTGCACCTTACTGTTCCCATCCACCGGTCGTTTCTGTCTGGGTATTGTTTGCTGTACCAGACTCCAAGGACAAAAAGCCTTTTTAAAACGCTCTTTTTTGTCTTACTACTTCCAGAGTCCCTAAACTGGTCAATCATCACTTGCATTAACATGCTGGGACACTTGGATGAAAGCATCATTTTGTGCCCGGCTACAGACGCATACCAAAAATCCGGGCTTTTGAACATTAGAGTGCCTCCTCTTGCTTTGGGATCAATAAAGCCACTCCAGCCGTGAGTATGAATGTGTTTGGAGTCAACTGCACTTTGCTACAGCTTCGTCTGTCATAACTCTCTTGAAGTCCTGCCAGCCTTATTTCATAGACCATGGCATTTAAAATGATGGTGATAAAAACGTACCACTTCATTGTCTTTCTTATCAAATTGCTTCGGTGAGTGAGAAAGAGACCACCTACTTTTGTTTTGACACAATCACATCTTGCACACACGTAAAATCCCATCACCAAGTTTCGGAAGAGAAGGCCTAGTTTGGCCGTTGGTATGGATGACACGTTACACATAACATGCACCCTGCGTAAGAAATGGAAAGAATGATGAATGTAAGGAAACTGAGTGAACGATATTGAACGATATTGACTGGATGACACGGAAAACGACTGAATGAAGCGCCAGCTGGCAGCTCTTCAGTCGGCACTACCCAAGTAGGCAGGCAGTTGTGTCCACGAGTGTGGATTGTAAAGCGCTTAGAGCTTGGTCTCTAGCCGAGGATAGGCGCTATATATGTATTCATAATGATGATTATAATAATAATATTTTAACTTTAAAAAAAGTCTCATTCACACAGTGATCGTGCATCTTCAGGATGTCTTCAGAAATGAAGAGTACGAAAGTAACATCAGTCATTTTGCGTCTCCTCAAATCAAGATCTTTC
>CM031606.1:78891257-78898757 GCA_018398815.1 Conus ventricosus
AGAAACAATGAATATAGCAATGGATGGATGACTGAAAAATGAATTCAGGTGGGAGAGAAAGGACAGAAGCAAACAATGTTGCAGGCAAAAGAAAAGAATAAGAAAACAGAAACAAACCAGCCGCCGTGGCGAAGTGGTCAGCGTCGAGGACTCCCGGCTGGGAGGTCGTGGGTTCGAATCCCATCAGAGTCATGTGGGTTTTTCTGCCCCGACCGGCTCCTACCCAAAGCTGAGTTTGCTGCGGACTCAGTTGGGAAGACTGGGACCACACAGTCGAGTTTCATCCACTTAATGGATGCGTTTCTGAGAGTGTTGCTCAAATTTTTTTTACCAGCACTGCAGGTGCCTGTATCTCTCGGGCCTGGTTGACGCCGAGATATATTATGAAAGGAAGCGTAGAGTACAGCCCTGTCATGTAGTCTCAGACCGAAATGGAAATCCGTAGCATCATCTTAATCATGCTCATTCTCGTTGATCAGCATAACAAAATGTCTCAAATTCTGTGGCCCTTCATGCCCTGCTCTCATGGTGACCTCAGTTTCGATGTCCTCTCCACGTCTGTGGCCTTGGTTTGGTTCCGTCGGGGTCACCGGTATCGGCGAGTCCATGGGGGCTGTCGTTGGACGGACGTGGTGGCGCCCTCCGGAGGGAAAGCTCACTCACGCCGGCTCCGCGACTAAGCAATTATTGTCGTCAGTAGGGGGCTTTGTAGGTGGTGTCCTGCGTATGTTAGATCAGAATAGGCGCTACTGAACACCACCGAAGTGACTCGGCAACAGTGCAGTGTCTCCTCCGGTGGGTTGCCTCTTGACGACTTGACATGCACTGCTCCCTGTGGATTGCTGGTGCCGGGGCTGCGGCGGGGTCGACCGGGCTGTGGCTGTGGACGGGGTGTCGGGATGAGCGGCGTGGGTGCACTGCCTCTGAGGTGGCGCAGTGGTTGGGACAGCAAACAAAAAAAAAAAAAAAAAAAAAAACAAGGAAAAAAAAGGGACAGAAAACAGAATAGACGCAAGCAAGTAAAACAAACATGTAAAAATCAGATACAAACCAAAACAAACAAACAAAAAACAGCCATGTATGGTGACAGAAAAGCAGACAGTCAGGCGATCAAACAAACACCCGTGATTTGTGATTCCAGCACAATCGCGGTCACAATCATGTTTATCACATGCACTCACTCCCGTCACAGTCCTGTAAGACCCTCATTTCTCCCTAAGTTACCCCCTACTGTTCTGCTGCCATTTGCCAGCGTCCAGACACCCTGGCAGCTTCACAGAGATTGTGTGAAAGAACTTCATCGTGCAGCAAAAACCCAGCAACGGCCAACACAGTGACAATGACAGCTTCTAGATGGATCTGTTTAGTAACTGACCAGCACGATAGAAGAAAACTGAAATGAAAAGTTTGTTTATGTTTGGAATGCTGAAAGGATGTGTCTGCTTTTTTTTTTTTTTTTTTTTTTTTTTTTGCACTCCAAAATTGTGAAATTCATTCACATGCTACTGCTTCACACTAATGTGTTTGAACATGGCAGTCTCTTAAGACGAGAAGAAATGGGCTTCTCTTGAAAGTTTTTCATCTAACTTTTTCTGCACTTACTGTCACGGTCTCAACATGTAGCAACATACGGATGGAGGCAATATTTTGTGGTTATGCAGGAATAGGCATGCTTAGGATTTGGTACTTCAATATTCAAGTGTCTGCTTGTGTTTTAGGATCAATAAAGTCCACGCACTTCGCTAAGCTCGAGATCTTTATCTGTATGCATGGAGGAGATGGTGGTGAAAGAAAAAAAAGAGTAAAGGGAAGAGGTGGAACAAAAGGACTAGAGAAGACTTTTTTCCTCAAAGACAGATCGAGGAAGAGTAGAAAGATAAAGAAAAGACCACGACACACCGAAGCATAGTGGGTATTCACACACATGCAGAAGTCAATAGAATGGATTTTGAATATTAATACACAAAGAAAACAATGTGAAAGACAACAGGAGAGCCCAAAACACGTTCTCAATCTCTCACATTAGTCAGGAACTCAACAGGATCAAACCTCCTCCTTAGGCATAAAATTGCTGGACGCACACTTCACGTTTGAAACACTCAGACCCAAAATATGACACGACTATTTCAGCAGAGCAATTCTTCAGCAAAGGTGATAGCCTTGGAGTGGATGAGAAAGAAAAAAACACACCAGAAGGCATTTCAACAATAGTAACGTGGACCAAACGTAGATGAGTAAGAGAAGTAGACAGGGAAGGAGACTGCTAATCTTTTGATCTGTTTTGCCCCCTGAAATAAATGTACCAATAGTGGTAGAGAGGAACAGATAGAGAGACAAATACCTCAAGTCTGCAGTGAGTGCCTCTATGATGCGATATTATGTGACACATAGGTGTGTCAGGGTCAGAAGGAAAAAAATAGAACAACAAAAACATGGGACAGGGGGCAAAAGAGGCTGGAAGGAAAGGAGAAAGGAAGAACGAAAGCCATGACAGAGAAGGAGAAAGGAAGAACGAAAGCCATGACAGAGAAGGAGAAAGAAAGAACGAAAGCCATGACAGAGAAGGAGAAAGGAAGAACGAAAGCCATGACAGAGAAGGAGAAAGAAAGAACGAAAGCCATGACAGAGAAGGAGAAAGAAAGATCAAGAACGAAAGCCATGACAGAGAAGGAGAAAGAAAGAACGAAAGCCATGACAGAGAAGGAGAAAGGAAGAACGAAAGCCATGACAGAGAAGGAGAAAGAAAGAACGAAAGCCATGACAGAGAAGGAGAAAGGAAGAACGAAAGCCATGACAGAGAAGGAGAAAGAAAGAACGAAAGCCATGACAGAGAAGGAGAAAGAAAGAACGAAAGCCATGACAGAGAAGGAGAAAGAAAGAACGAAAGCCATGACAGAGAAGGAGAAAGAAAGAACGAAAGCCAAGACAGAGAAGGAGAAAGAAAGAACGAAAGCCATGACAGAGAAGGAGAAAGGAAGAACGAAAGCCATGACAGAGAAGGAGAAAGAAAGAACGAAAGCCATGACAGAGAAGGAGAAAGAAAGAACGAAAGCCATGACAGAGAAGGAGAAAGAAAGAACGAAAGCCATGACAGAGAAGGAGAAAGGAAGAACGAAAGCCATGACAGAGAAGGAGAAAGAAAGAACGAAAGCCATGACAGAGAAGGAGAAAGAAAGAACGAAAGCCATGACAGAGAAGGAGAAAGAAAGAACGAAAGCCATGACAGAGAAGGAGAAAGGAAGAACGAAAACCAAGACAAAGAAGGAGAAAGAAAGAACGAAAACCATGACAGAGAAGGAGAAAGAAAGAACGAAAGCCATGACAGAGAAGGAGAAAGAAAGAACGAAAGCCATGACAGAGAAGGAGAAAGAAAGAACGAAAGCCATGACAGAGAAGGAGAAAGAAAGAACGAAAGCCATGACAGAGAAGGAGAAAGAAAGAACGAAAACCAAGACAGAGAGATGAAGGCCTAGATAGACAAACAGTACAGAAAAAAAAAAGAAAACAGCATGGTTATTTAAGAAATGGAATATAAATTGAAACAAGGAGAAAGAAAGAGACAGTGCACTAGATAAACAAACAAAATGAAGAGAGAAAAAAATAAGGAAAGACATAGAAACAGGCAAACAAAACATGCCAAATAAAACAGAAAGAGAGAGATAAGGTAGAAAGCAATAAAATGGCAAAAGATGAGGAACAAAAAGACAAACAGACAATCAAGTGGATCGGATGTTTCCGGCACAATCATCGTTGTCACAACACAAATACCCTATCATGGTTCCATGGGACTCTCCTTTCTCCCTAACTTACTCGTGCACTAACAGCAAGCGTCCAGACAGCCTGACAGCTTCACACAGATCATGTAAATTAGCTTCAGCAGGCAGCAAAAACTCATCAACAGCTATCGCGATGTCTGTGACGACGTTAGGAAGTATCCTGTTTTTAATTTGCCCACAACACAGGAGGAAAATGACACAACTGTTTTTTTCCATGTTTGTTGTGCTTAACGATCTGTCTTTTTTCTTTTTAGTTCAAATGTGTGTGGCTTCTCCTCACGCTGCAGCTTCGTCAAATTGAATCAGACATCACCAGCTTCTAGACCTGTTTATCACATTGAAGCTTACATGCCAACGTCAAATTGAATCAGACATCACCAGCTTCTAGACCTGTTTATCACATTGAAGCTTACATGCCAACGGATAAATCCGTTGCTGTCTCTCCCAGACTGCGACCTTGACAGGGTAAACTCCATAGATTCCCTGTGCACGTGCAACTCGAATGCTATGCATAAATCTTTTTAAAAAGGGTCTTTTCAGCGTCCTACACTGCGAGTGTGTCAGCTAAAGGGCACACAACAATTAATCAAATGGATTGTGGTCTTTGTCCAAGCTGTTTATGGGTGTATTTGAAATACGTTCAATATGGTCAGCACATTATCACCCTTTATCAATTAAAAAGATCAAAAGTTTCAAAACTATTACTAAGAACAAGACCGTAGTTGTTTTTGTCATTGTTGCTGTTGTTGTTTTTATCAATGACTATTTCCTTTTTAACACAGTCTTTAAAGTTGTTGTTTAAATTGAACTGGTATGCTTTCATTGCCAGATGCCTAACTTGATGAAGATGATAGCTAGTTCCTTACTGTCCCCAACCACTGGTCATAGACATATGGGTATAGGTTGGCCTTCCAGTCTCCTAAGACCAGAAGAAAGGCGATTTTTTTCACAGACTGATGTTCCATCAACTTCTAGATTCCCTAAACCAGTTGATCGTCACAACATTGACAAGTTGGAATATTTGGATGAAGGCAATATTTTTAGGGCATGCAGAAATATGCATGCTGAAAATCCGGGCTTTTAAACATTAAAATGTTTCCTTTAGCCTGGGGATCAACAAAGTCTACTTCATGTTGCGTTTGAATGTGTTTGGAGTCAACTGCGCAATGCTACAGCTTTTTCAGCGACAAGCTGTCCAAGTCCTGCTCATCTTATGTCATGGCCCAAGGCATTTCAAGTGATGGCGATGAAAACGTACCACTGAGATCATAACAGTACCTTTTTTGTGAACTTGTTTCGGCAAGAAAGATCCCCTTTTTTAGACACATTTTCCACATCTCAGTAGTGCACCTTCAAAGATCTTTAGAAATGGAGAACAAAAAAAACTGACAGCGGCCATTTTGCATCTCCTCAATTCGACGCCTTTGAGTCACTTAAACTCCGCAGTTTGAAGAGCACAAGCAAACATGTGGCAGACCAACAAAAAAACAAAACGCCAAATGGAAAGGGTCTATTCAGTCTTGTGAAGAGACATCTTGCTGCCCATACACGATAGCTACTGCATGCCTTAAAAATCTCTCTCTCTCTCTCTCTCTCTCTCTCTCTCTCTCTCTCTCTCTCTCTCTCCCCAGACAGGTCCAAAAACCAGTCCACAGAAAGCTTTCAAACTGAAATTAACGATCTGTCACTGGTAATGGAATGCACTCAAGGTCCATCAGCGAAAATGGTGTCAGATGAGGTGAGAAATGTCCTCCCTTTTTTCTGTGCATGTTCTGGCGGGCATCTCTCTCTCTCTCTCTCTCCTCTCTCTCTCTCTCTCTCTCTCTCTCTCTCTCTCTCTCTCTCTCTCTCTCTCTCTCTCTCTCTCATGAATGAATGAATGAATGAATGCATGAATCAATTCCTTCTGAGCAAATTTCTTTCCTTATCAAGTGACTAACTATTCAGTGAACAGAGTGTCTTTCAAAAATTTGATTTCCTGCATTTCAGCATGGCCTGGTGCACTTTCCTGTTAGTCTTCTTCCAAAACATTTAGAGTGAAGTTTGAAAATAACTTTGTGAAATGCACTCCATTTGCTTCCAACTTATATGATGTTCACAGTAACTTGCTCTGTTAGTGTGTGTGTGTGCGCGCGCGCACGCGTGCGTGCGTGTGTGTGTGTGTGTGTGTGTGTGTGTGTGTGTGTGTGTGTGTGTGTGTGTGTGTGTGTGTGTGTGTGTGTGTGCGTGTGTATGTGCGTGCGTGCGCACGTGCGCATGCACACATACACACGCACACACACACACACACACACACACACACACACACACACACACACACACACACACACACACACACGTGCGTACGCACGCGTGTGTGTGTGTGTGTGTGTGTGTGTGTGTGTGTGTGTGTGTGTGTGTGTGTGTGTGTGTGTGTGTGTGTGTATGTGTGTGTGTGTGTGTGTGTGTGTGTGTGTGTGTGTGTGTGTGTGTGTGTTTATTTGTAACATTTTGCATACATGTGTGCATGTGTTCGCACTCACACATCATTGTGTTTGTTGTGATATGTGTGTGTGAAGGAAGTTGAAAAAAAAAAGGTAAAATCGAGAAGGAAGATGTGAACCCAAATGACTGGAGGACAGTTGTTTTTCAAATACAAGTTACAAAAAAAGGAAAGAAAATGCTGTGGGTGTTCAGATATATGCAGTGGTTCATGAATACATCTGTTGACGAAAATTGAAAAAACACAAGTGCAAGAGAAAGAGAGTGAGAAATACTTTTTTCAGCAACGACTCTTCTCTTTCTGGAACTGATAGAGATCAGATTTGTCCCCGGCAAGAGCTGCCAAAGGAGAGGTGTCTGGTCAGCCTTTTGGTTTCTTTTACCCCCTGAAATTTAACACAGCGATAACGGAAGAAAGAGACAGATTGGAGTGTGGGGAACAGAAAGAACAAAGCAGAACTACAAATACAAAAGGAATGGGGTGAAAGGATTTCGTAGGCGAGACGAAATAAGAAAAGAAACACTGAGACAGATAGAGACCGGCCTGGATAGACAGACCATACGAAACGAATGAAAATTGCATTGGATGAATGAATAAAAAATGAATGAAGGTGACAAGAAAGGAAGTGAAGAACCACTGCAGCAAATTAGCCAATCAAAAATACGAGGAAAGGAAGAATAAAAGAACCGTAGCAATTTTGTTTAAACGGAACATGTGAAGGAAACGTGCACAGAACGCGTAGAAAATGACACAAAAAGAAAGAAATACGACAGAAAGACAAAACTAAGAAAAGAGGAACAAAACCAAACACATAAATAAACAAATATACCAAAGAACTGATATTCCAACACCATCAGAATGCCTGGCTTTATGACTGTCACAGGAAAAAAAAAAACACCCCATCATGGTCCCAAGAGACCCTACTCTCTGTCTGGCCATCCCCTTCTGTTTCGCCCATATTGCCAGCATCAGGACAGCCTGACAGCTTCACAAAAATCGTGTAAATTAGCTTCAGCAGGCAGCTCAAAGTCATCAATAGCTATCGCATTGTGTGTGAATTCAGGGCTCCTGCATCTAATTCGCTAACATCACACGAGGAAAATGACACCAATATTTCTTTTCCTTGTGTGTTGTGCAAAAAGATGCGGGGATATTTTTTTTTTTCTTTTCTTATACTTATGGCTTCCCGTCACACTCCAAGCTCGTGAAATTAATTCAGGCTCTGCTAATTCACACCCCTAA
>CM031606.1:78906257-79038757 GCA_018398815.1 Conus ventricosus
AGCAAAAAGAGAGACGACAAAGACAGAGTGGAAATGACACAGATGAATGAATGAATGAACGACGAATTAGGTGCGGGAAAAAGGGGGGGGGGGAAGAAACAATCCAGCAAAAAGAAAAAGAAAAACTGGTGGTAAAGAAGGACGAAAACAAATATTTTAAAAAAATCGATAGCAGGTGGACAGAAGTAAACAGAAACAGAAAGAAATTAAATCGAAAGAAAAACATGGCAAGTGATAAGAAACAAAAGCAACAACGACAACAACAACAACAATAACAAGAAGCAATCAATGAAGCAAACAGTTAAACAAACACCAATGAACTGGTAACTCACACGCTATCAGAGTGCCTGACATTACCATTGTCACAACACAAACAACCATCACGATCCCAGATGACCCCTCCTTCCTGTGTAGCTAAACCTTGCTGTTCTGCTGAAACTGCCGGCGTCCAGACAGTCTGACCAAAGACTGTACGCCCTACGTAGGACGAACTATCTTTGGTCTGACAGCTTCACAAAGATCGTGTGAATTCACCTCGGCAGGCAGCGGAAAATCAGCAGTAGCTATCGCAATGACCATGACAGGTTCTGCAAAGATCCAGTTTGTAGTTCGTAACCAAGACAGGAAGAAAAATGACTCGAGTGTTTTGTTTATATCTAGGGTTTAGAAGATGTGCCGAATTTTTTGCTTCAGTTCACTCAAGTGCGTGACATCAATTCACACTCCTGTTTCACGTCCGTTCCTTCTCTGGACACATTTGCTAACCTCGTAGGTCATTCTTGCGTTCACATTTAAGCTTATTTTTTTCACATATATGCTTCCTTGTCAACAGATAAATGTTCGGATGTCCCTCCAAGACCTAAATATAGAGAGGATGAGCCCCATAAAGTCCGTGCGTCTCGTGCACATGTGTCCCGAATGCTACTGATAATATTTCTTTGTTTTCAGCGTCCTTGCAATGCCAATTACTCAAACTCTTTCCGATCTTTGTCCGAGTTTCTTGTATCCAAAATAAGTGGTATCTAGTCAAATGTTACTACCATTTATGAAATAAAGGCGAACAATTTCACTGTCCAGAGTAAAAAAAAGACTCATTGTTTTGTTGTTGCTGATGCCGCTGTTGATGATGATGGGCGGTGGTGATTTTCATTGATGATCTTGTTCTGAAAGTTCTTTTAATGAAATGTTTCTATTTCAAATGCATTTGTACGTTTTCATCACCAAAATACTTTGCTTATGAAGATGATAGCCTCTTACTGTCCCCACCATCACCAAAATACTTTGGTTATGAAGTTGATAGCCCCTTACTGTCCCCACCCAGGGATAACACAAATCCGGGTCTCCAGAGACAAGGAGAAAGGGGATTTTCTTTCTTAACAGTTTGTTTTCCCCTTCAAGACTTTTCCAAGCTCTTGATCGTCACAAACCTTAACTTGTGGAAACATCAGATTGAAGGCAATATCCTGGGATCGTGCAGAAATGAATGTGCTAAGGATTCGGACTTCTGAATGTTGAATCGTCTCCTCCAGCTTTGGGATCGAAAAAGTCTATTCGGTGCTTTGTCAACTGAACTAGGCTAAATCTGGTGATCTTCATCTTTCCAAGTCCTACCCACCTCAAATTTACCTCAAGGCATTTCACATTTTGACGACCAAAGCGTCCCACTTCATCGATAACTGTAGCTCTTTTCAAATTGTTTTGCTAAGAAAGCGGCCATCTATTTTGAGACAAATTTTTCATACTGCATCTTGAACAGATATGGAGAGCGTGACTTGAACAGCATCCACACTACATCTCCTAGAATCCGATTCACTGGAATTCTACGATCTGCAGAGCAGAAGAAAAGCTGTGGCACACCAACAAAAACGTACATCCGAAGAGGGAAAGGGATCTATTCAGAAGCGTGAAAAGGTATCTGGTTGTGCACAAAAATAATCACTGCACAGCTTTAAAGTGTTCAAACTCTCTCTCTCTCTCTCTCTCTCTCTCTCTCTCTCTCTCTCTCTCTCTCTCTCTCTCTCTCACGCGCGTGCGCACACACACACACTCACAGATGGATCTATGAATATTCTCAATGTAGCTCCGTACCACTAATTGAAGACTATGCTCACTATAACTCACGGACAATCTCTGCGTGTATGCGTGTTGTGTACGTGCGTGCATTTGTGGCTATCTCTACACTTATTCAATTCCCCACCCTGAATTACTCCCTGTGTGTGTGTGTGAGAGAGAGAGAGAGAGAGAGAGAGGAGAGAGGAGAGAGAGAGAGAGAGAGAGAGAGAGAGAGAGAGAGAGCACTGAAGAATCACATCAGAAATTCAACACAATGGGAAGGTACTGTCTGATTTGCATTTGTGATCCAAAAAAGAACCCACTTCTATCTGTTCTACAGCATGACGTGGAGTGTTCACCCCCGCCACGCCATATGAATACATCAGCTCCTTCGCTTTTGTTTTTTGTTTTTTACCACAGGATACTTCGTAGGCTAAGCGTTTGGGCACAGAGTTCGTACTAAGATACTGTGGGTTCAAATCCTGCTTCGGTTCAACAAGTGTAATGGCTCCGAGAGTGTCAGTTGAGCGTTTAATATGTGCCCATCTCTTTTCACCTGTGACAATTAGTTACCTGTGTCACCTTTGGTGCGCGCCGACATTAAACGTCAATGTGACCTTTACCGCAAAGGGGGTCTGCTAACATTTCCTAACAATCCAATGGCGGTGACATGCTAATCTCACCACCAGAACGGTTGTAATGAGTGGGCGTCGTTCTTGTGGTGGTTCTCGCTGTTGTTGTTGTTGTTGTTTCAAAATGAGCACGTCCAAGGTAAGTGCCGATAACAACGAAGGTCGGAATGATGCATCGCTAAAGAAAGGTGACCATTCAAACCGTCAACAGATTTCTACTGAAATCCTGTTTTGATACCTGTTTCGAAAGCCGTCTCCTCTCTCACTTCTTTCTAAGTATGTGCAGAAAAATATTCGTGTGTGTGTGTCTGTCTGTCTGTGAGGGTGGTGGTAGCGGTGGTGTGTGAGGAGGGGGGGGGGGGGGTACGTGCACATGCATGTATGCGTGGATGAGGGCAGGGAATAGGGGGCGCAAAAGAAGGCGCGAGGGGGAGGGGGGAGCAGACTCCGTGGAGAAGGCAGTTTTATTTGAGACCCCCCAAAAAAAAGACAGAAAAAAAAAAGAGAAAAGAAACAAAACTTACCGTATCTAATCAAATGCCTGCTGGGCATAACATATTTACAAGAAAGAAGATGGAGGAACATAAAATGAGAGAAACGTTTGGAACAATATTTCACTTCTCTCGGGGACCCAGTAGAGATGTTTTTTTCCATTAAGACATGATAGCAATGGAGTGGAGGGGGAAAAACAACGTTGACGAAGAGTAATGGGACGAGGGAACTGGTCAAGAAAGAATGATGCTAAGCTTACATATTCATTCAACCTGAAAATTGCTGCGAATTAGCAATAGAGAAAAACGGGCTGACATAGAAATGAGAGGAGGGGGTAGGGGTGCGATATATATATATATATATATATATATATATATATATATTCAATTGTAAACAAAGCTTGCTCTTATGTCTTAGATTGAAGAAATATGGGGAAATAAGCATTCATATCTGCAGTGTCAGTTAATACTGCCTAACTAACAGTATGTGCTCAAGTGGTGGATGGGGAAAAATAAAATAAATGCTTTTCAAAATGAGCCTTCAGCAAGCCTATAATCTCCAATAAGGAGGAAACTCACTAACACATAACTCCTGGTCATATACCGATATTTCGAAACCTGGTTGTTTCTCCTCAGTGACCGCGGTAAGTGGTAATGTGACTACTCTGCCTTTTCGGTTTTAAAAAGAATGCTATCCCAGAAAAGGCTGGTGTGCAATACCGTAGTATGTTTGTTGAGGTTTCAAAAAAAAAAAAAACCAAAGGTGCCACCTAAGAAGCAAAAGAAAATCATGAAAGAGCAAAACAAGCTACATTTTCTTGTGAAAAGTAGAAAATATAAAAAGATAACCTGTTAAGACACAAGTGCTGAGGGCCAGTTCTTGGAATGAATCCGCAAGGGACTAAATTACAAAAAACTAATAAATTCCAAGGACAAGTACCGAGCACCATTCCAGCAACTTACAGAGCAGCTTGGTGTTGCAATGACTGCAAGAAATATTCAATTATAAACAAAGCTTGCTCTTATATATATATATATATATATATATATATATATATATATATATATATATATATATATATATATATATATATATTTTGGACGTTTATGCGAGAAATAATTTTGTAGAAATATAAACAGACGGAGAGTGACAGTGGCACACTGAAAGAAAGAAAGAAAGAAAAGAACATTCATGAAGAAATGGGAAACTGATTCTAGCGGGAAGAATAGATTAGAAGAAACGAAACAGCAAGCACACAAATGGAAGAGAGAGAGAGAGAGAGAAAGAGAGAGAGAGAGAGAGAGAGAGAGAGAGAGAGAGAGAGAGAGAGAGAGAGAGAGAGAGGAGAGAGAGAGAGAAGTGGGGGGAAAAAAGGAATATCGAAAATAAGATATGTAGGATGGTGGGAACGAAGGAACGAACACACAGCGAAGAAAGAAAGAAAGAAAGAAAGAAAGAAAGAAGGAGGAAAAAAGACAAGCGATAAAGAACAACAGCCATCAAAGCAAACAACAGAATACCCCTAAGATTGTGTTTCCACCGCAGGCAGAGGGCCTGCCGTCGCCTTTGTCACAGCCCAGATATCCCATCACGGTGCCAAATGAGGGTCCTTTCTCCCCAGCTAAGGCCCACTGTTCTGCTGTAATTGCTGCCATCCCAACAGTCTGACAGATTCTCAAAGATCGGAGTAAATGATCTTCGGCAGGCAATAAAAACAAAGCAAACAAAAAAAACAGCAATAGCATTTACAGTGATTGCGCCAGCGCCTGGGAGGTTCTGCGGTTGGTCCATCGACAGGAGGAGAGACGAAATGACACAAATGTTTTGTGGAGGTATAGGTTGCTGAAAGAAGTGTCTGGGTTTTTTTTTTCTTTTCTTTTCTTTTCTTTTTTTTTTCCAACTAAAACGACTAAGTATTGTCAATCATATTCACCAACAACAAAAAATGCCGTACCAATCTTACATTCAGTCAAGCAATTGAAGGTAATTCGTCTTTTTTCTCTATTTATGATCTCTGTTGTTCTCTGTTGCGACAAATTAACTTTCACAAAGAAAAAAATATCGAAAAGGGTCTAGACACGTTTCCTTAACCGAGCAGATGTAATATTATAACACGGTGCTTGTGTTGGCTTTCTTCTTCGCGCAGTTTTGCGTTCAAACTATCTTGCAACAGCATTGAACTTCTGAGATTACAAAAAAACGGTTACAGAGAGCATGGTGTTTGGTTATTACTGAGTTACATTAAAATGGAAGGTGTACACCGTTCTGTGAAGCTATTCAGATTCCAAGATCATAGAAAGACAAAAGCAATTTTGTGAAGCTATTCAGATTCCAAGTTCATAGAAAGACAAAAGAAAACAATATAAATCTGTTTTTGACATGCACAAGCTAGCTTACAAGCTCTCCTTTCTTTTCAAATAATACTTTATTCGCAAAATGTCTACAAAAGCATATACGGACTCTTATCTCTGCCTTTTTTGACGAAAAGAGAACAGAAAACTTAGCATTCCATGATTAGCAAACCATCCGCATACATTTTGTTTCCTTGAGAGAAAGACAGACAGAACAGACAGAACAGACAGACAGAGACAGAGAGAGAGAGAGAGAACAAAAATATATGTATTGTGGATAGTATGATTATTAGTATCGAATACAAGAATCAATAAAGGAGTTTGGCCAGTGTGACAGTGACAACAGATTTACAATTTATATCAAAATGAATAAAATGCATTACAAAAGAGCACTGCACGTGTATGTACATTACCAAAGATGTATGATCTATTTCAGTACACACGACAATCTTTCCGATTTCGCGCTTGTATTTCAGAGTGCCAGTAAATAGTGTGCAACGACGGTCAATGACTGTGTTTGATAATGTTTCATCTGCTCTAACTTTTTTTTTCAAGAACCACACAGAACAATATGTTCACTGAAGCGGAAACACACCATTCGTTCAGACCTGTTTGAAGTGCCACCCAACACAACTTAACATTTTGACAGTTAAAAAAAAAAGCAAAAAAAAACAAAGACGTTTAATGTTTTCCTTACAAGTGTTACACAAGCAACGTTTATCAGTTGTAACTAAATCCACACGTTAAAGCAATGCATTTGTTCCAATACTAACGTGCATTATGCGGATCTGAAGCCCGTTCACTTTCACGCCTTTACTTTTGTCAAGTTTTGTTTTTCAATGACGTCCCGTTGTACATTTTGTGTCCGTCGTTTGTCCCGACTCTGACAAGAAATAATTCGCCTGTTTTTCATCTTCGGACGAGCTGTTATAAAACTGTTTTTGCATCAGGTTCAGAAACATTGCTCAGATGTCAATGAAGACAGTATCTCCAAATTCTGACCATGTCATGTCATTGACTTCGGCTTTTCGAATTTGGACGGTGCAAACGTACTCATTCGTGAAAACAGTAACGTTTCTTTCTGAAAATTGTTTTGTGAAGGACAGAGGCTATTATTTTTTTACAAATATTTCATGTTTTGGGGGTAAGCATCAATGAAAGGTCTTGAGAGACGAAAAGCGCCAAATACAGCCTTAACTCTCAATGAGACTCACCAACGTTAAGTCCTCACTCATCGAAGACAGCAGCGGAAACCACTTCATGGAAGGCACTTTCGGACTGAACAGCTGGACTGAGTGATGTGAAAGGGATCCTGGACTTCCGCCCCGCGTTCCCACTTTTTCATAGGAGTGTAAATGTAGATGTGAATGTAACTTGATTCCACCTAGTACTAACCTCTTGAAACACATACTCACAATTAAATCACTGAAAGCCGTCATCATCATCCTCTCTCTCTCTCTCTCTCTCTCCTCTCTCTCTCTCTCTCTCTCTCTCTCTCTCTCCTCTCTCTCTCTCTCTCTCTCTCTGTAGTTCTAGTCACTTTTTGTATGCTTCTTTTGGTGCCTTATCTTATTTTGCATTGTTGACCCTACTCAGGGCGAGGACTGGATGTAAAAAAAAAAGCACGTCAGTGCTTATCTATTATCCTCGTAAATAAAGAATTTTGTCTTGTCGTGTCTTCTCTCTCTCTCTCTCTCTCTCTCTCTCTCTCTCTCTCTCTCTCTCTCTCTCTCTGTGTGTGTGTGTGTGTGTGTGTGTGTGTGTGTGTGTGTGTGTGTGTGTGTGTGTGTGTGTGTGTGTGTGTGTGTGTGGTCACACACACACACACACACACACACACACACACACACACACACACACACACACACACACACACACACACACGCCATGATCTTCTCCAATGATAACTAACAATTGAAAACTAGCGGTGATCAATTTGCTTGCACGTCAATAACAAGATTTCATTATGCGGTCGCTATTCTTGGGTGAGTTAGTCAGTGCATATTGTTTAGCTTGCCATCAGTCCCACGCGGAGAGAGAGAAGAGAGAGAGAGAGAGAGAGAGAGAGAGAGAGAGAGAGAGAGAGAGAGAGAGAGAGAGAGAGAGAGAGAGAGAGAGAGAGATTCTCCGTGATGATTCCAGATATTTTCCGGCGAAAAAGGGAGAAAAGTTACTCTAACAGAATCTCGTCCCTGTTTGTTTGTTGTTGTTTTTAACTAACGAGATGCAACACTCATGAAAATCGTCATTTTCTCCCGGCGAAAATCCACATGGGGCGAATGTTGTCGGATCCATTGTGAGGGTTTCTACACCTTCAAAATCCACCCAGACACCAGCACTGTGCAGAGGGATCCCATCCCACGCCAAAGGTTGAAGATCTGCCTGTGCTTCAAGAAGAGGTTGAAAAGAAGGTGCAAATCCTGAAAGCAGGAACATCCCCAGGAGCTTGCTGAGTGAGATACAGCGAAAAGAAATCAAGCCTTCTGACTCTAAACGCCTGAGAAGAGTGTTCTGTGTGTACACTGAAAATTAAGACTAACAAGTCCATCTGGAGCGGAATGGGCGCATTGCTAAGCCCTACAGAGCGTCTGCCGGCAACCATCAGAAGATGGAAGCTGGCCTGAGTTGGCCATCTCACCTGACACGACACCCTCGCCCGGATCATCCCGCTGACCATCTGGAGGAAAGTCGGTGCCGTGACCGTCAGAGGGACAGATGGCTGGCCACCAACACACAATGACACACCCTGGCATGCCACACCTGGCTGACCACCAACACACAATGACACACCTTGCCATGCCACACCTGGCTGACCACCAACACACAATGACACACCTTGCCATGCCACACCTGGCTGACCACCAACACACAATGACACACCTTGGCATGCGATTACCTGGCTGACCACCAACACACAATGACACACCTTGGCATCCACACCTGCGCCGCAGAAACTCGAGGACTGTTTTAAGCTGCTTCATCCATTCGTCTTTCCTTCCCCCCTCTCCTCCCCCTCCCCTCCTCCCTTTTCCTCCCTATCCCCCTCCCCCGCCCCCCCCCCCCCCCCCCCACCCCCTGAGAGCTGCTAAGGCAAGGGTCTGACGAGAACTGAGCTCTCACTTCACCTTAATTGACGTCTGTGATTCCCTTACATTGTGAACTATGAAGAGCAAAGAACCAATCAACAAAAAGTGATATATCAACAAAGTGAAAGGGTCTAGGTATGGCGGTGAAAAGCCACTTTGTCGAACATGAAAATAACCTTCGTCTGCATTTGAAGAACTGAAGGATCTCTCCTCTCTCTCTCTCTCTCTCTCTCTCTCTCTCTCTCTCTCTCTCTCTCCTCTCTCTCTCTCTCTCTCTCTCTCTCAAAGGAATGATTTCGTTTTTATAGATATTTTTATAATTTGACAGTTCAGTATGTTGATGGACGTAAAATAAAAAAATATATTCCGTGACGAGCACAGTCCATTCCACCTGGGGTTTTTTTTTGTTTTGTTGTTGTTGTTGTTGTTTTGTTTTTTGTTTTTTGTCGTTGTTGTTGTTGTGGGGTTGTTTTTGTTTTTGTTTTTGTTTTTTTAAGTCCCTTTAAACATTCCAAGGTTCAGTTTAAAGAGACGGACAGAGAGACAGATGTGACGAGAGAAGCAGCCAGAGAGACATTGCCATGGCGAAGTGATTAGCGTCGCGGACTCCCGGCTGGGAGGTCGTGGGTTCGAATCCCATCAGAGTCATGTGGGTTTTTCCGTCGGGGTCACCGGTATCGGCGAGTCCATGGGGGCTGTCGTTGGACGGACGTGGTGGCGCCCTCCGGAGGGAGAGCTCACTCACGCCGGCTAAGCGACTAAGCAATTATTGTCGTCAGTAGGGGGCTTAGTAGGTGGTGTCCTGCATATGTTAGATCAGAACAGGTGCCACTAAACACCACCGAAGTGACTCGGCAGCAGTGCAGTGTCTCCTCCGGTGGGTTGCCTCTTGACGACTTGACATTGACTGTTCCCTGTGGATTGCCGGGGCCGGGGTCGCGGCGGGGCCGACCGGCTGTGGCTGTGGACGGGGTGTCGGAATGAGCGGCGTGGGTGCACTGCCTCTGAGGTGGCGCAGAGGTTGGGACAGCATAAAAGAAGAAAAAAAAAAGAAAGAAAAGAAGAAGAAAAAAAAGAATTGAGTGAATAGATAAATGAAAAACGACATCAGACAGGAAGGAATGTAAGAAGCAAACACAGAAAACAAGAAACAAAGAAAGAAGGAAGGAAAGACAGAAAGAGAGATGCCATTTCGATCAGAGAGCTTGACGTCATCTTTGTCACAGAAGGGACTCCCTGTCACCGTCCCAAATGACCCTTCTTTCTCCCCCAGCTAACCCCCGCAGTTCTGCTGAAATTGCTAGCACCAAGACAGCCGGGCAGCTGCACAAAGATCGTGTAAATGAGCTTTAGCATGCTGCAAAAACAAACAATAAACAAGCAATAACCCTCACGATGATTGCAGCAGGCCTGCAAAGACCGGTTTTTGTTTTTTTAACCAACGTGACGGGTGACAAACACCATTAATATTTTGCTCATCTCTAAGGTGCTAAGAAAAAAATGTCTTTTTTGGGGGGGGATGGAATGATGAAATATGTCATAAATTTGAGTCACCTCAAATTAAAAGGATGAAAGAAAGACCGATCTTTTCGAGAGTATTTCATGTTCATCTACATCACATAGATTCAGGATCTGTCATTGCGACAAATGAACTTTATTTCCACCATCTTCGAAAAGAGCCAAATAACTCCAGTTTTGTTTTGTTTTTGTTTTTTTAATCGATTCCTGTCAGTCACGTGTGTGTGTGTGTGTGTGTGTGTGTGTGTGTGTGTGTGTTGTGTGTGTGTGTGTGTGTGTGTGTGTGTGTGTATGTGTGTGTGTGTGTTTGTTCATTTGTTTGTGTGTGTGTGTGCGCGCATGCATGTGTGTGTGTGTGTGTGTGTGTGTGTGTGTGTGTGTGTGTGTGTGTGTGTGTGTGTGTGTGTGTGTGTGTTTCAAATTTCATGTTCATCTACATCACATAGATTCAGGATCTGTCTTTGCGACAAATTGTGTGTGTGTGTGTGGTTGTTCATTTGTTTGTGTGTGTGTGCGCGCATGCATGTGTGTGTGTGTGTGTGTGTGTGTGTGTGTGTGGTGTGTGTGTGTGTGGTGTGTGTGTGTGTGTGTGTGTGTGTGTCTGTGTGTGTGTGTGTGTGTGTGTGTGTGTGTGTCTGTTCATTTGTTTGTGTGTGTTTCAAAATGTCAGTACAACCTTGAGTTAATCTGACAATAAATTGGTTTCAGTCAGTCAGTGTTTCAAATTTAACGTTTATCCACTCTAGGCGATATCAGACGAAAAAAAAAAAAAAACACCACCACCCTATTAACCCCAAATCAAACAAACAAACCAACCAAACCCTAATAATGAAACTATAGGAAATTACAGACAGTTTTGATGTGGGAGAGAAGAATGAGAGGTAGCGGACGGATGAAAATGGTCCTTCCGTATATTTCATGTAGAATAAGCAATAGCTATATGACTGATCACTTAAAAGTAACCTTATGAGATGGTAAATGTGGGAAGCTGTAAGTAAAACTCGTTGATAAAGAAAGAAAGAATTCATAGGTTAATACAGGTGATTCAAAAATGTTTCTTATAGTATATGTAGAAAGCATGGGTGTGAATTATTTGACAGCGGCACAAGAGAGAATATGATCAGCTGTCATGTTCTGTCTGCAAACACATGAGGCGTTTTTACTGAATTTTGACGTGACAACACTTTCAACTGTCAGGGTTTAATACAATCCTACAAATAAATACCATACCTCTTTTTTTTAAAAATTTAAAAAGGAAGAAAGAAAGAAAAACTATCGTTGCAGGCCGGAGAGGAGATGGGATCCTTTACGAAAGATTTAAAAAAAAAAAAAAAAAAAAAAAGTTAACACTTCGAACGAAGCTGGTAGTTGTCTCGCTTGTCTTCGTTCTAAATGCAGAAGGGGGAAAAAAGCGTTTCAAGTTCTGTGACTCACTGGTAACAGCATTTTCAGTGTCTCCTTTCAGTTTTCAGAGTCGTCACAACCCGCAGTCAGTCGTACAGGACTCTTTCAGGGATCATTCCATGTGGAGGGGAATCGTGAACAAATATTGTATTAGCCACATACAAGAGATCCGTGATGTACAAAACATGTACAGCAGCTTATCGCACGACAGCAAGTTTTCATTGGTTAAAGCACCGACGAATGAAACTAAGCGGTGTTAAGGACGTCGGCGGTCCTGCATAATTTTCATGTCCCGATCACCAAAACATGGGAGAGAGAGAGAGAGAGAGAGAGAGAGAGAGAGAGAGATTAACAAAAATTACATTACAAACCGATATAGTAAACAAACATTATGTGTGTGTGTGTGTGTGTGTATGTGTGAAAAGTTTGCAATTCACAGTTAATAATGCGAGGTTCTAGAATAACATTAGTATGGGTACCCGGTTACTGTAATCTCCGAGGAAATGAACTGACTGATATCTGTGGAAAAACAGGCTTCAATGTGCAAATCGAATACAGTTTCATGTGATATTCCTTATTCGGTTCTTGAAGTAAACAATATTCTGACAAAAGCACTTTGGGACCAGAGAAAAACGCAGTACCTTGAAGCTGCCATTTAGAATAACAGATGGGATCTTTATGCCCCAATCAGTCATTGTGTAAGTCCGCCAGGTTCTATTCCGAATCTAATTCATTACACAGAATACGGGTGGATGGTTGGTTAGGCAGGGTTTTAGAACCATCTCCTTTGTGTGTCTGGGGTCAAAAACTTAATGTATCTCATTTTTTACTTGAATGTTCCACAAGTGTATATTCAATGTCTTCATGATGAAATTTTATCTAAAAGTCTACCTTTAACACTGCATAGTGTTTTTTTTTTTTTGCCCCAACCCAGAAAATGGGTGGAGTCTAGCCAGTCTACATCTGATAAAGTCTCATCCACTTGGCAGATTTTTCTAACGGAATTGTTTCCGGGTTTGGGTCTTCTTTTTCCGTTTCTTTCTTTTGGGATTAGTGGTCTGATGTACACGTACAGCACAGAATTTGTTACATAACATAGCTGTGCTACTCTCATGTGCACTAGGTAGCATTATTCCATTTATGAAACTTTTACATATGCTGTGCGCGCACTAGAGAGAGAGACATTGACAGAGACACAGACAGAGAGAATTTGGTTTCGTTTGCATGTGAGCGCATGTTGTACGTGCATCCATACGTTTTTGTGCGAGTGTGTTTTGAGTGTGCGTGTGTGGGGAAGGGGGAGGGGGGCACGGTTTGTGTGTGTGTGCATGCGAAAAGAGAGAGATTTGGTTTTATTTGTCTGCGAGTGCATATAATGTGCGTGCACGCATTCATGCGAGTATGGGAAGGGGAAGTGTGGGCTTTTTGTGTGTGAGTGTGTGTTTGGTGGTGGTGATTTGTGTGCGTGTGTGAGAGAGTGAGTTTCAATTTTCAGTACAGTTAAGATGTAATTCGTTTAATTTTCACAATTTCTGATTTTATTATTTTACTTATAAATATTAAATGTTTCCCGTTACGTTTCCTTTGATTTTTATGTCATTCAGATGTTACTTGTATTATACCACTCAACACTTGCTAGGGATCAGATATTTTATTATATACCACTCAACACTTGCTAGGGATCAGATATTTTATTATATACCACTCAACACTTGCTAGGGATCAGATATTTTATTATATACCACTCAACACTTGCTAGGGATCAGATATTTTATTATATACTACTCAACACTTGCTAGGGATCAGATATTCAACACACTGTAATCGTCCAGAATATTTGTCAATCAAAACTCAAACGGTCAGAGACTGTTAATTAGTTATTATTTCATCCAAACCAAACAAATCAACCAAAACTCAAACGGTCAAATGCTGTTAATTAGTCATTATTTCATCCAAACCAAACAAAAATGAGGGAAATTCCATCAGATAAACCAAGAAACAGAATGGACAAATGACACAACCCTAAAAGCCACCTGAAACGGGGCATGGAAGGGAAGAGTCAACCTGAACAATCCACTGCTGTCTGTGTGGAATTGAGAATGAATGGACTCTCAGTAATGTGTGTGACCACCACGGGCTGCGATCACAGCTCTACAACGCCTCCTCGTGCTGCAGATGAGGTTCCTGATCTGCTGCTGGGGGATTCTGGCCCATTCTTCCTGGAGGGCAACTCCAAGGTCATGGATGCTCTGAGGCAGCTGTTCACGTGCTTGGACAGCTCGCCCAATGATATCCCAGACATGCTCAATCGGATTGAGGTCTGGTGAGCGTGCAGGCCACTCCAAGCGTGCAATTCCCTCATTGTGAAGGTACTGGTTGACAATGTGGGCACGGTGAGGACGGGCATTGTCATCCACAAGGATGAAGTCGGGACCAATGGCACCAGCGTAGGGTCGGACAATGGGGTGAAGAACCTCGTCAAGATATCGGACTGCGTTCATTGTGCCATTCTCCATCACCAGCAGATCGGTTTTGCCTTGCATTGAAATGCCTTCCTACACCATTACTGAGCCACCCCATAGCGGTCATGCTGAGCAATGAAGTTGGGATGGAATCGTTCATTCTGCCTTCGCCACACCCTCCTTCTCCGGTCAGTCACGTCCAAACAAAACCTGGACTCATCACAGAACAAAACTAGAGTCCAGTTTGCAGCAGTCCAGCCTTGGTGCTCCAGTGCCCACAGCAACCTTGCTTGTTTACGTTGTCTGATCAATGGAAGCCGAATTGCTGGGGCCCTTGAATGAAGACCACCGTCGTGAAGCCTTCTCCTGACTGTCTGGGTTGACACCCGGTTCCCTGATGCGTTCTGGGGGTCATGTTGCAGCTGTGTGGCATTGTGGAAAGGATTTCTTCGTGCCTGGACAAGGAAATATCGGTCCTCTCGCTGGGTTGTGACACGTGGGTGACCTCCAGAATGTCGTGGAGTGACTGTCCCTGTTGTTTGATATCGGTTCCACATACGGGAAACAACCCTCTGGGATACGCCCAAGACTCCAGCAACCTCTCGTTGCGTTGACCCTCCTAGCAGCATCCCAATTCCTCTCGCCATATCTTCTGTGGAAAGGCGTCGTCTTTGTGCTTGCTGTTCCATTGTGGTGCGATAAACACTGCCCGAATCACACTTAACCACCGTTTGCTGGTCCCAAAACAGCAAATGTGACGCTGACCTCTCCCCCTGTTTACCCCCAGAATGAGGGGTCACTCAATTCACGTGCTCACCATGCTGCATGTTCCAGCGTGAAGGTGCAGGCAACAGTGTGATTGTCTTTCACATTGGTTTGTGTTGCTGGATCACGTGTTTATTGAAGTCAGTTCAAAATGATTTTTTTCATACACTGTTTTTAATTGCTGATCCCTAGCAAGTGTTGAGTGGTATATTTTGGTTTCTCATTAATTTTTAAGGTTTTTAAATATCAGTACAAAAAACATGTTCATCCGACAGTATACGGTTTCGGTCAGTCAGTGTGCGTGTTATAACTGACTGGGTGTGCTGTGAGTGAGCAAATGAGATCGTGTGTGTGTTGCAAGTGAATAAATGCATGTTTGTGTGTGCATGCGAGTTTGTGTGCGAGCGAGTAGGTATGTGTCATATGCCATGTATGCGTGTGTGTGTGTGTGTGTGTGTGTGCGTGTTCATACACACATGCACCAGAGAGAGGAACATCAAAGATACTGATGCGAGTATAGAGAGTTTATTTGTTTCAAAAGTCATCCATGAATCCACAAAAAGTCACCAATAACGAATCTACTTTGCACAACAGTTAACAAAAACTGGTAAGAAAACAGAATTTTGTCCCATGCTTTTTTCCTCTTGCTTTTTTCCTCTCCAAACTCTTCCGAGGCCACGCCTAACAAACCTAAACAAATAAAAACAATCCACAAGTTTTGTTGTTGCTTTGTTTTATATATAGATATATAATATGCTTTGCTTAATTCATCCAGGTGGAGGATTCAATCCACTTTCAACATGAACTTGACATTAATAAAGAAATAAAAGAATGCCAACCTTTGATGGATCACAGGCAATGGCACATACCACATTTATTCAGTAGAATGACCCAGTGTGCAAAGATTAATTAATCTCTAGTGGCAGTATATACATACATCCAGAGATGTCAACCTCCATACAATCAGACACAAAGCAAAATTAAAAAAACATGTTTTTTTTTTTATTGTTTTTCTTTCAGTTAGCTCAAACAGGGCAATGTCACATCAAACAGGTTGTCGACAGCCACTGTTCTTGAAAATCAGTGTCAAAAAGTCTAAAAAGAAATTGTTCTTGAAAACCAGTCAGTTCTCATAAAGGAGATGCTAAACCTGACAGCTGCCAATCATATACATGAGCAGTTGACATCTCTATAAGCGGTAAGAGTACAAACACCAACCAACTGAAGCCGAGCTGTGGTACAGACATTGACGGAATGACTTCTGCCCATATTGGTCAACAAGAGAGAGCACTCACTGCAGAGTCACCGAGTGCTTGAGCAACAAGACATACAGCTTCCTGACAGGAAAGGTACAACACTACGGAGACATGACAAAGGACACAGGATCTCCTGGTAAAAAAAAGATTGCAATTGTTATCTGATAGCTGCCAACCTTTAAAAAAAAAAAAACACGACATTTTGTTATCCCCTGCTGGATAGAAGTGGGAACTGAAATAAAGTGGGGTCAGCAACAAGAAGGGGGGGGGGGGGGTGGCAGAGAGGTGGAGACATAAGGGTCAGGGAAACGTTATGATTCACTCCGACGATGGTGGAGGTCAGTAGGCCACTGAGTGAAGCCGAGGTACTCGTCACCTGATCAACAAGAGTCAGTTCCATGATATGTATGGAACAACCCGTTCATGTCAGAACACAGAGTTCAGGAGTGACACAGTGTAGAGAATGGAGAGGAAGAGGGGTTCTTCTTCTTCCTTTCTTCCATTTCTCTTCTTTTCCTGTTTTAGCAAAATGGGGAGTTAATTTCATACTGGTGCCTTAAATCGCTTGACTAAAGTGTATGTCCGTAAGAAGGAGCTGGCAGCCACATTGTCAGCTACAGGAATGAGCATTTCAAAAGCAAAACAACCAAAAGGGTGAAGCACACAGCGCACATCTACATCATGCAATGGACTATCTTTTCTTTCTTTTTTTTTTTACGTTATCTTAGAATAGAGATGTTATTTTCTTGTAGTCTGTCTTTAAAAATTCACAACTATCTCATGTTACTTACCAGTTATAATGTTTTTGCATGAACATTTGAAAGTCTTCCACCTAACTATTGTTTTAAGGTTTCCCCGATTTTTCCTTCATTACCGTGTTTGTAGACATTAATTACACTCTAAAACTGAAATCAATTCAAGACGTTAGAAGACGGATCTCCGACATCATTAGAAGATCATGGTTTTGAATATAGACTTTTTTTTTCCCTCTAAAACTGATTAACTGCAATTTCTTAATCTCATTAGATTCTCTTAAATGCCATGTTCAAATTATAAGCTACAAAATCTTTGTGAAAAAAACTCATTTCAATAGAATTCCCTCTTCCCCCTTCCTGCCTTCGCCCGCTACGTCCCCTCCATAACCCCTTCCTGCCTTCGTCCCCCTCCATAACCCCTTCCTGCCTTCGCCCGCTACGTCCCCCTCCATAACCCTTCCTGCCTTCGTCCCCCTCCATAACCCCCTCCTGCCTTCGCCCGCTACGTCCCCCTCCATAACCCCTCCTGCCTTCGCCCGCTACGTCCCCCTCCATAACCCCTCCTGCCTTCGCCCGCTACGTCCCCCTCCATAACCCTTCCTGCCTTCGTCCCCCTCCATAACCCCTTCCTGCCTTCGCCCCCCTCCATAACCCCTTCCTGCCTTCGCCCGCTACGTCCCCTCCATAACCCCTTCCTGCCTTCGCCCGCTACGTCCCCTCCATAACCCCTTCCTGCCTTCGCCCGCTACGTCCCCCTCCATAACCCCTTCCTGCCTTCGCCCGCTACGTCCCCTCCATAACCCCTTCCTGCCTTCGCCCGCTACGTCCCCCTCCATAACCTCTTCCTGCCTTCGCCGCTACGTCCCCCTCCATAACCCCTTCCTGCCTTCGCCCGCTACGTCCCCTCCATAACCCCTTCCTGCCTTCGTCCCCTCCATAACCCCTTCCTGCCTTCGTCCCCCTCCATAACCCCTTCCTGCCTTCGTCCCCCTCCATAACCCCTTCCTGCCTTCGTCCCCTCCATAACCCCTTCCTGCCTTCGTCCCCTCCATAACCCCTTCCTGCCTTCGCCCGCTACGTCCCCCTCCATAACCCCTTCCTGCCTTCACCCGCTACGTCCCCCTCCATAACCCTTCCTGCCTTCGCCCGCTACGTCCCCTCCATAACCTCTTCCTGCCTTCACCCGCTACGTCCCCCTCCATAACCTCTTCCTGCCTTCACCCGCTACGTCCCCCTCCATAACCCCTTCCTGCCTTCGCCCGCTACGTCCCCCTCCATAACCCCTTCCTGCCTTCGCCCGCTACGTCCCCCTCCATAACCTCTTCTTTCCATCTTGCAAACAGCCATACCATTTGGGGAATTTACTTCCTTCTCTCATAACACCAATGACAATGTGGATAACAATAACGACATTCAGTTAATCAGTTTAGGTCTATGACTGCTCAAAAAGGCGGTTATGAAACCTTCTTCCCATGGCGTCACCTAACAGTAAACTTGGATTTAGATTGGGACTGGACCAACAAGGCTCAACCTGACGATTGTGACCACGGTAACACAGCAATTGAGCCCGAAAATGCCTCCTCACCCCAATCAAAAGGCAAGAGTTTGAAACGATAAGCAGGCTTTGAAACGAGAAGTCACAAACTTCCCAACTGGTTGCAAAAAAAAAAAAGCTGCCAGTTTAACAAGTCTTGACATTTTTTACCACACACATGAACATGCACGCGCACACACACACGCACACACACAACACACACACACGACACACACACACACAAACACACACACACACACTAAACACACAAATCACACACACAAAACACACACATATCAATATCAATCGACACCGCAGCATTTTTTTTCTAAACAACCATATTTTGGTAGATTTGTCGAGGACAGCGGATCACATGAAAAGATCAATGGTTCATCATCACTTGTCAAGGACAGCGGATCACATGAAAAGATCAATGGTTCATCATCACCTGTGACCTTTCAGCCACCAAAGAGAGCCATTTGTAGCCACCCACTGTTTGTTGCCATTGGAAAGTCTCTGCCTGCACAGATCTTATTACAACAGAAAAACATGCCTAGGTTGATGCTGCCAATATTCACAGGAATTAGAGAAGTGTCTAAGCTTATCACACACACACACACACACACACACACACATCTTAGAGACACAGAGAGAGAAAGAGAGAGCCAGGCAACCGAGATAAACTTCAAATATTCTCAACAGAAAAAAAACACACCTGGCAGACTACGTATGAACCACAGAAGGTCAAGGTGAAGGGCCAGGCCTGATATGTTATAACAAGGAATTCCTTTGCAACAAAATATGGCTCCATTTTCAAAGCACCGTCATGTCCAATCAAGAAAACAATCCATTTAAAAAAAATGACCCAATCTGCTGCAATTTAAAAAAAAAAAACTTTTCTTTCCCAGGAAAACTACAATTTAGAACTTTGACTCTCATAAGTACATCCACTGTCAAAATTTGCAGATGTTACAAATTACATATTGAACTCTACAATTAGGACAAGGATGATAGATCAGGAAAACAGACTTTATATACAATGGAAAGATTGAAGGTAAGTGATCGCTCGTTCATTTTCGTCGTAATAATTGTTTTGCATCTTGCCTGAAGAAGACCTAAGAGGTCGAAACGCGTCGTGTATTGTCTTGTAATTCGTTTGTCCACGCTTTTTGGGCGGTTGGCTAACATTTATTTAAGACCAGTTCAGAAAACAAAACGCTGTACTGACTGACTGACTGTTGCTTATTTTTCAACCGTTCTTCTTTTTGAAGAGTTTGATCAGAATATTTCTTTTCCTACCCACAAAACAGACTTTAACACACAAAAAATAGTCATCCGGTACACTGTCAACTTTCTTAGTTAAACCATATCTTTTTTTCTACAACAAAACACACAGACGAATACTCAACACAGTTTAGTCCTCATAGAAAGAAATTTCTAAGCACCTAACACAAAACTGAAGTGGATTTTTTCATCAGTGAACAAATAGTAATTGGGTAAAATATACAAAGCTTCCTTTTATCACTGCAATTCATATCGTTGTTTTAAGTAAACATTACAACAAAATCATACCAACTGTGTCTCCAAGCATAAATCTCAACAACACCTTCTCCAGGTGAAAATCTCCACACACACACACACACATTTAAAGCAATCTCCTCAACATAAAGTTACCCTCTGGCACTTGCAGCCATGGCAAGAATCTTTGTAAAACACCGAAACAAAATTCAAAGTCTGAATCAAAATCACGAACGTTACTTGAATTCCAAAGAAGCAGTCTCTTTGGACGATACTCTCCGACAAGGCCTTCGTCAGTCTCATTTTTGAAACTCTAGAGTGGAGAGAGAGTATGTATGTAGAAAAAATACACAATCAAAATCACGAGACAGCAAAGAACTATTCAACTCACAACTCAAAATGGGTACAGCCCAACAGGTACAACAATCCGCCATCTGTCAGCTTTTGCCAGTGCTGTCATCACTCTCATCCAGAGAGAATTGAAAGCTTCAGAAAGAACATAAAACCGCAAGGTTCCAGGTGCGCAAATAATTCACATTTCTGGACAGATACGTGACTGAGCTCATGTTATGCACCATTACTCATCTGTGCTAGGACGCGGGTTGGGTTAAAAAAAAAGAAATTTGAAACCATGAACTGAAATTCCCATTATGCATGTTCAACATACTCTTTACCTCCTAATCGTACACAAATGAAGAGTTTTTCAACAACAGACATGATATCCAGCAAAGTTCCCATTATGCATCAGTCAAAAACTGTGTATCAAAACTATGCACCAATCGATGGCAAGTTAAATTTAGCAAAGACCAAACATGATCAAACACGCATGCAAGCTGCTGACAGATTTTCCCATCATTGGTACACACAGGAAACGTTGACAGACTGTACCATCAGCGGACGGTGACAGGGGTGAGAGAGATAAGCTGTCACAACAAACAGCAGCGTAAATGTGATCAATAAGGGAAGAAAGATCAATTACATTCCACAGCACCACCAAAACCAAAAAAAAATGCTCTGGTTCGATAGATATCAGCATCCTGCAAAAAAGAATTCAGTTTATAGTGACAACCACCCATGGACAATGGTGAGTGGGGGTGTCAACACTGCACCTACACCACCAGAATGATACCCCCCCAAGAGTTCAGCAAGCATTCCAATTCATCCATTATGCATCTGAAAGGGATCACACTATCCATCTTCCACCTTGGAGAGCCCCCAAAATGTAGCCATGCCCAGCACAGAGCAAAATGTGACTTTATAATGATCCCAGCTGCTGCAAACTTTGCTGTGTGTTGGTCCACTACGAAGTCTGTAGGTGCAGAAACACAACAAACCAGTACTGTGTTGGTCCACTACGAAGTCTGTAGGTGCAGAAACACAACAAACCAGTACTGTGTTGGTCCACTACGAAGTCTGTAGGTGCAGAAACACAAACCAGTACTGTGTTGGTCCACTACGAAGTCTGTAGGTGCAGAAACACAAACCAGTACTGTGTTGGTCCACTACGAAGTCTGTAGGTGCAGAAACACAACAAACCAGTACTGTGTTGGTCCACTACGAAGTCTGTAGGTGCAGAAACACAAACCAGTACTGTGTTGGTCCACTACGAAGTCTGTAGGTGCAGAAACACAACAAACCAGTACTGTGTTGGTCCACTACGAAGTCTGTAGGTGCAGAAACACAAACCAGTACTGTGTTGGTCCACTACGAAGTCTGTAGGTGCAGAAACACAACAAACCAGTACTGTGTTGGTCCACTACGAAGTCTGTAGGTGCAGAAACACAACAAACCAGTACTGTGTTGGTCCACTACGAAGTCTGTAGGTGCAGAAACACAAACCAGTACTGTGTTGGTCCACTACGAAGTCTGTAGGTGCAGAAACACAACAAACCAGTACTGTGTTGGTCCACTACGAAGTCTGTAGGTGCAGAAACACAACAAACCAGTACTGTGTTGGTCCACTACGAAGTCTGTAGGTGCAGAAACACAAACCAGTACTGTGTTGGTCCACTACGAAGTCTGTAGGTGCAGAAACACAACAAACCAGTACTGTGTTGGTCCACTACGAAGTCTGTAGGTGCAGAAACACAACAAACCAGTACTGTGTTGGTCCACTACGAAGTCTGTAGGTGCAGAAACACAACAAACCAGTACTGTGTTGGTCCACTACGAAGTCTGTAGGTGCAGAAACACAACAAACCAGTACTGTGTTGGTCCACTACGAAGTCTGTAGGTGCAGAAACACAACAAACCAGTACTGTGTTGGTCCACTACGAAGTCTGTAGGTGCAGAAACACAACAAACCAGTACTGTGTTGGTCCACTACGAAGTCTGTAGGTGCAGAAACACAACAAACCAGTACTGTGTTGGTCCACTACGAAGTCTGTAGGTGCAGAAACACAACAAACCAGTACTGTGTTGGTCCACTACGAAGTCTGTAGGTGCAGAAACACAACAAACCAGTACTGTGTTGGTCCACTACGAAGTCTGTAGGTGCAGAAACACAACAAACCAGTACTGTGTTGGTCCACTACGAAGTCTGTAGGTGCAGAAACACAACAAACCAGTACTGTGTTGGTCCACTACGAAGTCTGTAGGTGCAGAAACACAACAAACCAGTACTGTGTTGGTCCACTACGAAGTCTGTAGGTGCAGAAACACAACAAACCAGTACTGTGTTGGTCCACTACGAAGTCTGTAGGTGCAGAAACACAAACCAGTAAACAAACATCCATTCCTCTCAACTCAGAATCTTTTCTCACAGCAGGCACCAAGCAGGGAGGGGGGGGGGGGGGGGGGGGGAAGGGGAGAGAAGAGAGTAACAATTTACAAATGACAGGGGTTTCTTCCCCTTTTTCCTTGACGACAAAAATCCCAAACACCAAGCTGTAAACACGCCACAACTAATCCATATGAAACAGGAAAAATAAACTAGAAAACACTGAAAACAGAAGACCTTTCCAAACATGTATAGTTCAAAAAAAAAAAAAAAAAGTATTAACAATGAATAATCATTTGGTGTATTTTCTGATCCACTTTTACAAAGGAAAAGCAAATGACCACAAGAAACAAACAATATCTTATGTGTACCAGTAGTAAAACGGTTAATCTTAAATATTCAGAGTAGAATGTACTCATGAGCAGATTATCAAAAATACTGGTATGAAACGGAAGAAATTATTTAAGACATAGAACTGCTATGAGTGAATGATGTTATCAGAAACATTAAACTTGTCTCTTCTAAATTTTGCCTGGTAACAATCTTCATGAACAAGCTTTCGAAAAGACTTGAGAAAATGGGCGACGTAGATTTCATTGTTGTTGTCTTTTATGTGTGTAGCTTTTTTGTTATCCTTTTCCATTTACAGATTTAGGTTACCGATTTCCTTATCAGATGAACATGCCAGATTAGGAAATCCAACAGCAGTCATTCTGATCTGTCTACATCCCCTCCATATTTCTTTTTATCTACCACTGGTGTGTACCACATGATCACAGCCCTGTGCATCGCCTTGTGCTTTTGTACAGATCCAAGCACCCACAGCAAACTCTAAATACTACTTGTAATCACACAAAAGCAGAACAACAGCATCACCCAAGCAGTGACCACCTCTCTGAAAAACAAATAAAGAGAAAAAATAATACATTTTTGATTATGCGATATATGTCAGCAAATGAGCTATTCACTGTGTATATCAATTCTACAAGCAAAAAAAAAAAAAAAAAAAGTGAAGAAATATGTGCACCAAAGATCTCAAACATCCCAAAAGGGGATTGTAAGTTTGAATTTCTGAAAAAAAAAGAGGGTTTCCATTGTAAATATCAAGTCCCATGTAAAAATAACGTTTTCTTTTCTTTCTTTCTGCGTACGCAGGCCGATACTCCTGCGGACACTGCCTGTATAGACAGGCAGTGGAGTTTTGTGTGTATGACCCTTTTTTTTATCCGGCCATTAAGGCAGCCATACTCCTCTTCAGGGGAAAAATAACGTTGGAAACTTTCTTTTTTCAAAATCAAAGAAACAAAACACACACACACAAATAGTCTGGAAAAGACAAATGGCAGATAAAGCTATCAAAAATGAACAAAGAAAATGTAGAGAAAAAGATCCTGCCAAAAATTCTTTATGACGTTGATATCTACAGCCAACTATCATCTGCTATAACACTAGCGAACAGAAACTTTTAACAGTCCTCGGCCATAGCACGCAGTTTGAAGCACTGGCAATTTAGCACACTGTGAAAACTTTCAACAACAACAACAACAAAAAAGAATCACCATTTAAAAAGTAAATTTCATTTCATGTGTGTGTGTGTGTGTGCGTGTGTCTGTGTCTGTGTCTGTGTGAGTGTGTGTGTGCGTATATGCTTTCTTGTAAGGTATATTTGGCAAAAGGTGAGTATTGGAATGCTAACCTACACAAAGATAAAACAGTAGGGTTTTTTTCCCTATTCATGTGGTTTCCCTCTGTCACGGTATTCCCTATCTTCGGCTCTGTTGTGCTCGACTTGTGTGTGTCCTCCAATGAGGGTGGCAATTCAGAAAACGTGCAAGAAAAAAACACTTACAAGTTATTCCAGCAAGTGAGAAATTAATCAATCAAATTAAGTGGTACACAACACTTACTTTGCTGCAAGTGAGAGAAAACAATTGAGAGTAATTTGCCGTAATGATTCCAGTCCAGTGATGGCATTCTTCAGTACTTAATTCTGGTTGCCTCTTGTTACTCCTCTTTGTGTGTGGTGTGTGTGTGTGTGTGTGTGTGTGTGTGTGTGTGCGTGTGTGTGTACGTGTGTGTGTGTGTGTGTACGTGTGTACGTGTGTGTGTGTGTGTGTGTGTGTGTGTGTGTGTGTGTGTGTGTGTGTGTGTGTGTGTGTGTGTGTGTGTGTGTGCGTGCGTGCGTGCGTGCGTGCGTGCGTGCGTGCGTGCGTGTGTGCGCGCGCATGCGTGCGTGCGTGTGTACATGCATGCGTGCGTACGAGTGCGTGCGCTAGTGCATGTGTGCATACATGTGTGCATGTGTGATAATGACTTGGCTTTTTTGCTGTAGTGTTACTTCTCGTTCTTAACAATTTAAAACATACAGATATTCAGAAAAACAACAACTGTCAGATGGATGTGAAAGTGACAGTCTCAGTAAGTCGGGCAGCAGACGAAGTGGTCGTTAACTTCAGACGACGTAGCCCGTCTTCCCAATTTGCACACACAGGCAGATGGCAAAGATGGCACCGATCAACTGCAAACGATCACAGAGACAGACACAGGTCAAAACGATGAAAGTGAAAACACTCGCCAGGGACAGGGTCTGAAAAGAAACTGAAACAAACGGCTCCCTGAACAACACCGATAACCTTCTCAACAGACAGCTTGACAGTCTGTGGTGGCACAATGATCTATATAGCTCGTTTCATTCTCTTCAGTAAGACATTCTCATGCAATTCGTGGGATTTCTGGTCTCACTCAGGTTCTACCCAGAGCTGCTGAACAAGACTACACTGCTCAATAACCCAAACAGAAAGACAGGAACCAGACTGTTGAATTCTACTTGCTTCATGGACGCGTCGATGGGTGTGTCGCTCAAAATTCACACATTTGCGTCAGTGTGTACACTATGGACAGCACCTGCTGCGGACGTGTGCCCAGGGATGGACTTTAAATTAAAACCATCATACATTAAACCAGCTTTTTGTACACGTTATGAATGAAACCTTGGTGCAAAAGTCTGAATAAACCAATGAAGTGTTGACGCTGACTAGGAACACTACAGTGGCCTGACTAGTTAGAAAGAAGGCAGAAAAGTGAAACATTCTCACACATTTCTTGCAGAAAATAGTAGCGGCGAAGAACGAATGAATGGAACAGAAGGAATATACAGAGAGAAAAAAAGCTGAAAAACCGTTGTTACAAACAATACAATGTGTAGAGTGATAATGTAGTGAAAGATGATTAATTTGGTGGTATGTGAATAAATTTGATGTAACTGGGAGTGAAGATGACAGACTTGTAAGATGATGTGGAAGTTGATCAATATGCAGCTACGCTTGTAAACTTAAACAGGTAGCTAGCCCAGTTCACACTCCAAGACATGTCCACAACCATCAGACTTTTATACAAATCATTCGTGAACAGTACAAAAAATATGTTGTGGTAGTATTTTCAGGTATTCAGTTATGACTTTGCATGCGTTTTAACAGAAAACTTGTACAGTAACACCCACACTTGAAACAATAACACTTTGGTGAAAAATCTGTTACTCAAAATCGCCATGAGCTAGGAATTATAGGAGAAGTTAAAGTAAGCCCACATTTTATCATTTCTTGACTCATAAATGCACATGCAGCTGTCAAATAGTCATTGTTCATTAAAATCGTGTCACTGTGATTTTACCTGGACTATGCATTAACAAAACCAGATAGCATGCAGGTGATACATTGATGTATTAAACAAACCACCACACATTAAATCTCCCTTCCAAATGCGATTGCTCTGTGACAAATAATTCCCAAATAACATGATGCAGGCCTGGGGAACCTGAGAATACACAAACGCATGGAAGGGTTTCTCTGAGAGATGTGTGGATGCAGGAGTTATCAAGGGAGGTTATCTTCACTGAACGAGTCTTTCATTAAGGCACTCCATCTTCAGTTTGGGTATAACTGCATTTAAGTATACAATTCCACCACTTTGCCAGTGAAGACTACACCACCTGAACATTCCATTGAACTAGGCATTTACCAGCACAGATTGTCATGTAACATTACCTGCCAAGAGTCTTGAGAAAATGTCACCTTAAAATGCATAAGGGACAGAACAAAGTCCCGAATGCATAAGGGACATATGACAAGAGTCAGAAATCAATCAACATCTACAACTTGGTTTACAATTATTCTATATTGTCCCCCCTCCCCCCCCTCCCACCCCACCCCCGCACCTGTCAAAAAAAAAAAAAAAAAAAAAAAAGACTTTCCATGGTTCAATACTTTTCACGACAAATAATGATTCTGCTACTGTTTAATTCTGATAGTATATGCACTCTGTTAGTCTCAGACACAACAAATTTAACACAGAATATACAAGAATTTTTTTTTTTAAGCTGTTCTGCCTTATAGGCCTGCAGTTCCTTACTGCCGAGTAATTTTCCATCAGAATGGTCTAAAAACCGACGCACATCTGTAAGATGCATATTATCTTGTGTTGTTTCAAAACATGATTTTCCTTCGAACGGTCCCTCTTTGAGCACTGTGCGATGTATATGAAAACTAATGAAACCTTCCTGTTATAAAACCTAATCAGTTAAAAAAAAAATTTTAATTTTTAAAAAATGAAACAGTCCTTGCAAAGTACATGACATTATCACCACCGATGTTCAAATTTTTACACGAAAATCTGTCCTGGCACCGACACAACACGCACAACTTAAATGAAAACAAGCATCACACTTTGTGTGTGTGTGTGTGTGTGTGTGTGTGTGTGTGTGTGTGTGTGTATTTTTTTTCTTTTTTTCTTTTTTTTTTTGATGCAGTCAAGTCAGTGCGACGTGCACGCAATGATGGAGGAGCTCACCATGATGAACAGGCCAGCCAGGCTGATGCCGAGGATAATGCCCGCATTTTCCTCCAGAAAGTCCTCCAGTTCATCAAGGCAGCCCTGCAAGAGGACCATGGACAGTCGTTCACTTCTAGGGAGAGGGAGGGAGGGAGGGAGAAGGAGACAGGAGAGGAGGTGCGGGGGGAGGGAGGACTAAAAAAAAACCCAAAAAAAAACCAACCAAGTAAAAAAAAAAAAACCCCAGCCACTATGGGGAAATGCTGACAGCAATTTCCCCTATGGTGACGGGAATAACAATCTAATGCTGACAGCAATTTCCCCCTATGGTGACGGGAATAACAATCTAATGCTGACAGCAATTTCCCCCTATGGTGACGGGAATAACAATCTAATGCTGACAGCAATTTCCCCCTATGGTGACGGGAATAACAATCTAATGCTGACAGCAATTTCCCCTATGGTGACGGGAATAACAATCTAATGCTGACAGCAATTTCCCCCTATGGTGACGGGAATAACAATCTAATGCTGACAGCAATTTCCCCCTATGGTGACGGGAATAACAATCTAATGCTGACAGCAATTTCCCCCTATGGTGACGGGAATAACAATCTAATGCTGACAGCAATTTCCCCCTATGGTGATGGGAATAACAATCTAATGCTGACAGCAATTTCCCCCTATGGTGACGGGAATAACAATCTAATGCTGACAGCAATTTCCCCCTATGGTGACGGGAATAACAATCTAATGCTGACAGCAATTTCCCCCTATGGTGACGGGAATAACAATCTAATGCTGACAGCAATTTCCCCCTATGGTGACGGGAATAACAATCTAATGCTGACAGCAATTTCCCCCTATGGTGACGGGAATAACAATCTAATGCTGACAGCAATTTCCCCCTATGGTGACGGGAATAACAATCTAATGCTGACAGCAATTTCCCCCTATGGTGACGGGAATAACAATCTAATGCTGACAGCAATTTCCCCCTATGGTGACGGGAATAACAATCTAAGGCTTTGTTGTTTGTTTGTTATTTTTCTCATAGGCAACATGAGTAAACAGTCTTAATCTGAAAAAAAAACTTCCCTAATTGAAATTTCTCCCATTCACACTTCAAAGGAATGTTCTGTCCGTGTTGCAAGGAATCTAGATAAGAGATAGTACGGCCTTTTCTTCGCAAACCTTTACAACAGAATTCTCATTGAAGAAGGGGTCTCGATCAAGATCCATTACCAACATATTATGACCTCTCCACCGATTTTTTCCACACACCATTTTCAGTTGTTTTTTTAATGTTGCCCACTGACACCACTTTCTTAACTCTCAGGTCTGCATTTGGTTCCATATTCCTTAAAATGCTTCTTCTCTACACCAAAAATGGTATTATGTGGTGTGAATAATTGTAAGAAATGAATAGTCATCATTGCAAAATGAATGTTCATCTGTCTTGAAATTGTTTTCAAAGACATTAATGCCCACCTATGCATGCTCACGCACACCCACACACACACACACACACACAAACACGTATATCACACATTCAAACAGTCACACGTCAAACATTCACACTTCTTCCCATAAATGCACACATACTCTTACCATACATTCAAACATTCACATGTCTTCCCAAAAAAATAACACATACTTTCATATGCACACTACCGCATATTCTACTTTCACTATCATACATACAGCCCTGATGTGGCCCTTTGCGGTCACTGGGCTATAAGCAACATTATCTTATCTTATCATACATGGGTCTGTAAAAGCATGGCAGTACAAAAAAGTAAGAGAAGATAAACTACTGAGGAAAGATCATAAAAATGAAATGATAGATGACAAATGATGGAAAGAAGCTTCCAAATCATTGTTTGGGGCTTCTTCTCCTCATATTACTATCGCTCTTATTTGTATACACAGCTACCGCCTTACAGAACAGATACACAAGCAAACAAACTTATAACTCTACTCCGGCAGGTACAAATCCACACCTAAATTCAATGGGTTTGTTCTTGGATCACACTAACCACTGTTGCCCAATACCGCTCTTGATGTCATTTTCAACTGAAAGAAGCGTGTTTCTACCAAGATTTGTTTTCACCGAACAGCAGTAAAACATATTTTCTTCCTACACAATCGCTCTCAAACCCATTCATCGGCATACTTTGACACAAATTCATGCCTCGATGGAATGGGAATTTCCGATGGAATGGGAATTGCCCATATCTAGGTCTGTACCCAGCTAGAGTCCGACGTATCAGCATGTTGCCGATGATGCAGACACAGCCAGATGTGATACTGAGTGAAGCAGGACTCAGAGTTGCCACTCGATCAAATACGAACCTGGCACACAACCACAACAAAATGGTTACGTTCCACAAGTGCAATCACCATTCAAGAACTCATCACTAGGAGCCTTTTTTTTTTTTTTTTTTAGCCCTTTTTCTTTGATTTGTGTTTTTTTTGCCCCTTTCTTTTTTTTTTTTTTAACCAGATATGGTGAACTCATATGGGAAAACAGGTGTGTACTTTCTATCTTTCAACCATGCTTCCCTTGAAACGGGTTTCCAAACAGTTTGGCTCAGTCTCACTAACCAGCAGTTCGACTCAGGCCCTCGCTAACCACATTTTTGGCTTGCTACCCGATCCTGGATCCCTCACTCGATCCGGATCCACTCTGCAAATCCAAACCAAAATTTATATTTGTTCTTGGGCCACGTTCCACCTTTAAAAACCGCGTTTTATTAAAAAAAATTTTAAAAAAGAAATCAATCTGGCAGTTTTTGCATAACCCGCTATCAGCCAGCAAAACCTGTTGAATGTGGATAAAACCAGCCTCCTTGGTCAAGGCACTTGTAAAACCTGGACACCTACTGACATGGACTTCTGCAGTGTGACAGAGGAATGCAATTTAAGGTAACTGAAAGCATTGTCACAGTCGACTGACCTCTGGGTACAGATCGGATGGAGTTCTCCAGGGCAGGGGTTTTCTGGAGGTCCAACTTTGGGAATCTTGCCGTCGCCATTCGTCTTCCAACACACTGATTCAGATCAGAGTCCGGATTGGGAGCAAGAATTTGGCACATACTGTACTCCTGTACAAAATAATGGTAACTATAATAATAACAGTAATAAAAAAAAAAATACAAATAATAACAATGATAATAATGACCCAAAATAAATTTTTGTTAAAAGCAAAAGTACATATACATGGATTTAAATGACCGTTTCATGGAAATACCATGGAGGCACATTAACCCTTCCCAAAGCCAATGAGTACATAATGTCTGTAATACGTCATAGTACATGCCAATAACGTATAAAATACTCATCATAATTTGAGAATTTTTCCCGTTTCCATTTTCAAGTTTTGGGAATTCCCAAAGGCACCAGCACACAAGCTCAATGTATCATGATTAATTATTCATGGGGGGCAAGACCCCAGTCAGGTTTCGCTGAGTCATTGCAGCTCCCTTATTCATAGTACCCCTCCAGCAGTTTGAGACAAAGGTTTTAAAGATGGCGGATGATGAATTCTGCAATTCATCCGCAGGTTCACGGGTGGCTGGTACCTTTCTCTCGAACCCGGCTGTCTCTATCGGCCTCTCACCTGTCTTTTTTACCTGCGCACGTGCCCGCATTTCCCCTTAGCTCGAGGTATTCTCACTCTGTGACGTTGGATGGCATGTTAGTTGCCACGGTTAGGCAGGTTTTCTCTTCACTCGAGCGGAAAATGTCCCTGGGAGCGCCAGCCCGGTTCTGGTTTTCTACCACTTCATCGAAGGTACGGTCGGTACCTTCATTCCTACAGTCGGGCCCGTTTGGGGAGGGACATCACGTCATCTCTTTTCCGCATCTGCTCTGCTGGTCCTCTCGACTGGACAGAGGGCAGAGAGTCGCTTGACCCCCGCCACTTTTGGGTCACCCACGGTAGCTGGTAAGCATCATTCGGGGTTTGTTTGGGGTTTTTTTTTGTTACCGCTAATTCTTCTCTTTTGCGAAATTTTTTTTTGGGTTTTAAAAAATTTAAAAAAGAAATATTTTTTGGGAAAACCCTTTTTTTTTTCGGGTTAATTAAATTTTTAAAAAGGCCAGTCAAATTATATCAAAGTCTTTCCCTTTTTGCATCGGGTGATGCGGTAGCCCGGTGGGGAGGGGGGAAAACCCTGGTGATTCGGTTGGTATTTGTTTGGGTCCGCTCGTCCGCCCCTGTCACAAACACCTTCCTTAGTTTCGGCCACCTCTGGGTGCAAGGGGGAAAGAGTGTTTATTTTGCGAGCGTGCGTACGCATGTTTTGTCGTTTGGATTCGTGGTTGGAGAATTGTGTCTTTTGAAATGTTTCTATAAAAAAGTGGGGGTAATTGTCGTTTAATTATTATTATTTGCAAAAGTGGTGGGAGTTATAAAGCAATGGTTCTGTATTTGTTTAGTCCCAAGAGGGAAAAAATTTTTAACGTGAGGAGGGAAGGATGAAGAATAAATTTCTATTCGTTTTGGGTTTTGCCTTTAATTAATCTCCACCCGCTTCGTGTGAGAGACCTTTTGCAACATTCCCCATTTGGTTTTTTTGACTATGATCCAGGTCTTTTTGACTGGTTACTAATGATTCACAAACCCTTCCCAGCCTGTTTTTCCCCCCCCTTTGAGACCAATTTAGTCAGATACCAAATGTGTATAGGGCCCTGTCAAAAATTTTAGCTACTTTTTTGCACAAGAATTTTACATTAAAAAAATACAAAAATCACATAATCTAAAAAAAAAATGCAATAATGGTGCGTGTGTTGTGTGTGTGGTGTGTGTGGGTGTGTGTTTGTATTGGTGTAGCTTTTGGTGTTGTGTGTTTTTTGACGCCGTTTGGGGCAAAAAGAAATAAAAAACCACCTGTAGCTGTTTGATATCCAAGCAGATTAATATCCTGATTCATGTAACACTACCAGTTCATTCCTCTCTATACAATTGTCACTTAATTTCCCGTTTGGGTTAATTTCCAAAAACCACAATATATACACTATTTACACATTTCACATGGTAGTTTACTGGTTGAGTTTCTTGCTGTAGGCACTCTTCAGTGCAGCAGACAGCGGCAAGTTGTTCTGTACCACGAGATGGCACACGATGGCTTCTTCTTCTTCTTCCTAAAATACTGGTTCACTCAAAAACGAGTAGGTCACCAGCGCGCATGTTAAAAAGTAGAATAAAATAACATAAAACAGTGCGACTCAGACTGTTGGCCCTGGAGCAAACTTGGCAACAAGGGGTCGCACTCGATATTCAATAAAATATCTGGGGAAGTAAAAATAGAAAACGTCAATATGCAGATCTCAAAACTGTCGAATCAACCTGTTTTTTGAATGAGATTGCACCTGTGGCAATCTTGATGGCACCCGGCAGTGAGTTCCACAGCCGTACAGAACTGGGATAAAAAGAATGTAAGTGGGTGTCAATATTTGATGCAGGTATGGTATAACATTGACCGCCACTCCTGGTGCTACTTTTATTCAATACTAGTTGTTCCATTGGAATATCAATTACTTTAGCTCTGCCTTTGAAAAAGGTGTTAAGTTTAATAAAAGCCTCTCTCTCTTCTAAGGGTTTCCATTCTCCTCTCAAAACATCTTGATTGAGACTAGATTCACTGCTCGAAGGTGAAGGCTTTGCAAAAAAACTAGCCAGAGATGACTGCTTTCCTGCTTTACTCTCAAAGTCCTTGTGAGTCTGGTTCTCGATATGCCGTTTGCAGTCAAACATGCCGGCATGTTTGATCGAGAAATCTTTCCTGCACAATGTGCAATGAGCATAATGCTCCCCTCTTCTGGATGAAACAAGGCACGGGTAGCGTTGATGGTATGATGACAGAAAGGTTTGATCGGCAACTTTTTTCTTCTTTTTGCTGGGAGAAAATTCGGAAGAATCAGCTTGGCGCTTCGACGAATTATTGTCAACCATCTTGATCGAAAATGAAAACCGACCGTAACGCGTTCAGCGAGCCGTTCTAACCTGCCCCCTAAAGTTATTGGGCAGTAAAGGGAAATAAGTAACTAACAGAGGCGGGCGGGCAGTCCAGCTGAACGCAGCAGCGTGTCAGGCTGCTTGTATGGCGCGTCAAGTTTGTCAAAAGACGGCAACACGCAAAATAGCTTCAGTTTCGAAAATGCGTACCGGCGAAATTCTGAAATGCGTAGCGAGGTTCCTAAATGCGTATTTGCGTATTTGGGGTCAAAATGCGTAGAATTCTACGCCAATGTGTAGACTAAACAGGTTTGACTTCCCCTCGCCCATCATGCGAGTGGCCGTTAGGATTAAGCAGCAAATTTCAGACCGTACTGACTGCGGGGTTCTAGTACCCTTCTTTCCTTCCAGTTCCTTCAGTTTTCTCTCCTCCCGGGGGCTTCACCCTAAGCTTGCGCTGTTGGGGCCACGCAGTGTGGGGAGCACATGGACCTTGCTGGATGTTCCTAACCCTGTCCGGGACTTTCCGCGACAACGCCTCGTCCCACGGGAGGCGTTCTCCACTGTCCACGGACCTCCTACAGCGCATGTGACCGGCGTGGTTAGCTCTGTGTCATGCAATTTGGGTGTGTGTGTGTGTCAAGGGTGTCGGCATTGAAAGACTGTTCAAGAACAGACCCGGTTTGGGGCACCTTATTCGACACGGTACTCTCAGAGGACTTTGGAGAGACAGGGGCGAGGGGGAACCACCTGAAGCACAAAAAAGGAACGTGTGTTGGAAATGCTTATTTATGATTATGGTTATGTTGTGTGCGTTGAAATGCTTGTTTGTGACTATGCGTATGTTGTGTGTGTTGAAATGCTTAATTGTGATTGTGCATGTTGTGTGTGTTGGAATGCTTATTTGTGACTATGTGTGTGTTGGTGTGAATAAATGGTGTATTGTATTGTAATCTTTCTTGTGTGGTCTCTTGCGAGGCGTGCGAGGTCAGTCACTCCCTTCACTCCCATCTAGACCGATCCTGTCAGGGCAGACCTCCAGGGGTCGGTCGTGACAGCCTCATTCACATTGTGTAGTGCTGTGCCAGTCTATGAACAATTCTCTCTTTGTTCCCTTTGGTTTCTTTTCATATTTGGGTTTCTTTACATAGTTGCAAGTCACTTGCATAAATGACTGTATTGTCTGTGTGTGAGCGAGTGTGTGTGTGTGTGTGTGTGTGTGTGTGTGTGTGTGTGTGTGCGTGTGCGTGTGCGTGTGTGTGCGTGTGTGTGTGTGTGTGCGCGTTTGTGTGTGCGTGCGTATGTGAATGAGTGAATGTGCGTGCATGCGTATGTGAATGAGTGAATGTGCGTGCGTGCGTGCGTGCGTGCGTGCGTGCCTGCGTGTGTGTATGTGTACGTGTATGTGCATGTGTGTGTGTGTGAATACATGCATGCATACACATGTCTGCAACTGTGTGCCTGCTAAACATGTACATGCTACAGAGCAAGGATGAACAGGAACAGAAGACATACCCAGGCTAGAGGTCTTGGTTGTGTTGAACCACCTGCTCTTCAGCTTGAAGATGGCCCAGGACGTGCTGGACTTCACATCTCCATACACTCCACAGCACTTCAGCTGAAATGCATCGCAAACAAGTTCAGTGTTTCAAAGAAAATACAGCTTTGTACAAAAAGGCATAGGAGGAAGGAACAGCCGACACTCCATGTCAACCAATGTGCCTGCATCTGTCATTGCTCACATGCTTCTGATCAAAACATATCCCTCTGTACAGAGGTCAATCAGCTTTCAGTTGCCATAATGGTTATTTGGGAAAATCATGAGTGTTAAGATGCAGAATTCAACCAGATAGCATAAGTTCTTGTAGACACCATTTGCAGTACTTTCAAAAAGAGCCATTTTCTTCCTTTATTTTTTTTCTTTTTTAGTTATTCACATTGAATGAAGTGTGGCTGATAAGTGACAGTGATAGAAATGTTACATTTTACATAATGATTTAGAAGCCAAAGCACTCGTACACTGCAACAACTTGGACCTTGGCGTAGATTTACACTGATGTGACTGAAATCGATTCGAACTTTGGGGACAATAACTTCCATAACCCACCTGAGGTGAGCTCAGGTGGACATGCAGCCTCTGTGCAGTGCTGATGATGATGACAATGGTCAGTCATCAACATAAACAACACAGAAATAATACACGAATACTGGACGACATCCACTACTAGATCCGAGTACAAATTTGAAGCAAATCCAATTTGCACAGATTTTTCTTCAGTTAACCAGTATACCACTCAGTCTAACAATCCACAAACTCAATCTGGGGAATTTGGAATATTCTCTCTCCTCTACCAATAAGCAGTTAAAACATGAAACCAACATCTAAAACAATCAAACCAGATCTATTTTTACACAAGCATACACACACACACACACACACACACACACTGACATACATTCTTATGAAGGTTTTCCCAGCTTTCGGTGACACCACTGTCAAAGCCATAGTCGTTGATCAGAACTTTTTCTGCTTCCTCCTTCAGGGCTCCCGTGATCTAAACAACAAAAATTAATATCATGGAAAGGTATTTCATAACACACCGTATTCCAACCTACCCCATCCCCAACACACACGCATGCACGCATGCATGCGCGCGCACACACACACACACACACACACACACACACACACACACACACACACACACACACACACCTATACATGTATATGTGTGTGTGTGTGCACGTGCGCATGTCTGTCTGTCTGATGTCAATCTGTCGGTGTATGCGTGTGCAAGAAATGACAAATATTCTCCCGATTTCTCACTTATATCTTTTTCATGTGCAGATAGATAACACAGCTTTATGAAAATATATATTAATGTCTTGAACAGTTTGCCCGTCAACTTTTTCTCCGTATACATCAAACACACACATAAACTTTTATCTATAGAGTTTATGCATACACACACACGCACGCACACCACACACACACACACACACACGCACACACACACACCGCACACGCACACACACACACACACACACACACACGGAGTCCAACTCACATCATCCCTGAAGACAAAGCCAACAACGGCAACAGCGATGAAGAAAATGGTCAGAACCAGCATCACTGAAAAGTACTGCAACATCACAAACCACAGGCATAATCAACTAAAATAGCAGGACTGATTTGAAAAATCATTTATCTTGCACCGAACTGGTGCCCTTTTTCTTCTTCTGCGTACGCAGGCTGATACTCCTGCAGACACTCCCTGTATAGACAGACAAGTATTAAACCCATCTACCCAACAAAGGGAGTGGAGTTTTGTGTGCATAGCCGTTTTTTTTATCCCGCCATGAAGGCAGCCATACTCCATCTTTGAGGAAGGTGCATGCTATGTGTAACATGTCATTCATACCAACAGCCAAACTGGCTTTCTCTTCCAAAAGTTGGTGATGGGATTTTACGTGTGTGCAAGATGTTATGCGGGCGTTCACACATGGAACCTCGGTTTACAGTCTCATTCAAAGGACTGTATGGGAAATGGAGTCAGAACCAATGATAACTCCGAGGGAAAAATCCCCCTGTACGAAAACGGCCCGGCGGAGATTCAAACCTGCAACCTTTGGATTACCAGTCCAGTGCTCTACCAACCGAGCTATTTTGGCCCCCACTGCTTGTTCATTTTCGTTGTCCTGAGTGTTGTGTATCTTGCCTGAAGAAGACCTAAGAGGTTGAAACGCGTCGAGTTTTGTCTTGTGATTTGTTTGTCTACATTCTTCTGCAGGGCCTTACAAATAATTTTTTCAATTTGCCTGCAGTTGCCTCACTTTGCAATTAGCTGGACCGATGTGAAATATTTCAAACGAATACATGCAAACATATTCACTTTCCTTTTACTAAAAACAAACAAACAGACAGTTGACGCATGTACACAAGTATGGAAAGTGCTGGCTTTCAGTTGTACAAACTGGTACATATGAAAATTGTTCCACACAGTTGAATCCATGATAACATGGAAAATGACACAAATATGTATTGCAAATATAATGATTCATTAAAGTGCAAAATGACCACATGATTTGTAATGTTTTTCTAGTCACAGAAATCAATAACTGTGCAGGAGTCTTTAAAATTTTAGAATGTTTTTATTTCAAATTTTTCATCGTCAGCATTATACTTTGCGGTGAAATACTGCACCCGAGAACATAATTTTTTCCCAGACAAAAAAGAAACCGTTTCCTCTGTGTGTGCGTGCGTGCACGCACGCGTGCGTGCGTGTGTGCGTGCGTGTGAGCGTGCGTGCGTGTGCGCGTGCATGTGTGAGCATGCGTGCGTGCGTGCATGTGAGCATGTGTGTGTGTGCGTGCATGTCTGTGTGTGTGTGTGCATTCATGCGTGTGCAATTCTGTTATGTGTATCTGTGTGCATGTGTGTATTTGCTTACATGCATACAAGCATATGTAGTCTCAATCATGTCATGAACTCTGCAATCTCGCACAGCCAGCCAGCCACGAAGCCCTACAACTCACAATGGCCAAAAGGCACCGCACAGCCAGCCAGCCACGAAGCCCTACAACTCACAATGGCCAAAAGGCACCGGCTCTCCATCACGGCACCACAGCAGCCAAAGAAGGAGATGGCGATGGTGACCGCCCCTCCAGCGATAAGCAGGTACACGCCAGTGTTGTACATGTTAGTTCCCCAAATGTCGGACATGTCCTGGGCACCGTTCTGTTTGTCCACCAGCAGATAGATCCCCAGACCCAGCACTGCAGCGCCAAGCAGCTGCAACATGGCAGGCACCGTCATGAGAATACCGCTTAAAGTGTTGAGTGCTGCGCTAAATGTACTACATATGTGTGTGCCTCTATTATCATGTGTGCTTGTGTGTGTGTGTGTGTGTGTGTGTGTGTGTGTTTTGTGTGTGTGTGTGTGTGTGTGTGCGTGTGTGTGTGTGTGTGTGTGTGTGTGTGTGTGTGTGTGTGTGTGTGTGTGTGTGTGTCTGTGTCTGTGTCCGTGTCTGTGTGTGCGTGCGCGCATGTGTGTGTGTGTGTGTGTGTGTGTGTGTGTGTGTGTGTGTGTGTGTGTGTGTGTGTGTGTGTGGCATCTGTCTGTCTGTCTCTTTCTCTCCGTGTATGTGCGTGTGTGTGTTTCTTCGTCTTTATCCGTGTCTCTGCGTGTTGGTATGTGACAGTGTGTGAGCATGTGTATGTGTGAATGTGCATGCGTCTCCACATGTGTGTGGACAAGCACCTGAGTGTCTACAGTCTACTTCTGTGTGTGAGTGAAATGCAGTGCACTCTCTCAACTGGCATCTCACACGAGCTGCGACAACTTTGAATACTGTGCTTACTTTTTCTTTCCATTTCAAGACACATGCTTTTATTGTAAACAAAAAAGTACAATTTTAAAGTTTCCGGTAGTAACACGAATACCAATTTCTGTAAATTTCTGAACTGTACATGTCTGAGCAGTGCCTATATTTATTTACCCTTTTCAAGGGTATAAGAAAGCTTCTTACTAAAGCAGTCTGTATTTAATTCAAAGCAACAAAGATTATAAGTAATGTATCTTGCAAATATGTTACTGTTGTTAAGTCTTATCCATTTATCTCTTCTCTCATTTCCAAAAAAAAAAAAGATGTGCTGAGTTAAGGATTAATCTGGAACACTTTTCTCAGATCTGCTTTTCAGAACATTAGAGAAACCTTGCATGTCCATAAAAAATGTTCTACATAAATTTTGCATGTCATTAGTCGAGGTCCTACAGAGTCTGTTTCTTTCTTTCAGATCGTACACTACCTATCCCTGCTTGTGAAATTCATATTTTTCACTATACTGTTAGTAACAAGCTGTTATGACATTCTGATCTTTAATTAAAAAATTGTTTATACTTAAAATTTTTATATTCTTTTTTTTTTCCTTTGATTTTGCAGTCCAGAAATATACCCAATCTTGCTTCACACCAGTCAAATGCAGTCGATTTCACATACTTATATTCTTTTTGTTTTTTCCTTGATTTTGATTTTGCAATCCAGTAATATACCTTAGTCTTACTTGACACCCGTCAAACCGAGTCGATCTCACCTTTGACACTTTGCAATAAAACATTATGAATACATTGTACTGTCTAGCTCCTTTAATCAGTTCTGATATTTTTTTAATAATGCGTCATAGTTTGTAGTTCCTTACGTGAGCATTAACTGCTGTACACATCCAATAAATTTTGTTTACTTTACAGATATCACAGCAGCAAACTCAATATGCATCTTCAGTAATCAACATATCCTTGTAGTTTTGAGTCTTTTTGTTTATATTTGCTGTGTTTGGAACATGGCGTATGATCCTTCCACTTCTGTGGAAAGAATGTTATTGTTGATAATGTGACTGTTATTAACACATTCAAATATAATATCCACAACCACTTCAGACAAAAATGGCCAGAGGATAGTGAACTGAGGAAGTGAATATGTTTAATGCTACACTAACACCGCCGCAAAGATAACACATTAAGAATGGCAATAACAATAAAAACTTTTATGCTGGATGTGGAGGAGGGTTCGGGGCAAAATATATGGCTGTTGTGGGCTACCAACCAAGCTTCTCAAGTACCTAGGCAGAACCTGACAAACTGGTTCTTTTCATTCATTCTACCCCAGGAAGAGAATAACTTTTCCCATCCTTACTTCTGCTGTAGACCAGGTATGAGTATCCTCACCCCAATTTAGTTTACTCTTCTCTTGGACAGTGAGCTTACTCAGCAGAATCATTCATGGGCCGCTAAATCATGACGCTGCTCCTTCATCTTGTCATCCAGAGCCATTTATCAAACTTATTTTTGTACTCCCAGTTCTTACAGAACAGGAGTACTTTACAATTTTCTTTTTCTTTCTTTCTGCATACGCAGGCTGATACTCCTGCGGACACTCCCTGTATAGCCAGGCAGTGGAGTTTTGTGTGTATGACCCTTTTTTATCCCGCCATTAAGGCAGCCATACTCCATCTTCGGGGAAGGTGCATGCTATGTGTCACGTGTCATCCATACCAACGGCCAAATTGGCCTTCTCTTCCGAAAGTTGGTGATGGGATTTGACGTGTGTGCAAGATGTTGTGCGTGCGTTCACACACGGAACCTCGGTTTATAGTCTCATTCGAAGGACTGTGTGGGAATGGAGTCAGAACCAATGTTAACTCCGAGGGAAAAATCCCCCTATACCGAAATTCGAACCCCAGGATCACGAGTCCGGCACTCTACCAACTGAGCTATTCCGGCCCCGTACTTTACAATGGGAACGAAGAAATGCTGTCTGTCTGTCTGTCTGTGTGTCTGTCCATGGTCAAAATGTGTTCCACTCGCTCCAGACAAAACTTCTGGGCCGATCTTTCTGAAAATTTGTACGTATGTTCATTATGGGCCACGGATGATGCCCGATGTTTTATTTTACCAGAATAGCCGTTACTAACTGCTATAACGGCCCAAAACAGTTTTTCTTCTTTATGGAATATCTCAGGTAGTATTTGTATTCAAGATAAACTGGGAGTACATTTATATGCTTTGCATCTTGGTTTTTTTTCTCAGGGCATGGTCATCAGAACACCACACACAAAAAAGACAGACTTGGCAGACTGCAGACTTGTTTTAGAAGCCTGAGAGGATTGACAAAGCAAAAGGAGGCAGTCTGGGGGCCTGCATGAGAAAGCTGGATGACCAAGAATGATCGTTATACCCTTTAAGTCAGCCGCTGCAAAGACCTTTCATTGGATAGACAAGACAATAATAGGCGTTAGCCATAATGCCGTTTTCAGTTTCATAATGGAACACACATCGGTCCAGAATTCCTCTTAGAGACAGGACAGCACAGGTCAGCTACAACATCTTTCTCAATGTCAAAACGGAACATATCAGCCAAGCCCATCCCCCCAAATGAGTCTTGCACAAATGTGTTCAAGAACCCTTGGCCTCAGAGGACTCTACGCTTCTTTAGGCTGGCTCTGTCCTCAACCTACCCCTCAAGATTTTTCTTCTTCTAGCTTTTGCTCCCGCGTGCAGTCAACGAAGTACATTATTATTAGGAGTACTTAAATAGCACCTATCCTTGGTTAGTGACCAGCCTCTAAGCGCTTTACACTCCACACTGTCATTTACACAGCGGGATGCCTACCTGGGTAGAGCCGACTAAAAAGCAGCCTGCTGGCATTACACTCAGTCGTTTCCTATGCCATTCAGTCTCTCAGTCACTCATTTTTTTCTTTTTTTTTCTTTTTTTTATTCCCTTGGCGCATGCTACATGTACACGTGCCATGCATACCAACGGCTAAACCGGCCTCGTCTTCTGAAAATTGGTGATGAGATTTTCAAATGTGAAAAAAATGTTCTGCATGCATTCACACGGGGACCTCGCTTTATAATCTCATTTGAGAACTTGTTGGAAAGTGGAGTCAGAACCAGTGTTAACGCCTTGGGCAAAATCCCCCCTGTGTCAAAACGTTCTAACCAAATGTTCAAACCCACAACCCCAGGATCGCTTGGATCACAAGTCCGGTGCTCCACCCACCGAGCTGTTCAGGCGCCACGCCCTCTCCAGCGATCCCAGGCTGACACGCTGGCACAGCTCACAGACCTGTGGAATGGGTCGGAGGACCTGGGAGCCTCAGGCTGCTTGTGCAACACTGTGGTCACTTCTTCTTCTTCTGTGTACGCAGACTGATACTCCTGCGGACACCCCCTGTACAGGGAGTGGAGTTTTGTGTGCATGACCGTTTTTTATCCCGCCATTAAGGCAGCCATACTCCAACTTCAGGGAAGGTGCATGCTATGTGTAACGTGTCATCCATACCAACATCCAAACTGGCCTTCTCTTCCGAAAGTTGGTGATGGGATTTTACGTGTGTTATGCATGCATTCACACACGGAACCTCGGTTTACAGTCTCATTCGAAAGACTGTATGGGAAAAGGAGTCAGAACTAATGTTAACTCCGAGAGAAAAATCCCCCTATACCGAAATGGCCCGGTGGAGATTCAAACTCACAACCCCAAGATTATGAGTCCGGCGCTCTACCACCGAGCTATACTGTGGTCACTGAAACCACACTATGTCCAATCCAATCTGACTTGCACATTTTGTCTCCTCTTAACTTTTTAATTAATGACTGGAGAAAAAAAAGACAAAAAAAGACAAGGAAAACCGACGATGAGAAATTTGCAAGGGAACAAAGGAGACAGAGGATAAAGTATGGATTATAAGGTCAGGTATTCAGTGTCCTGGAAAGCAATGTCTTGGAAAGCAATGTCTTGGAAAGCAATGTCTTGGAAGGCAATGTCTTGGAAGGCAATGTCTTGGAAGGCAATGTCTTGGAAGGCAATGTCTTGGAAGTCTTGGAAGGCAATGCCTTGGAAGGCAATGCCTTGGAAGGCAATGTCTTGGAAGGCAATGTCTTGGAAGTCTTGGAAGGCAATGTCTTGGAAGGCAATTTCTTGGAAGTCTTGGAAAGGCTATGCCTTGGAAGGCAATGCCTTGGAAGGCAATGCCTTGGAAGGCAATGCCTTGGAAGGCAATGCCTTGGAAGGCAATGCCTTGGAAGGCAATGCCTTGGAAGGCAATGCCTTGGAAGGCAATGCCTTGAAAGGCAATGCCTTGAAAGGCAATGCCTTGAAAGGCAATGCCTTGGAAGGCAATGCTTGGAAGGCAATGTCTTGGAAGGCTTGGAAGGCAATGTCTTGGAAGTCTTGGAAGGCAATGTCTTGGAAGTCTTGGAAGGCAATGTCTTGGAAGGCTTGGAAGGCAATGTCTTGGAAGGCTTGGAAGGCAATGTCTTGGAAGGCTTGGAAGGCAATGTCTTGGAAGGCTTGGAAGGCAATGTCTTGGAAGGCTTGGAAGTCTTGGAAGGCAATGTCTTGGAAGGCTTGGAAGGCTTGGAAGTCTTGGAAGGCAATGTCTTGGAAGGCTTGGAAGTCTTGGAAGGCAATGTCTTGGAAGGCTTGGAAGGCTTGGAAGGCAATGTCTTGGAAGTCTTGGAAGGCAATGTCTTGGAAGGCTTGGAAGGCTTGGAAGTCTTGGAAGGCAATGTCTTGGAAGGCTTGGAAGGCTTGGAAGTCTTGGAAGGCAATGTCTTGGAAGGCTTGGAAGGCTTGGAAGGCAATGTCTTGGAAGGCTTGGAAGTCTTGGAAGGCAATGTCTTGGAAGGCTTGGAAGGCTTGGAAGGCAATGTCTTGGAAGGCTTGGAAGGCTTGGAAGTCTTGGAAGGCAATGTCTTGGAAGGCTTGGAAGTCTTGGAAGGCAATGTCTTGGAAGGCTTGGAAGGCTTGGAAGGCAATGTCTTGGAAGGCTTGGAAGGCAATGTCTTGGAAGGCTTGGAAGGCTTGGAAGGCAATGTCTTGAAAGGCTTGAAAGGCTTGGAAGGCAATGTCTTGAAAGGCTTGAAAGGCTTGGAAGGCAATGTCTTGGAAGGCTTGGAAGTCTTGGAAGGCAATGTCTTGGAAGGCTGGAAGTCTTGGAAGGCAATGTCTTGGAAGGCTTGGAAGGCAATGTCTTGGAAGGCTTGGAAGGCTTGGAAGGCAATGTCTTGGAAGGCTTGGAAGGCTTGGAAGGCAATGTCTTGGAAGGCTTGGAAGGCTTGGAAGGCAATGTCTTGAAAGGCTTGGAAGGCTTGGAAGGCAATGTCTTGAAAGGCTTGAAAGGCTTGGAAGGCAATGTCTTGAAAGGCTTGGAAGGCTTGGAAGGCAATGTCTTGAAAGGCTTGGAAGGCTTGGAAGGCAATGTCTTGGAAGGCTTGGAAGGCTTGGAAGTCTTGGAAGGCTTGGAAGGCTTGGAAGTCTTGGAAGGCAATGTCTTGGAAGGCTTGGAAGGCAATGTCTTGGAAGGCTTGGAAGGCTTGGAAGGCAATGTCTTGGAAGGCTTGGAAGGCTTGGAAGGCAATGTCTTGGAAGGCTTGGAAGGCTTGGAAGGCAATGTCTTGGAAGGCTGTGGAAGGCTTGGAAGGCAATGTCTTGGAAGGCTTGGAAGGCAATGTCTTGAAAGGCTTGGAAGGCTTGGAAGGCAATGTCTTGAAAGGCTTGGAAGGCTTGGAAGGCAATGTCTTGAAAGGCTTGGAAGGCTTGGAAGGCAATGTCTTGAAAGGCTTGGAAGGCTTGGAAGGCAATGTCTTGGAAGGCTTGGAAGGCTTGGAAGGCAATGTCTTGAAAGGCTTGGAAGGCTTGGAAGGCAATGTCTTGGAAGGCTTGGAAGGCTTGGAAGGCAATGTCTTGGAAGGCTTGGGAAGGCTTGGAAGGCAATGTCTTGGAAGGCTTGGAAGGCTTGGAAGGCAATGTCTTGAAAGGCTTGGAAGGCTTGGAAGGCAATGTCTTGAAAGGCTTGGAAGGCTTGGAAGGCAATGTCTTGAAAGGCTTGGAAGGCTTGGAAGGCAATGTCTTGGAAGGCTTGGAAGGCTTGGAAGGCAATGTCTTGGAAGGCTTGGAAGGCAATGTCTTGGAAGGCTTGGAAGGCTTGGAAGGCAATGTCTTGAAAGGCTTGGAAGGCTTGGAAGGCAATGTCTTGAAAGGCTTGGAAGGCTTGGAAGGCAATGTCTTGAAAGGCTTGGAAGGCTTGGAAGGCAATGTCTTGGAAGGCTTGGAAGTCTTGGAAGGCAATGTCTTGGAAGGCTTGGAAGGCAGCAATGTCTTGGAAGGCTTGGAAGGCTTGGAAGGCAATGTCTTGGAAGGCTTGGAAGGCTTGGAAGGCAATGTCTTGAAAGGCTTGAAAGGCTTGGAAGGCAATGTCTTGAAAGGCTTGGAAGGCTTGGAAGGCAATGTCTTGGAAGGCTTGGAAGGCTTGGAAGGCAATGTCTTGGAAGGCTTGGAAGGCTTGGAAGGCAATGTCTTGGAAGGCTTGGAAGGCTTGGAAGGCAATGTCTTGGAAGGCTTGGAAGGCAATGTCTTGGAAGGCTTGGAAGGCTTGGAAGGCAATGTCTTGGAAGGCTTGGAAGGCTTGGAAGGCAATGTCTTGGAAGGCTTGGAAGGCATGTCTTGGAAGGTTGGAAGGCAATGTCTTAAGGCTTGGAAGGCTTGGAAGGCAATGTCTTGAAAGGCTTGGAAGGCTTGGAAGGCAATGTCTTGAAAGGCTTGGAAGGCTTGGAAGGCAATGTCTTGAAAGGCTTGGAAGGCTTGGAAGGCAATGTCTTGAAGCTTGGAAGGCTTGGAAAGTCTTGGAGCGAAGGACAATGTCTTGAAGGCTTGGAAGGCTTGGAAGGCAATGTCTTGGAAGGCTTGGAAGGCTTGGAAGGCAATGTCTTGGAAGGCTTGGAAGGCTTGGAAGGCAATGTCTTGGAAGGCTTGGAAGGCTTGGAAGGCAATGTCTTGGAAGGCTTGGAAGGCTTGGAAGCAATGTCTTGAAAGGCTTGGAAGGTGGAAGGCAATGTCTTGAAAGGCTTGGAAGGCTTGGAAGGCAATGTCTTGGAAGGCTTGGAAGGCTAAGTGGAAGGCAATGTCTTGGAAAGGCTTGAAGGCTTGGAAGGCTTGGAAGGCAATGTCTTGGAAGGCTTGGAAGGCTTGGAAGGCAATGTCTTGGAAGGCTTGGAAGGCTTGGAAGGCAATGTCTTGAAGGCTTGGAAGGCTTGGAAGGCAATGTCTTGGAAGGCTTGGAAGGCTTGGAAGCAATGTCTTGAAAGGCTTGGAAGGCTTGGAAGGCAATGTCTTGAAAGGCTTGGAAGGCTTGGAAGGCAATGTCTTGGTAAGGCTTGGAAGGCTTGGAAGGCAATGTCTTGAAAGGCTTGGAAGGCTTGGAAGGCTGGAATGGCTTGAAAGGCTTAGCTGGAAGGCTTGGAAGGCTGAAGTGGTCTTGAAAGGCTTGGAAGGCTTGGAAGGCAATGTCTTGAAAGGCTTGGAAGGCTTGGAAGGCAATGTCTTGAAGCTTGGAAGGCTTGGAGGCAATGTCTTGAAGGCTTGGAAGGCTTGGAAGGCAATGTCTTGAAAGGCTTGGAAGGCTTGGAAGGCAATGTCTTGAAAGGCTTGGAAGGCTTGGAAGGCAATGTCTTGAAAGGCTTGGAAGGCTTGGAAGGCAATGTCTTGAAAGGCTTGGAAGGCTTGGAAGGCAATGTCTTGAAAGGCTTGGAAGGCTTGGAAGGCAATGTCTTGAAAGGCTTGGAAGGCTTGGAAGGCAATGTCTTGAAAGGCTTGGAAGGCTTGGAAGGCAATGTCTTGAAAGGCTTGGAAGGCTTGGAAGGCAATGTCTTGAAAGGCTTGGAAGGCTTGGAAGGCAATGTCTTGAAAGGCTTGGAAGGCTTGGAAGGCAATGTCTTGAAAGGCTTGGAAGGCTTGGAAGGCAATGTCTTGAAAGGCTTGGAAGGCTTGGAAGGCAATGTCTTGAAAGGCTTGGAAGGCTTGGAAGGCAATGTCTTGGAAGGCTTGGAAGGCTTGGAAGGCAATGTCTTGAAAGGCTTGGAAGGCTTGGAAGGCAATGTCTTGAAGGCTTGGAAGGCTTGAGGCATGTCTTGGAAGGCTTGGAAGGCAATGTCTTGGAAGGCTTGGAAGGCTTGGAAGGCAATGTCTTGGAAGGCTTGGAAGGCTTGGAAGGCAATGTCTTGGAAGTAGGGTCTTGGAAGGCTTGGAAGGGAGGCAATGTCTTGGAAGGCTTGGAAGGCTTGGAAGGCAATGTCTTGGAAGGCTTGGAAGGCTTGGAAGGCAATGTCTTGGAAGGCTTGGAGGTTGGAAGGCAATGTCTTGAAGGCTTGGAAGGCTTGGAAGGCAATGTCTTGAAGGCTTGGAAGGCTTGGAAGGCAATGTCTTGAAGGCTTGGAAGGCTTGGAAGGCAATGTCTTGAAGGCTTGGAAGGCTTGGAAGGCAATGTCTTGAAAGGCTTGGAAGGCTTGGAAGGCAATGTCTTGAAAGGCTTGGAAGGCTTGGAAGGCAATGTCTTGAAAAGGCTTGGAAGGCTTGGAAGGCAATGTCTTGAAAGGCTTGGAAGGCTTGGAAGGCAATGTCTTGAAAGGCTTGGAAGGCTTGGAAGGCAATGTCTTGGAAGGCTTGGAAGGCTTGGAAGGCAATGTCTTGAAAGGCTTGGAAGGCTTGGAAGGCAATGTCTTGAAAAGGGTTGGAAGGCTTGGAAGGCAATGTCTTGAAGGCTTGAAGGCTTGGAAGGCAATGTCTTGAAAGGCTTGGAAGGCTTGGAAGGCAATGTCTTGAAAGGCTTGGAAGGCTTGGAAGGCAATGTCTTGAAAGGCTTGGAAGGCTTGGAAGGCAATGTCTTGAAAGGCTTGGAAGGCTTGGAAGGCAATGTCTTGAGGCTTGAAGGCTTTGGAAGGCAATGTCTTGAAGGCTTGGAAGGCTGGAAGGCAATGTCTTGAAAGGCTTGGAAGGCTTGGAAGGCAATGTCTTGAAAGGCTTGGAAGGCTTGGAAGGCAATGTCTTGAAAGGCTTGGAAGGCTTGGAAGGCAATGTCTTGAAAGGCTTGGAAGGCATTGGAAGGCAATGTCTTGAAAGGCTTGGAAGGCTTGGAAGGCAATGTCTTGAAAGTTTGGGAAGCTGAGGCAATGTCTTGAAAGGCTATGGAAGGCAATGTCTTGAAAGGCTTGGAAGGCAATGTCTTGAAGTAAGGCTGAAGGCAATGTCTTGAAAGGCTTGGAAGGCTTGGAAGGCAATGTCTTGAAAGGCTTGGAAGGCTTGGAAGGCAATGTCTTGAAAGGCTTGGAAGGCTTGGAAGGCAATGTCTTGAAAGGCTTGGAAGGCTTGGAAGGCAATGTCTTGAAAGGCTTGGAGGCTGGAAAGGCAATGTCTTGAAGGCTTGGAAGGCTTGGAAGGCAATGTCTTGAAAGGCTTGGAAGGCTTGGAAGGCAATGTCTTGAAAGGCTTGGAAGGCTTGGAAGGCAATGTCTTGAAAGGCTTGGAAGGCATGGAAGGCAATGTCTTGAAAGGCTGGTAAGGCAATGTCTCCTGGAAGGCTTGGAAGGCAATGTCTTGAAGGCTTGGAGCTGGAAGGCAATGTCTTGAAAGGCTTGGAAGGCTTGGAAGGCAATGTCTTGAAAGGCTTGGAAGGCTTGGAAGGCAATGTCTTGAACGGCATGGAAGGCTTGGGAAGGCAATGTCTTGAAAGGCTTGGAAGGCTTGGAAGGCAATGTCTTGACGGCTTGGAAGCTTGGAAGGCAATGTCTTGACGGCTTGGAAGGCTTGGAAGGCAATGTCTTGGACGGCTTGGACGGCATGGAAGGCAATGTCTTGGACGGCATTGGAAGGCATGTCTTGGACGGGATGAAGGCAATGTCTTGGACGGCATGAAAGGCAATGTCTTGGACGGCATGGAAGGCAATGTCTTGGACGGCATGAAGGCAATGTCTTGGACGGCATGGAAGGCAATGTCTTGGACAAGGCATGCTGAGCTGAAGGCAATGTCTTGGACGGCATGAAAGGCAATTGGTCTTGGACGGCATGAAAGGCAATGTCTTGGACGGCATGGAAGGCAATGTCTTGGACGGCATGGAAAGGCAATGTCTTGGACGCATGAAAGGCAATGTCTTGGACGGCATGAAAGGCAATGTCTTGGACGGCATGAAAGGCAATGTCTTGGACGCATGAAAGCAATGTCTTGGACGGCATGAAGGCAATGTCTTGGACGGCATGAAAGGCAATGTCTTGGACGGCATGAAGGCAATGTCTTGGACGGCATGAAGGCAATGTCTTGGACGGCATGGAAGGCAATGTCTTGGACGGCATGGAAGGCAATGTCTTGGACGGCATGAAAGGCAATGTCTTGGACGGCATGAAGGCAATGTCTTGGACGGCATGAAGGCAATGTCTTGGACGGCATGGAAGGCAATGTCTTGGACGGCATGAAGGCAATGTCTTGGACGGCATGAAAGGCAATGTCTTGGACGGCATGGAAAGGCAATGTCTTGGACGGCATGGAAAGGCAATGTCTTGGACGGCATGGAAGGCAATGTCTTGGACGGCATGGACAAGCTGGGCAACATGTCTTGGACGGCATGGAAGGCAATGTCTTGGACGGCATAGGAAGGCAATGTCTTGGACGGCATGGAAGGCAATGTCTTGGACGGCATGGAAGGCAATGTCTTGGACGGCATGGAAGGCAATGTCTTGGACGGCATGGAAGGCAATGTCTTGGACGGCATGGAAGGCAATGTCTTGGACGGCATGAAGAATGGCTGAAGGCATGTCTTGGACGGCATGGAAGGCAATGTCTTGGACGGCATGGAAGGCAATGTCTTGGACGGCATGGAAGGCAATGTCTTGGACGGCATGGAAGGCAATGTCTTGGACGGCATGGAAGGCAATGTCTTGGACGGCATGGAAGGCAATGTCTTGGACGGCATGGAAGGCAATGTCTTGGACGGCTTGGAAGGCAATGTCTTGGACGGCTGGAAGGCAATGTCTTGGACGCTGGAGGCAGCTTGGCGGTTGGAAGGCAATGTCTTGGACGGCTTGGAAGGCAATGTCTTGGACGGCTATGGAAGGCAATGTCTTGGACGGCTTGGAAGGCAATGTCTTGGACGGCATGGAAGGCAATGTCTTGGAGGAGGAGCTGGGCATGGAAGGCAATGTCTTGGACGGCATTGGAAGGCAATGTCTTGGACGGCTTGGAAGGCAATGTCTTGGACGGCATGGAAGGCAATGTCTTGGACGGCTTGGAAGGCAATGTCTTGGACGGCTATGGAAGGCAATGTCTTGGACGGCTTGGAAGGCAATGTCTTGGACGGCTTGGAAGGCAATGTCTTGGACGGCTTGGAAGGCAATGTCTTGGACGGCTTGGAAGGCAATGTCTTGGACGGCTTGGAAGGCAATGTCTTGGACGGCTTGGAAGGCAATGTCTTGGACGGCTGGAAGGCAATGTCTTGGACGGCTTGGAAGGCAATGTCTTGGACGGCTTGGAAGGCAATGTCTTGGACGGCTTGGAAGGCAATGTCTTGGACGGCTTGGAAGGCAATGTCCTTGGGATGTCTGGACGGCTTGGAAGGCAATGTCTTGGACGGCTTGGAAGGCAATGTCTTGGACGGCTTGGAAGGCAATGTCTTGGACGGCTTGGAAGGCAATGTCTTGGACGGCTTGGAAGGCAATGTCTTGGACGGCTTGGAAGGCAATGTCTTGGACGGCTTGGAAGGCAATGTCTTGGACGGCTTGGAAGGCAATGTCTTGGACGGCTTGGAAGGCAATGTCTTGGACGGCTTGGAAGGCAATGTCTTGGACGGCTTGGAAGGCAATGTCTTGAAGGCTTGGAAGGCAATGTCTTGAAGGCTTGGAAGGCAATGTCTTGGAAGGCTTGGAAGGCAATGTCTTGGAGGCTTGGAAGGCAATGTCTTGAAGGCTTGGAAGGCAATGTCTTGAAGGCTTGGAAGGCAATGTCTTGAAGGCTTGGAAGGCAATGTCTTGAAGGCTTGGAAGGCAATGTCTTGAGTTGGGAAGAATGTCTTGAGTGGAAGGCAATGTCTTGAGGCTGAAGGCAATGTTGAAGGCATGTGAAGGACAATGTCTTGGAAGGCTTGGAAGGCAATGTTGACTTGAAGGCATGGAAGGTACTGAAGGCAATGCTTGGAAGGCTTGGAAGGCAATGTCTTGAAGGCTTGGAAGGCAATGTCTTGAAGGCTTGGAAGGCAATGTCTTGGAAGGCTTGGAAGGCAATGTCTTGGAAGAGTGACTTGGAAGGCAATGTCTTGGAGGCTTGGAAGGCAATGTCTTGAAGGCTTGGAAGGCAATGTCTTGGAAGGCTTGGAAGGCAATGTCTTGAAGGCTTGGAAGGCAATGTCTTGGAAGGCTTGGAATGGAGCTTGGAAGGCAATGTCTTGGAAGGGAGCTTGGAAGGCAATGTCTTGAAGGCTTGGAAGGCAATGTCTTGGAAGGCTTGGAAGGCTTGGAAGGCAATGTCTTGGAAGGCATGGAAGGCAAGAGCTTGGAAGGCAATGTCTTGGAAGGCTTGGAAGGCAATGTCTTGGAAGGCTTGGAAGGCAATGTCTTGGAAGGCTTGGAAGGCAATGCTTGGAAGGCTTGGAAGGCAATGTCTTGGAAGGCTTGGAAGGCAATGTCTTGGGAAAGGGTTGAAGGCTTGGAAGGCTTGGAAGGCAATGTCTTGGAAGGCTTGGAAGGCTTGGAAGGCAATGTCTTGGAAGGCTTGGAAGGCAATGTCTTGGAAGGCTTGGAAGGCTTGGAAGGCAATGTCTTGGAAGGCTTGGAAGGCAATGTCTTGAGAAGGCTTGGAAGGCTTGGAAGGCAATGTCTTGGAAGGCTTGGAAGGCAATGTCTTGGAAGGCTTGGAAGGCAATTGAGGCTTGGAAGGCAATGTCTTGGAAGGCATGGAAGGCAATGTCTTGGAAGGCAATGTCTTGGAGGCATGAAGGCAAGTCTTGGAATGGCTTGAGGCTTGAAGGCAAGCTTGGAAGGCTTGAAAGGCTTGGAGCTAAGGCTTGGAAGGCTTGAGGCTTGGAAGGCAAGCTTGGAAGGCTTGAAGGCATGGAGGCAAGTCTTGGAAGGCAAGGCTTGGAGGCTTGGAAGGCAATGGCTTGGCAGGCTTGGAAGGCAATGCTTGGCAGGCTTGGAAGGCAATGCTTGGCAGGCTTGGAAGGCAATGCTTGGCAGCTTGGAAGGCAATGTCTTGCAGGCTTGGAAGGCAATGTCTTGGCAGGCTTGGAAGCAATGTCTTGGCAGGCTTGGAAGGCAATGGCTTGGCAGCTTGGAAGGCAATGCTTGGCAGGCTTGGAAGGCAATGGCTTGGCAGCTTGGAAGGCAATGGCTTGGCAGGCTTGGAAGGCAATGGCTTGGCAGGCTTGGAAGGCAATGGCTTGGCAGGCTTGGAAGGCAATGGCTTGGCAGGCTTGGAAGGCAATGGCTTGGCAGGCTTGGAAGGCAATGTCTTTGGAAGGCAATGTCAGAAATGTGAAAGAGCAGACAACTGTTTACACCATCTACTCTTGATCGGCCACATGACCTGCATTAAATGCCTCTGGCATTACTGTTTTGTTATGTATTGCCATTTATAACCCTTTTCTACAAAGTGAGGAAGGTGAAGCAGAGGGGAGGGTGGTGGTGGTTATGCCCATTCCTGGATATGGCAATGCCAGTCCTGGATTTGTTCGTTCTTTTTTTTCATCAACTGTTCCTTTTTTGAAATCTAGCCCCCATTTGGTAACATGAATATATATAAAAGAAGTTTTCACACTAAGTCTCTCTAATTCCAACCCTCATTTGGCAACGTGAATACGAGAAAAAGGAATTTTCACACTCAGTCTCTCTCATTCCAACCCTCATCTGGTAACGTAAATACGAGAAAAGGGAATTTTCACACCAAGTCTCTCCAATTCTAACCCTCATTTGGAAACATGAATGCGAGAAAAAGGAATTTTCACACCAAGTCTCTAATTCTAACCCTCATTTGGTAACATGAATGCGAGAAAAAGGAATGTTCACACTAAGTCTCTCTAATTCTAACCCTCATTTGGTAACATGAATGCGAGAAAAAGGAATTTTCACACTCAGTCTCTCTAATTCTAACCCTCATTTGGTAACATAAATACGAGAAAAAGGCATTTTCACACTAAGTCTCTCTAATTCTAACCCTCATTTGGTAACATAAATATGAGAAAAAGGAATGTTCACACTAAGTCTCTCTAATTCTAACCCTCATTTAATAACGTGAATACGAGAAAAAGGAGTTTTCACATCAAGTCTCTCTAATTCTAACCCTCATTTGGCAACATGAATACGAGAAAAAAGAATGTTCACACCAAGTCTCTAATTCTAACCCTCATCTGGTAACGTGAATACGAGAAAAAGGAATTTTCACACTAAGTCTCTCTAATTCTAACCCTCATTTGGTAACATGAATGCGAGAAAAAGGCATTTTCACACTAAGTCTCTCTAATTCTAACCCTCATTTGGTAACAAACATGAGAGAAAGGAATGTTCACACCAAGTCTCTCTAGTTCTAACTCTCATTTGGTAACATAAATATGAGAAAAAAGAATTTTCACACTCACACTAAGTCTCTCATGACACTTCTTTTACCAAACATGTCAGATTGTCTTTACTCCATGCTCAATGGGGCATGTTCAGGGAAGTGATTTAACAGTTCAGGCAGAGACAACATGTCAGATTGTCCCTACTCCATGCTCAATGGGGCATGTTCAGGGAAGTGATTTAACAGTTCAGGCAGAGACAACATGTCAGATTGTCCCTACTTTATGCTCAATGGGGCATGTTCAGGAAGTGATTTAACAGTTCAGGCAGAGACAACATGTCAGATTGTCCCTACTCTGTGCTCAATGGGGTGAGTTCAGGGAAGTGATTTAACAGTTCAGGCAGAGACAACATGTCAGATTGTCCCTACTCCGTGCTCAATGGGGCGAGTTCAGGGAAGTGATTTAACAGTTCAGGCAGAGACATGTCAGATTGTCCCTACTCCATGCTCAATGAGGCGAGTTCAGGGAAGTGATTTAACAGTTCAGGCAGAGACAACATGTCTGATTGTCCCTACTCCGTGCTCAATGGGGCGAGTTCAGGGAAGTGATTTAACAGTTCAGGCAGAGACAACATGTCAGATTGTCCCTACTCCGTGCTCAATGGGGTGAGTTCAGGGAAGTGATTTAACAGTTCAGGCAGAGACAACATGTCAGATTGTCCCTACTCCATGCTCAATGGGGTGAGTTCAGGGAAGTGATTTAACAGTTCAGGCAGCTCTATACAACATGTCAGACCCTAGAAGTGAATCAGCCAGTCAAGGAAGTCTTGAATAAGAGGGATCGAATTCCCTGGCACCGTTACAATTCTTATTTATATTCCAATTGACGTGGGCATGTTCATGCCAAGCAGGTTTGATCCGGTATCCGTTTTGAAAAACTTTATTACAAACATTCCTCTCTCTCTTTCTTTCTCTCTCCCCTCTCTCTCTCATACACACATACACACACTCCCTCCCACACACACAAAGACACACACACACACACACAAAGACACACACACACACACAGACACACACACACAGACACAGACAGACACAGACACAGACACAGACACACACAGACACAGACACACACACACACACACGGCAAGTCATGTTGAGAACCAAGCCAAACCACCAAGACCATAAAATGGCTGCAATCAAATTCAAAACAGTTATATATACTACTTAAAACACCAACTCTAATATTCCAAAGAAAGTAAATCTCTCTCTCACACACACACAACAAATGTTTACCGACTCATCCACATGGATTTCACACTTACCAAAACTAATACATTGAAGGCGACCAAAATGTACTTCATACACTTGTAGCATCCTTGCAGACCTTCTCCAAACCCCATTATGCCTGAAAACAACACAAGTCGAAAACAGTACATCAAAATGGTACCAAAACAAAAAAAGCCCAATGAGATAAACTGCTCATCCCGAAATATCAGTTGTATAAGACACAGGCAAAATCTGAAAAATGCAAAATAATCCAGATATGTTTAGAGTAATAAATAAAGACCCCGAGGCAATGGAAACAGATCAAATTTTTTTAAAAACGGAACACACATGCATGAACGCACATGGGAACACACACAATACCACCACCAGCTCCACCACCTCCACCAACAACAGCAACACTCGCCAACATGCACCAACGTGCATGCATGTTGCACACACACACGCGCACGCACACGCACACGCACGCACACACGCACACGCACACGCACGCACACACACCCCACCAGCACCACTACCACCAACAACAACACAACCACCAACAGCAACAATGATCAAATTTATCGTAAAAACAGTTCACATGAATATAGGAGAATTATTCAGATAAATAACTGAATTTATGCCAAGTGCATAGCTATGCATGAATTCAATGCATAGCCATCTGTAGCGATTTAGAAAAGTGTGTGTCTGTGCAGTGTGTGTGTGCGTGTCTGTGCATGTGTCTGTGCGTGTGTGCGTGTGTGCGTGCGTGCGTGCGTGCGTGCGCGTGTGCGTGCACATGCATGCACGTTGGTGCATGTTGGCGAGTGTGCATGTACACGCATGCTTGCATGTGTGCACGCGTGTGCGTTGTGTGTAGGGTGTGTGTGTGTATGTGCGTGTGTGTAGGGTGTGTGTGTATGTGTAGGGCGTGTATTGTGTATGTTTGTGTGTGTGTGCGAGAGAGAGAAAGAGAGAGAGAGAGAGAGAGAGAGAGAGAGAGAGAGAGAGAGTGTGTGCGTGTGCGTGTGCGTGTGCGAGCACATGCGCATGCACTTGTGCACGTGGGTGTGAGAGAGATCTACATTCATTTTAAAGATATAGTTTTCCTGTAACACACGACTTCTGGAATTGTAAAAGGTACCTAATGGCATGTGGATCACTCGGTGAACTTGTTTGATCAGCGAACCAATGAACCAATAATAAAATATTAATTCCTCCAAAACCCTCGAGACTTAAAACAGCGAAAATGGTCTTTCTAAATTTTGCTTCAGTTTCCGCCCTCAGTCACTCCGTTTTGAAAGTGAAAATGGTGTTTTTCTCTCTCTGTCCAGGTCATACTTATCCTGAAGTGTTTCTCATTACAGCCTAGAAATAGTTAACATTTGTGTTTTACAGCAAACGTCTACTTTGGAACAAGTTAGGACTGATCAGTTTAAACACCCGCTTGCATGTGCATGTGTATGTGTGCATGCGCGCGTACATGCGTGCGATGTTTTGTAACTATCTTTAGCTGAATTTGGCGTGTGTCATAGTTTAAGCCGACTACAAACTTATGCTATTTTTATTGTTGACCTAATAGTCAGCTGACTACTACAGTACTAGCTTCCGCTATTTTTATTGTTGACTATCAGAATAAATTACAGCGGGAACAAAAGACCTGTGACAAAGGTGTGACTTAAAATCATATCATTGTTGCTTTGTCATGCTCCTTGATGAAAATATCAGCTTATGTTAACTAGTCTCCCATCCACACTACCAAATACCCACCCACCCAAACTTCTCTATCTCTCAAAACTAGATGAGTGGTAGTTAAATGCCTGTGTGTGTGTGTGTGTGGTGTGTGTGCGTGTGTGCGTGCGTGCGTGCATGTGTGCACGTGTGTGCCTGTGCGTGTGCGACGCATTCATATTGTAGATGGAGCTGTCTTTCACAAGAATTTTCACATACTGGCAAAACCAGTTTATTTTCAGATTAGGGTTAGGTTACACACACACACAAACACACACACACACACACAAAGGGGACAAAGAAAAATCCAGGTCAGTATTTAGTAGAAAGGGATCTATGTCCTTCAGTTGTTTTTTTCAAGCAAATAGAGATAGTAGCAAAGCCTTTCTGGACTACCATCGTGTTTATCATTATTTACAAGTATGGAAGTGTGTGTGTGTGTGTGTGTGTGTGGTGTGTGTGTGTGTGTGTGTGTGTGTGTGTGTGTGTGTGTGTGTGTGTCCAGATATGGACACATTTTTTGCTCATGAACACACATCCCATACATCCATGTACAAGTACATGATTTGAAGTATTACAAAATGAAACATTGTAAACATGAACATTATATTAACTTAAAAAAGTTTTTAAAAGGGGGCAGAGAAAAATTTTCCCAACAATGTCAGATTGTCCCTACTCCCATGCCAATGGGCATGTTCAGGGAAGTGATTTAACAGTTCAGGCAGAGACAACATGTCAGATTGTCCCTATTTTTATGCTCAATGGGGCATTTTTCAGGAAGTTTTTTAAAACAGTTCAGGCAGAGACAACATGTCAGATTGTCCCTACTCTGTGCTCAATGGGGTGAGTTCAGGGAAGTGATTTAACAGTTCAGGCAAGACAACAAGTCAGATTGTCCCTACTCCGTGCTCAATGGGCGAGTTCAGGGAAGTGATTTAACAGTTCAGGCAGAGACATGTCAGATTGTCCTACTCCATCCCAAAATGAGGCAGTTCAGGGAAGTGATTTAACAGTTCAGGCAGAGACAACTTTCCCTGATTGTCCCTACTCCGTGCTCAATGGGGGCGAGTTCAGGGAAGTGATTAACAGTTCAGGCAGAGACAACATGTCAGATTGTCCCTACCCCGTGCTCAATGGGGTGAGTTAAAGGGAAGTTTTTAAAACAGTTCAGGCAGAGACAACATGTCAGATTGTCCCTACTCCATGCTCAATGGGGTGGGGTTCAGGGAAGTGTTTTAACAGTTCAGGCAGCTCTATACAACATGTCAGACCCTAAAAGTGAATCAGCCAGTCAAGGAAGTCTTGAATAAGAGGGATCGAATTCCCTGGCACCGTTCCCAATTCTTATTTAAAATTCCAATTGGACGTGGGCATTTCATGCCAAGCAGGTTTGATCCGGTATCCGTTTTGAAAAACTTTATTACAAACATTCCCTCTCTCTTTCTTTCCCCTCTCCCCCTCCTCTCTCATACACACTTACACACACTCCTCCCACACACACAAAGACACACACACACCACAAAGCACCCCACACACACACAGACACACACACACAGACACAGACAGACACAGACACAGACACAGACACACACAGACACAGACACACACACACACACACGGCAAGTCATGTTGAGACCAAGCCAAACCACCAAGACCATAAAATGGCTGCAATCAAATTCAAAACAGTTAAATCAACTTAAAACACCAACTCTAATATTCCAAAGAAAGTAAACCCTCTCTCTCACACACACACAACAAATGTTTACCGACTCATCCACATGGATTTCACACTTACCAAAACTAATACATTGAAGGCGACCAAAAATTACTTCATACACTTGTAGCATCCTTGCAGACCTTCCCCAAAACCCCATTATGCCTGAAAACAACACAAGTCGAAAACAGTACATCAAAATGGTACCAAAACAAAAAAAGCCCAATGAGATAAACTGCTCATCCGAAATATCAGTTGTAAAAGACACAGGCAAAATCTGAAAAATGCAAAATAACCCAATATGTTTAGAGTAATAAATAAAGACCCCGAGGCAATGGAAACAGATCAAATTTTTTAAAAACGGAACACACATGCATGAACGCACATGGAACACAACACAATACCACCACCAGCTCCACCACCTCCACCAACAACGGGCAACACCCCGCCAACATGCACCAACGTGCATGCATGTGCACACACACACGCGCACGGCACACGCACACGCACGCACACGCACACGCACACGCACGCACACACACCCCCCCAAAGCACCACTACCACCAACAACAAAACAACCACCAACAGCAACAATGATCAAATTTATCGTAAAAAACATTTTCACATGAATATGGGAGAATTATTCAGATAAATAACTGAATTTATGCCAAGTGCATAGCTATGCATGAATTCAATGCATAGCCACTGTAGCTTTTTTAAAGAAAAGTGTGTGTCTGTGCGTGTGTGTGCGTGTCTGTGCATGGGGTCTGTGCGTGTGTGCGTGGGGTGCGTGCGGCGTGCGTGCGTGCGCGTGTGCGTGCACATGCAGCACGTTGGTGCATGTTGGCGAGTGCATGTACACGCATGCTTGCATGTGTGCACGCGTGTGCGTGTGTGTAGGGTGTGTGGTGTATGTGCGTGTGTGTAGGGTGTGTGTGTATGTGTAGGGCGTGTTTTGTGTATGTTTGTGTGTGTGGGAGAGAGAGAAAGAGAGAAGAGAGAGAGAGAGAAAAGAGAGAGAGAGAAAAGAGAGTGTGTGCGTGTGCGTGTGCGTGTGCGAGCACATGCGCATGCACTTGTGCACGTGGGTGTGAGAGAGATCACATTCTTTTTAAAAAGATATAGTTTCCTGTAACACACGACTCTGGAATTGTAAAAGGTACCTAATGGCATGTGATCACTCGGTGAACTTGTTTGATCAGCGAACCAATGAACCAATAATAAAATATTAATTCCTCCAAAACCCTCGAGACTTAAAACAGCGAAAAGGGGTCTTTCTAAATTTGCTTCAGTTTCCCGCCCTCAGTCACTTCCGTTTTGAAAGTGAAAATGGTGTTTTTTTCTCTCTGTCCAGTCATACTTATCCTGAAGTGTTTCTCATTACAGCCTAGAAATAGTTAACATTTGTGTTTTACGCAAACGTCTACTTTGGAACAAGTTAGGACTGATCAGTTTAAACACCCGCTTGCATGTGCATGTGTATGTGTGCATGCGCGCGTACATGCGTGCGATGTTTTGTAACTATCTTTAGCTGAATTTGGCGTGTGTAAATGTTTAAGCCGACTACAAACTTATGCTATTTTTATTGTTGACCTAATAGTCAGCTGACTACTACAGTACTAGCTTCCGCTATTTTTATTGTTGACTATCAGAATAAATTACGCGGGAACAAGAAGCCTGTGACAAAGGTGTGACTTAAAATCAATCATTGTTGCTTTGCATGCTCCTTGATGAAATATCAGCTTATGTTAACTAGCCCTCCCATCCACACTCCCAAAAATACCCACCCACCCAAACTTCTCTATCTCTCAAAACTAATGAGTGGTATTTTAAATGCCTTTGTGTGGGTGTGTGTGTGGTGTGTGTGTGCGTGTGTTGCGTGCGTGCGTGCATGTGTGCACGGTGTGTGCCTGTGCGTGGTGGGGACGCATTCATATTGTAGATGGAGCTGTCTTTCACAAGAATTTTCACATACTGGCAAACCATTTTTTTTTCCAGATTAGGGTTAGGTTACACACACACACAAACACACACACACACACACAAAGGGGACAAAGAAAAATCCAGGTCAGTATTTAGTAGAAAGGGATCTATTCCCAGTTGTTTTTTTTCAAGCAAATAGAGATAGTAGCAAAGCCTTTCTGGACTACCATCGTGTTTATCATTATTTACAAGTATGGAAGTGTGTGTGTGTGTGTGTGTGTGTTGTGTGTGTTTTGTGTGTGTGTGTGTGGGGTGTGTGTGTGTGTGTCCAGATATGGACACATTTTTTGCTCAATGAACACACATCCCTACATCCTGTACAAGTACATGATTTGAAGTATGTAAAAAATGAAACATTAAAATTTAAACATAAAGTATATAAACAAAATCCAGCTTAAGTGAAGTACAACATGAACTAGATATGATTTTAAACCCACTGCATAAAATAAACCCCACAGAAAAGAAACCGAGTCAAAACTTTCATTCTTAAATCATTTGAACTGAGATCTCCGTTTATTTGACAATTCATACAAAATTTTTTAAACCGTACCGAGTACCACATTCTTAAACTGAAGGGGGCAATAGGGAAGAGTAGACCTCTGCCGTGCTATCAGATGACGCAGGATCTGCCCCTCTGATTTGGATATGTACATAAAACCCCCCCCCCCCCCCCCCCCCCCCCCCCCCCCCCCAAAGATTTTCTTTTTCCTTTTTCCTTTCCTTTTTTAAATCCTTTTTCTTTTTTTCACTTCTACCCGGCAGAACCACTATGACAAAAACTCAGCGGGAGATTCTGCGGGTTTACTTTTAAAAATGCCCACTTCACAGTGGTGCGACACACCCACCTTCATTCAATGACACCCATGCTGGGATAGGGTCATAAAATTCAGGACTCACTCCGACGATGACACTGCCCAGGGAAGCAAACCACCTCTGTAAATGGCAGTGAAACCGAGTTTCAGTCACACACTGATAGGAATTTTATATCTCCTTTCACTTTCTGTGTGTGTGCTGCATGTCTGTGTGTCTGTAGTGTGCGTGTGTGCGTGCGTGCATGCGTTGCCTGTCTGTGCGCATTCGGCACAAGCGGTATGTTAAGCATCTCTCGTCGCTTTTCCACTGTAAAACCGTGCACACCTCTTTTGGCTCTATTTCTCTCTGAAAATTCGCACTGCAAAGCACATTAACATGTCCAGCACATTTTACAGACACAGTGGAGGATGGATGTCCCAGAAGCAAACCATGGAATCCTGGTAGATGACACACACAGGTCTGGCTGGACTGGTTACCAAACACCTCTACTGTACTACCCAAGCCATTTTCACATCATCCAGGACAGTCCCTTTAAAGACCCAACATCCTCATGGTACCCCTTCAATCGCTGTAATGGACAATACTTTATATTGAAAAATTTTCATAAAATTTCACGATTTTAACTTAACGCATGTCCAAAATCCAAATCATCCATCCCCAAAAACAAAATGACGGCTGAAAGTGTGCTCCTAATGAGAAATTGAAGAATGACACTAACAAAGACTAACTTTATAATGGAATATCAAATGATTAGGAACAACAATCTGTATGTCCCCCAGCATAAAAGAACAGACCATCAACAGGTTTCCTTAACAGTAAACGGAATGAACAGTTGTTGAAAACTGAAGACACAGAATACTGATTTTGTGGCCAAAAAAACCCACAAAGCCTATAAGTTAGGAGACAACACTGTAACAGGTTTTCAAAATCAGGCATGACCCGAAAAAACCCTTTCCTATTACCAGCCTGAGGTGTATGTACATCAGTCAAGTAAGGGTTTAAAAAGCATTGGGGCCTTTACTTTGTGAACACCATTGCGCGATACTTTGTGAACAACCTTAGGCAGCAGTGTGTCTAATCGGCAACTCTACCTCTTATACCCTTCTCACTTTGAGAATTCTGAAGACAGATCCCAAAACCTCACAAAGCGCAATTAACTCAATTCATTAGCTCCACAGCTGACACTGTTTCCTCCCACTAGTGCTAGTTCTCATAGATGACATTTGATATCTTCTTCATCGTGTTGTAAAAGCAGCCAGTGTCAAACTGCCAACAAATTAGCCAGCAATTGAATTTGATCACAGCTCTAAGGGCACACAGGAGACCAGAGCCGAAGAAGAAACACACCACGGGCATTCACACTGAATGAAGTGTTTTTTATTTTCACAGATAGTTCAAATGTGTTTGAACCTTCGGACCAGGGACCTAGCAGTACGTACAGGCCAATCACTCTGCCCCTTTCTGTGCACAGTCACCGCTTCACAGAGTCTAACAAAAAAAAAAAAACCGGGGAGAGCGGAATTCAGTCTCTCTAGCGACTGAATTCCCTGTGGGGCGTTATATGAATGAAACAAAATCAGAGGCCTGTACATGTCATGAAACAAAAGGAATGAAGTGCGAAGCCTTCAGATTTCGTTTTACATAAGACGTATGACACCTGATGCATGTTTTTAAAGTGTGAATGTGTGTGGGTGTGTTAATACAAAAGCACCTAAAACCCCCCACCCCCCTCATGTAGGACTTCTATTTTAAATTTTTTTTTTCCCTGTAACTTCCCTAGTTTAACATCGCAAACTCTGGTTAGCTTTGCTCTTTCTTAAACCAAACTCAAACTAAGTCAAAGCAATGGAAAACAAGTGAAGCCCATCAAAACCCAACCCTAACAAACCAAACCTGCTGGTTACCAACCCAACTAAAATTCATCAAAACTCACAAAAATGTGGTGACACTAAAACTGCTTTTTACTTTTGGATATATTTGAAAGGTAAATGAATGCCAACCAAGGAAAGTGTGCTGGCATGTATGTCACCGAGCATCGGAGTGTTGAATGAGTGTGTGACCGTGTGTGTGTGCATGAATATATACATGTGTGTATTATAACATGTGTGTGGCGTGTGCGCGTGTGTGTGTGTGTGTGTGTGTGTGTGTGTGTAGACAAGTGTTTGCATGATCTACACACATTTAGAGTGCAATGCCAAACCTTTCTTCCTCCCCTTTTTCATTTCATCTGCTCATCGTTCCCTACATTTTCCTTACCTTGTTTATATCTCTACCAGCTGGATTCTTCTTTTTAATCTTTAAATATCAGTTTTTAAATTTTCCCCTTTAAAATATTTTTCTTTTCTCTTCCTTTCCTTCTTTTTTCTTTTTTTTTTTCTTTTTCTTACATAAACTGTGTACTTCGCTTTTTTTTTTCCCTTTTCCTACCATTTCCTTGCATTCCTCTGCCCTCTCTCTTCATTACATTTTTATTCCTTCCCCACACCCCACCTGCTCCTCTGTTTACCTTTTAAAGGTTCAGTTTCACCTACACCTGTTTTCCTCAAATTCTTCCCCCCCTCTCCTCACACGCAGGTTTTCACCTACACGTTTTCCTCAAATTCTTCCCCCACTCTCCTCACAAACACACAGGTTTTCACCTACACCCGTTTTCCTCAAATTCTTTCCCCCACTCTCCTCACGCAAACACCACGCACACACAAACACGCACACACACACACAACAAACACACACACACACACACAATATTCACCCATGTGTAGTATAATGCACACACTCACACACAATCATGCACTCTGTCTCACACAAAATAACAAGTATAAAAGACTCTTGAGATTTCATATTAATGGGTTAAATTAACCTCAAACTTTCATGGTTTTACAGAAAAAACCCCCCCGTCAGAAAATGTTTGAATACACCCCCTGTTTTTTTCATTTCCAGTGAACTACACTTCCTCCTAATTTAAAAAAAAAAATGATTAAAAAAAGTTAATCTGTTTCAGAGTAAATTTTCAAGTATTTGAAATAATGAAAAGTGGATTGGGTCCAGTTTCTTCAGACTGAAAGTAATCGGGAGCAAAAAGATGCTGACAATGGTTATATTCCCTTTCCCAGCTTAGCTGGTAAGCAATGCATGCTTTTTTTTTCTTTTTGCCATCTGGCCCTTGCCCTTGTGTCACTAAGTGTGACTAACAAGACACTTTTTCCCCAATGTTTTAAAAGGCTTTTGACAAACACGCTGTTCCCCTGTTAACATTAAGACAAAAAGTACTTTATAAAAAAAATTTTAAGCTGAACACAACTTAACTGATAAAGCTGTGAAGAGAGAGTGGTTGATCGATTGATCAACGATAAATCATCTTTATTCCCAAGAGTACAGAAAGCAAGAACTTTTTTTTTTAATCCCATCTAGCCTTTTCCCCTTTTGGATGAAGAATACTAATGTAAATCACTTTAAATTAAAAAAACAACTGATTATAACCAGAACAGTAATGATTCATATGAACATAAAACAAACATATGAAAACTGTCACAGTGCGCATGAACACACACACACACACACAACTATAAAGTATATATTCCTGGAGAGAACGTATAAATGCCAATCCTGACTCACTGCTCAACCACCGAGTTTTTGGCGAAGTGGCCTAAAAGGGCCCCCTTTTCCTGTGGCGGAAGAGAGAGAGAGAATTACCGGCAGACAGACAGAGAAAGAGAGACAGAGAGAGAGACAGACAGACAGACAGAGAGGCGGGCAGACACACACACAGCATTTTACCCCAAATTTTAACTCACTTTCACCCCCACCGAGTTTTTTGGGCGAAAGTGCCCAGAATCAGCATATTACTGTTCTCTGACAAGAGCCAATAACCCCAAAAAAAAAACGATTATCTACAACAAACATACTGTGTAGGGTTATCCGTTTTTAAAAACTAAATTTACTAAACTTTTCAGATTTTAGTTTTTTGCCTTAATCCTATGTTTTTCCCGATTATTCTCAATAACATCATTTCGCGCAAACATTCATCAAATGAGTCTGTCTTTCATGTGAAATAAAACTAAAGTTTTTTAAAACCGAGTTATATTTTGACATAAAATCCACACATACACACTGCAGGTGAGAGAGAGTGGTTTATGCAGGCGTTTTTTTAAAGGCATGCATGAAGCGCGGCACTCCCCAGAGATTTCAAAAGAAGCATTCAGAGCAAAGATAGCGGTCTCCACTCGTGCAAACCCTTGGATTTGTAAAGCCAGTCAGCAGTTATGAATAGCGATCAATTTCTAATTTCCGCAGTTCTGAATAGCGAGATTTCATAATGGGCTGAAAGGATCTTTCTCTTCATTCCCGCCTTTCATAAAACATATCAAAACATGTTTCTTACCTTCCCCCCAATAAAAGATAGATGAATCAGCGATTAGTAACAGGACGACATTTCCGCCCCACCCTTTAGTTTTGTTGAAACGGGGCTTGAGTTATTTGTCTTTGGTGTTGTGGTGCGTGGTGAACGGACGTGTTTCGTAAAAGGAAAGCTTTTGTGACTTTAAAATTTTGATTTGATTCCAGTCTAAGATGCTTTTTTTTCAGAAAAAGGGGGATTTACTAGGTAGCCCTTCACAAGAATTAGCACAGGAAATTAGAGTTTCAAACGCTGCCTAAAGCTCTTTGGTTTTTCTATTCAAGACACCCCACTTTTTTCCCAATCATGGGTACTAAACCCTATCAACAACCAAATACCTCAGTATCTATGCTTTACAAAATTGCCCCTCCATCTGCTTACATTGGATGGGGGAGAAAAGTGCTGTTGCATAAATATTTTGTTTTTTTGGGAAAAAAATAAAAGATGTTTTTTTCCGAGCTCAACGATGGCCCGCAAAAAAAAAATGCCAAAAAAACCCCAAAAGAAACTTGAAGCTTTATTAAAGAAAGGGAAGGTACAATCAAAAAAGCGGGGAAAGAATTTTAAACTCCGCAGAATTCTTTGTTTTCTTGCAACAAAGTGACTCGGGAAAAAAAAATAACAAGAGGGGCATTTACGATAGCTTTTTTTTAAAACCTGAAAAGTGAAGATGAATCTTAAAACAGACTGAAAGAGGGGTCGGGAACATTCGAAGGCAGTGCACAAACTTCATGATCTACATACAATTTGGGAATTTTTTGAATTTGTTAAAGTTGGCATGAGATCGGCAACAAAAAGGGGGAAAATTACAGCAACATTGGGGAGACTGGTTGAAGGAAAAAATGGATATTCTGATGACCCCGCTAGAAAACTGCGTGCACTTGCAAGTGTACTTTTGGATTTAAACAGTTTTTTTGTGTTGGGCTTCTTTAAACTTCTTCCTCAGTAGACTGAACGCAATTAAAGTCATGCTGCAAGTTCCAGAATATGCCGACTACTGGAAACAGTCCCACGTGTGCCAGCCGACTTGGGCTGCAACATTCACGTGAAAACGCCTGTCACAACCCGCCCAGGGAAGGGGAAATGACATGATTCTAAAAATAACGGTTATGCATAACCGGGGCTCTGCTTGTCGCAACCCGCCCCGCAAGGGGAAATGCATGATTCTAAAAATAACGGTTATGCATAACCGGGGGCTCTGCTTGCCACAAAACCCCCCAGCAAGGGGAAATGACAAAGATTCTAAAAATAACGGTTATGCATAACGGGTCTGCTTCAAATTCTTGATCCACATGCTTCAATGCTCCTATTCAACGTCCTATTCAACAGGTGCCTTCGGGCGGCCACAGAGTGCACTTTATTCAAACTGTCTTGTTTATTAAATCAAGCTTTTGATAAATGCACTTGGTGGCTACCCTTTTAATAATCTTCAGTTGACCCGAGAGACCCGGCAGCCGTCTTGAATTTACGGCGCTTAAGCGCCAACCATAAAACCCTTTCCCATTTTCCTATGCAAGCAAATTCCTTATTTTTTTAAAAGTTTGTGCTGTTATTGTTGTTTTACTGTAATCTTATTATATTCGAAATTTGTTTCTTATAAATTAATCAAGGTGGCGGCCACCACACGACGCACGTCCCCCCCCCCCCCACCCCAGCACGCACGTCCCCCCCCCCCCCCCCCACCCCACCGCACGCACGTCCCCCCCCCCCCCACCCCACCCCACGCACGCACGTCCCCCACCCCACCCCTGTGACACCACCACACCCCACCCCCAGTCCCCCAAGTTCTTAATTAAGTTTTTATTAAGTCACCCCAAGTTCTTAATTTAAAGTTTTAATTAAGTTACTTTCAATTTTCTTAAAGGGTTCTTGTTTAAGTTTTTATTTAAGTTTTGTTTTTTAAGTCACCTCAAGATCATAACTAAGTCATCCTTTAAGTACAACTAGTTCGTATTAAGTTATCTTATAATTATCAAAAAACAAGGGCAATCTATGTTTTTATCTTAATAGCAGATCCTTTAAAATAGACACACAGCCCCAAAAAACGCGTCATCGTTGAGGCGTCTTGCTCAGCGTTCTCTGCATAGATCTTAAGGAGGTCTTACATCCGAAGCAACCGCATTGATTACAATTCTGGTCTATGGAAAGTCTTTATAGACTCCATGTCTTTATTTATTGACTTTATCATTTTATAATACGCCATGATTTATTTTTATTAAAAAATTTAAAATATTATTTCATATTAAAAGGATCAAAATGATCTTTGTTGTTGACGGTTTTTGGGGTGCAGTTGTCTTTTTTGTATTTAACGGTTCAGATTTTTTTGATTTCTTTTGTTTCTGTTGCCATTCTTTATATATTTTATAACAGTAATAACCGCCCCCCAAAACAGCAAGAGCACCAAAAATGGCAACAGTTTTTAAATTCAATATTCCATGAAGACTTTGGGGCCCTTGTATCACATGGAGTTTTATAGCTGGCATTGAATCAACTTGGGTTTTGGCGTTGGCGGCGTTATGTTTTCATGATGAGTATATTCGTAACATTAAATTTTTTTGTCTGTTCCACTCTGCTATTTTTTTTTTCCCGCTTCAACCGCCCAGGATTTTTAATGGTCTCCACCTGATTCAGGTTTTTTGCTGATTTTCTGGCTTGGTTACTTTCTCCACCTGATTCAGTGTTTTTGGTTCTGATGATTTTCCAGCTCGTTCATTTTGAAGGGAAACAAAATCTATATGATTAAAAGTTATTAATCCCATGATCGCTGGCGACAATAATGTTCCCAATTTTGTAATACAGTCCCCCCTGAGACCTAATGACTTTGTTAAACGGGATTTTGCTTTAAAACAAAAACGTAAGTCTTGTCAGAATCATGGGAGCAATCTACTGCTAGTTTAGTGTACAACTAAGAACCGTTTGCCCACACGTTTCACCATTCTAGACCCCAGCTGCGCTCATACCTGTTATGATACTTAAAATGTCTGTGGCGACATCTGTTGATCTGTTCAATGCTGAATTCAGTTCCGAGGAACTGTTTTTTTTTTCCACACGCTGCCAAAGAATACAACCTCTCCTTTGGGCATAACAGCTTGGCCATCAACTTGGTCATTCATAAGTTCGGGAAGGTTTAGGCCGCCTTGTAGCTGTAGTAGATCACTGTTCATGTTTTTTATTAAATTATAATTATTTTATTTTATAAAAATGAGCACCGAAAAAACTTACCAACCTTGTATACATTCTGCTGTTATTGGAGGTCTAAGTGTAGGATACTCAATGCTTGGTAAAAGCTTGTTAAGAATTTAAACCAGCAGATCTTGGCAAACTAGACTTTGAGGATTCAGCAAAGCTGATTGCTATCATTGCAGCTTCGTTTGCTACGAAAGATTTTTTAGTCAAGCAAGGAATAATTCCAGACAATATAAATATGTAAAAAAAAAAATACATTTATAAAAAATGGCTTCACTCGCAATAATGATAGGCGGCGCTGTGGTGAATGCGCTTGCTTTTAGGGGAAGTAATTTTGCATTTAGTAAACTGGGGAATGACAGCGAGAGAAAAAGACATAACAAAGCTATGGAGGAACTAGCAGCTGCACAAGACGCCTATGAAAGGCAGAGACTTGAGCAGTTAGATTTTATTAATGACACACTGAAAAGACAGGGGCATGCAGCTTACACATTTAAAAATGTTGATCAAGCAATAAACAATATTATCTAGTAACAGGCAAACCAGTCCAGACATTGCCCCCACCAAAATTCAGTGACTTTTATCAACCATCAGAAAAACAAAAGATGCAAGAAATCGGGTTTATTGTCTTTGGGTTTTATGACCGTCGTGTATTTTGTTGCACATAATATTGGCTGAATAAAAAATGAACAAAATCTATTATTCGCCCAAAGGATATTGGAAGGGTATCACAGCAATACAAAAGCTAAGCCAAGCGGCGGGGGTCAGTGAACAAACAGCAAAAGAATGGTTATCTAAACAAGCTATTTGGCAAATTTATTTACCTGCGCCTAGACGAATACAGAGACACACACTTTGTGAATACAACTCCAAACGACACCCATCAAATGGACCTTCTATATTTACCCTCCGATACGATTAGACGAAAAAGATTTAAGTACGCACTTACAGTCATTGACATAGCTTCAGATACAAAGATGCGGAACCATTAACACAAAAGAGTGCTTCTGCTGTTGCTGTTGCTATACAACTAATATATCAACGAGGCCCTTTAACTTACCCTCGCATGATTCAAGTCGATGATGGAAAAGAATTTAAAGGGCAAGTGAATCAATTATTGTTGAAACATAGAGTTACCATTAAAAGAGGCATTCCAGGAGTTCACAGATCACAGGCTTTAGTTGAAAACTTTAACAAACAGTTTGCCGAAAGACTTTTTCTCCTACCAGTATCACAGAGAGCTGATTGACAATTCTTGCAACACAGAATGGGTTAGAAGATTGCCCTCAGTTTTTGCGAGCAATGAATAATGAAGAATTTAAAGGGTTAAAACCAGTACAAAGCAATCAAAAGAAAAACAATAAATGTTGCTGAAGGAGACGTCAGTTCATCCGGCAAACTATTACCATTGGTTTAAAAGTAAGGTACCTTTATTTACCGGGGAAGCAGAAGGGGACACTCGCATCAGGGCAACCGATCCAGTTTGGAGTGTTGACCCATATGAAATAAAAAGAATTGTAAAGATGAATCCGCCCGTGTATTATTTACGAGAAACTGGCACAACAAAACCAGCTCCTCAAAGATCTTTTGTGAAGGAAGAACTGCAGATAATCCCGCCAGACACAGTTTCCGCTTTAATTAATTTACGGTTCTCCAGTGCCCAATTGCATATGAAAACTCTGGATTAACAAACACCCGTTTTTGTGTTTGTTCTATCTAATGACTTCTTTGTTACAACAGTTGTGTTGATCTCGTGTAGATTAGATCGCAGTTTTACGTTGTCATGATGAAAAGTCTTATTGCCAAACAATGCTTCTTTGTAGTTGCCATGTGATATGTTTGACTGCACAACGCTGCGAGATATTCCCTTTGCTTTCTTAATGATTTTCCTCCTGGCTCGAAATACTGTACATTTTTGACCTTAAACCAACAAACTCCTTGATCACCTTTCCAGATAATTCATCCTTCATCCTTCCTAAAACCTTCTTGTTAGTAATTGAATACAAAGGCGAATCTTTAGGATAATCAGATGTGTCGTACCATCCCACATGCCCTTTATCTACTTCTAATTCCATGTCTTTATAGATGTCTTCAGTAGGGATATCTATAACAAAACTATCTGTATCTGTGTAAAGCACTCTGGACTCAGGATACGAGGGCTTAAAGTAGTCATAAAGAAATTCTAACATCAAAAGCTTTGATAATTCTAAAACAGTAAACCCAATAAAAACGGGTTTGTCTAATTTGACTTTCTTTTTTTTCATCATTATGCCAAAAAGCTGATCATGAAATCTTTTAAAGTCCTGATAATTTGGTTTTGAAGTTAGCTTAATTGCTTCATTCTCTCTGGTGACCAATCTGACATCTTTACGCTTGTGCGGATTTTCCATAGTCCTCCCGAAACAGCTGTTGTTCATCAACTTGAAAGTCTTTCTGAAGCATCTGTGGATTTAGTTCTAAGATCAGTGTTCTTCATGATGTATGGTTTCATGAACTGTTTTTGATCAAAAGCAATTATGCGATGAACAGCTGTTAACTTTAAACCATGTCTTAAATAAAATTGTAGAAGTCTGTATTGGCAGACATACTTTTTTTTGCCTCGAAGATTAGGCACAAGTTTAGGTGGTTCTCTTGGATCCATCTTTAGACTTTCTGCTGCTAATGGATAGTCATTATGGAGGTCATGGAGTTCATGAGGATATTCTAAGTCAACTTCTAGAATGAAACCACGCTGTTGATCAGGCGCCCAAACTACCCAACCACTTTAATGCCTTTTGAATATTGTTCGGATCACCGCCTGTGTACATTTTAAAGTTGCGTAACGGAAGTGATTGCTCCATAGCCCAACCATACAGATTGTTTGCATCTAAATACATGAGATAGTTAGACCTTTTACTGGATCATAGTCATCCAAGTATTTGTTGTTTGCTTTACAGTAATGATGCGACGCCATACTAATTCCTCCACGCAATCCGTTTTCAATCATCTGAATCATTGGTAGGTCAGACAATAAATCAATCTGTACTCCAGTAAACTTTAAGAAAGCGTCCCAACTCATCCCGGGCGCAGAAATGTAATGCGCGGGATCCAGGCTATAATGTTTTCATGCAAGTCTTTCTATAATTTTCAAAGACGTCCGCCAACAAACATACATCAGCCATTAAGTAGGAGTCATGATAGTCTCCCATCGTTTTACAATCTAACTTCTGCCACGCATCTTGAGCATGCTGGTAATCGGAGTCGCTAATGTCCTTTCCTCTAAGACTAGAAAAGAACGCGCCTTTAGGCGGAAGTGTGTCTTCAAACCTTTCCCAACTGTTCATGTATTCATAAGGGTAAACACCCTTTCTAACAAGAGTTGAGTCAAAATATTTTTCCGTTATTGGGCAGGACTTTAAGGACATAGCCAGTGCTTCTAATGATCCCATCATGTGCTGCATAGAGTCGTAGAAAGACATGTTATTTAAAGTGAAACACATGTACTTTTCTGATGACTGTGCAATGCATGACACCCTGAAAGCATCGTCCACTGCTTTCATTATAAGATGAGAGTCGTAACCTCGCAAGTTATGAAAGAATACAGGCAGCTTCCATGTCTTTGGTTCAAACTTTAGTTGAAGATTGCATTTACTGTGCGCTGCACCTCTAAACTTCCCACTAATGTGATCATGGTCTCTTACTGTGGGGTTTACACTCTTGGGCGTTAGCTCTAAACCGCAAATCCAATGCGTGGCCGAGTCATACTGTTGTTGGTCTTCAGGCGTCATTATGATTTCAGATAAGTTTAGATTATTAGAACAGTGCGTTACGCACTTGCTGCATGCGTTTTAAGAATGTTTCTGCAGCATCTGGTCCTCTATATAATTCTGGTTCTGAATAAACGCCATCCGACCTAACAATAATGAAGGCAAATGAACAAATCTGATGATTACTCATTAAGACTTTTTCGAAGTTTTTGTGGTGCTGGCCCTTCATAAGGAACAATAAGCGACTCGAAGTCTGCGTAAACTACGTATGGAGAATGTTGCAGTTTTTTCCAGTTCTTAAAAACTAACTTTAGATCCAGGTGGGGGCGTAATTAGTTCTGTATTACAGTCAACTGGGCCGATACAATGTTTCTTATGTTCGCTTGCGGCTTGAACAGATGGCATTCTTGTTAAACATTTTCTGCAGAATTCTTGTTTATGCCCATTCTTTGAAGCATGCTGCATTAGTTTACTCATTGTTCGAATCAATGTGTAATGCGGTAGCCCCGCTGGTGAAAGCATCAGTAGTAAGTCAACATGATTTTTGTCTGGCTCGCCAATCGTTGGACTGTTCTTGGACACTTTAATTGGCACCAAATTTGTTTCCTCATCCCATGTGTATACATTAACAGTTATTGGTTTGTTTTGTTCTTCAAACTGATCAATTTGGTCTACACTAACAGGAAAGGACACCCCACTAAAGTTAAGATCATTGATGTACGGGTGATAGTTAGACACTCTCTCTGCGTTTTTGCGGGCGTGATGCAGCCTTGCAAGAACACACCACATAAAACATTTGTTGTCTGTATTCTTTATGTTTAGAACTGCTCTTTTTGCAACTAATGCTGGAGGTAGTGGAATGTAAGCCTTACCAACAATCGGCGCATACTTAGCCTGTTTTAATCTGATCTCTAAGACTTCGCCCTCTGACCAACCAGAGCCTCTCATTTTGGCTTCTTCAGCCGCAGCGTCAAACTGTGTAAGCAGTTCGTCTGCCCAACCGGGTGTTAAGTCATTACGAGAAAGAATAGTCTGTTGTTTAGTCGAGACCCAGACTTCTAGATTTTCTTCATTTATTGTTATATAGTCGATTAAAACAGCTAACATTACTTTAACTGGCGGGTCTATTGTTAGGTTGCCTGGAACTTGAGAAATAGCATGAACAACACTTGCCTGTACGTTGTTGGGTCAATGACTTCTAAATCAATATCATTCAGTGCTCTTGATAAACGCTCTCTCTCGAGCATTCCTTCAAACAATTCGTCTTGTCCTTCATATATCTTAGCCATGTTGAGCTTCTTTTCTAACTCAAAATATTTATTTAAATTAAAAAAAAAATAATTAATCAGAATCAATATCAACGGTCTTTTGTGCTTGGACTCATAAACTAAAGTATAAACACCCTTCGGTGTTGTTACTGTGAGCTGTTTAGAACAGAGTTTAATGTCTCGTTTACTTTTTTTAAGCATTCCTTTTTTATCTGCTCGGGGTCTGGCTGTTGAGAAAAACTTGTCCTCGCCTTTCTTTGAAGATCAAACTTTTGTCTTTTGTAGTCATCAAAATCGGCCTGTAAACGATTAAATTCTTCATCCGTGATGTTTGAGTCAACAAGCGCTTTATTTATTGTCAGTTTAAACGAGCTAAGTTTAGCTGTTATTAGTTGAACCATAGCTGTGTGCTTTTGGAGTTTAGTTTTTATTTTTTTGCTAGCAGCACCTACGGCTAATGAACACAGGCCGAGAGCTAAAGACAAACCTCCTAGAGGTAAAGCTGCGGGTGCACCTATGCCTGTTGCTAAGAGGCCTACACTCGTTCCTGCTGATAGAGCGCTTATAGTCGATGCTCCAGTATTACATATGTAACAGCATTAAAGGCAGCAGAATACCTTCGTTTGGTTTTGCTGTATTTTGAAAGGTCTTGCTCTAGTACTTGCTGCATTTGCGTAATGTTTGTTAATCTAAAGGTTTTTATGTTAGGGGTTTCTACTATCTCTTCTTTTGGCGGCGCTGTAGGCACATTTGGATAAACTTGAACAGACATGCTTTTTATAAAAATAAAATAATTTAGTATTGTATATCTTTTAATCTGTTATTTTCAATATTCAGCTGCGCATCATATATTAAAAACAAATGTACATTAAGCGGTTATATATCGGCTTCTTCTTTATCAATTGAATGTTTTATTACGTCTCTCACAGTTCTCCCGCTTCCATGCAACTGATTATCCTCTGTTGACCTTAGGTCAATCCATAAACCGTATTTTGTTGTTAAATAATCATCAAGTCTTACGCTGTGAAGGTGTAGATCTTTAGCCACAAGGTCAACTGTTGGATTTCTACACCTCCCACCTCCAAACAGTTTTCTTATTTCATCAAAATGCTGATAAGGTTTAAGCCCGCTAGCATAGATTTGGTTAGGACTGCCCTCAATCGAACATTGTACTTTCGTTATTTTTGGATTAAAAAACTTTTCACTTCCTCTTTTGAATGGTTCTTCATCTTCACACAGCAATAAAATACCTTTAAGCGATCTTGCCGAGACGCTAAAACTAAAATTCCATATAGTGTCTGCCCTGCTTCTAGGATATGTTGTATGATGAATCCACTCTTTCGTAATATATTGCTAATTTGACTGATATTGGTGCTCAATCAGCCTTGCTAAATTAGGGTTGCTAACACGTCAAACTCTAACGTAATGTCAGAAATGCTGTACTTTGCTTCGGTGTCTGTTGATCTGATAACACGTTTGTATTCGTTAAAAGTTAGTTCATATGACAGTCTGTCTTTTAATGCTCCTTGAAAGTATGGCGCATGCGCTTTTAACAACTCAAAATCTAAGGGAATGGAAAAGCGATTTCCAAACGCAAATTTACAGCCACATACTTTTTGCCGTCTTTAGTATCTGCGGCACCTATTCTATGTTTTAGTGCTTCTTCATTTTCTATTCCTTGAAACGCAAGATCAGCCCTTTCATTCCCGGTTAGCCATAGATCAGAATAGGTTAAAAATATGTCTGCATTGTGTAAGAAAATATTTCTTGCCCCTCAGTTTTATAGAAATTTTCTTAATTGCCCGCCCCAAATTCTGGACAACTGTCCTGTTTGTGTCTGTTGTTGAATCAAGTACTATTTTGAAAGTAAGACGCGCAGAGCCTGGCACAATCACTTCATCTGCTCCTAGGTCCGGAAATTTGACAGTAAGAATTTGATCTGCATCAATAGTAGATGGACCCCGTGGGATTGCCGGGGTGTGCCTATGGAGGTGGCACTGCTAGAATTCAGCGTCCCTGCCAGTCACCAGGCATGTCGTAAGAGGCGACTAAGGTGACACTGGTCCTCCAGGTTGGGGGTGGGCACAGGGCTAACAACCCTGTCCTTAAAAAAAATGATTGTTACAGAAACCAATACCATGAGCATCCGACACAGATGGCGACGGCAATGAAGCACACCAGGCAACTGGACTGATGACGGACGACAGCCAAACCCGAGAGGGAGCTGGCGCCCCGATGGTGGATTTGCTGAAGCCGAAACAGAAGATGAGGGTGGGGTGCTGGAACGTCCAGACCTTGTACCAGACTGGCAAGATGCCCCAACTAGTCAAAGAGTTTGACAACTACAGCTGGACATCTTGGGAGTCAGCGAGGTCAGATGGACCGGCACAGGAAGAGGAGACTGGCGTCAGGACATACCATTGTCTTCTTGGAAGATCAGATAACCAACACTCTGAGGGAGTAGCACTTCTCAACAGAAAAACAGAAAAAGCATTACTAGAATGGAAAACCATTTGGACCAAGACTTTTGAAGGCAAGATTCCACTCCAAATACACCAAGCTGACAGTTCTAGTTTGCTACGCACCAACCGAAGATGCAGATATAGAAGCCAAGGAGGCATTTTACGATCAGCTCAAGCAGCAGCGGAGAGTATTTGCGCGCCATGACATGGTGCTGATCCTCGGCGATTTGAATGCAAAGATGGGCAGTGACAACACCGGGAGGGAGCATGTTATGGGCAAACATGGAATTGGTACCATCACGACAATGGAGAAAGACTAGCAGACTTCTGTGGAGAGAACAACTGTTGATTGGAGGCACCCTTTTTCAACACAGAGATATTCACAAAACAACCTGGACATCACCAGACGGGACCACCAAAAACCAGATAGATCACATCATAGTCAATCGGAGATGGAGGAGCTCCCTTCAAGATGTCAGGGCCTACAGAGGAGCAGATGTTGCCAGTGATCACACCCTTGTGTTGGCCACCGTTTCCCTGAAAACTACGCCGAACACGAGGAAGACAGGCACGTCAGCAGAGAATAGACTCTGACAGACTGAATGAGACGCTCACCAAACAAGCTTTCGCTGTGGAAATAAAGAAACAGATTCCAGGCGCTAGGGGAACAACAAGAGTTAACAATAGACAGCTTCAACCAGGCCTTGCGGGAAGCAGGAGAAAAGGTACTAGGCTTCCGCCGAAAGAAGAAGGAAGAGTGGATAGGGAAAGGAACCTGGAAAGATAGATGAAAGAAAGCTGACAAAGCAGAAGATCAACAACACCAGATCAGAACGCTTGAAAGGCAGCACAGAAGAAGATATGCAGAATTAAACAAAGAGGTAAAGAAGATGACAAGAGCTGACAAGAAGGATACATCGAGAAAACTGGCAGATGAGGCAGAGGAAGCAGCTGGTAGAAATGATCTAAAAACGCTGTACAAGATAAACAAGCAGCTAAAACAATGGGTTCCAAAACAATGATGTACCAGTAAAGGACAAGAATGGGAAGGTCGTTGAGGAGAGGCAGAAAAAACTACAGCGCTGGAAAGAACATTTCGAGTCAGTTCTGAACAGACCAAACCCCCCTCAGCTAGCAGATATCCAACCGGCAGGTATAGACCTGGACATCTGCATCGATCCACCGAGCCTAGAAGAAGTGACAGCAGCAATCAAAACATGAAGATGGAAAAGCACCAGGGGCAGATGGGGTAACGGCAGATATGTTGAAAGCAGATATTAATGTGACAGCCCCTATTCTGACGGAGATCTTCAGACAGGTTTGGGAAACGGGCCAGACCCTGAAGCGTGGAAAACTGGTCTTATCTTCAAGTTGCCCAAAAAGGGAGATCTTGGAGATTGCAAACAACTGGAGGGGCATAACACTTCTTTCTCTCACTAGCAAGGTATTTAGCAAGGTTGTGATGTCAAGGCTGACGGAAACCCTTGAGAGGAATCTCCGTCCACAACAAGCAGGCTTTCGCCCTGGACGATCCTGCTCAGATCATATCTTCACTCTGCGCCAGGTTCTGGAACAGAGCAATGAGTGGAACACGCCTTTGTACATCAACTTCATTGACCTGGAGAAGGCATTTGACAGCATCCACCGAGAGAGTCCTTATGGAAAATCCTGAGACACTACGGAATCCTGCAAAACTTGTCCGGGTCATTGAGATGCTGTACAGTGACTTCAGCGCACAAGTGATCTGCAACACGGAGCTCACAGACGCCTTCATGTCGGCACGGAGTGAAACAGGGCTGCATCCTATCGCCTTTCCTCTTCATCCTGGCCATGGACTGGATTATGAAGAACGCCACAGACAGAGAGAGGAGGGGAATCAGATGGACCACGACAATGGTGGCAACAACAACACTGGAAGACTTGGACTTTGCTGACGATATTGCCCTGATGTCACATCGCTACCAAGACATGCAGGAGAAAACAATGCCTTGGCAACAACAGCTGGAAAACCTTGGCTTGAAGGTCAACACCAAGAAGACAAAGAGCATGAGAATGAAATGCCAGAGTCCAAGACAACATCAAACTGAACGGAGACGAAATTGAGGAAGTTAGCGACTTCACCTATCTTGGATCCAAGATGTCAATACAGGGGATGGGGAGGTGGAGATCCGGGCTCGACTTGCAAAAGCCAGCCAGGCCTTTGCCTCACTCAGGAGCACATGGAAGACAGGGAATATCGCCTGAAGACCAAGTTACGAATCTTCAAATCAAATGTAATAAGCACCCTTCTTTATGGATCAGAATCATGGAAGATGACCAAAGCCATCAGCAATAAACTAGTGTCTTCCAAAACAGATGCCTCAGACGCATTCTACGCATCTATTGGCCGAATACCATCACCAATGAAGAACTCCAAAGAGCAGAAACTGAACCCATCTCAACGCAAATCAAACGAAGGCGTTGGCGATGGATAGGCCATGTGCTCCGCCAGCAGACAACAGCCATTTCCAGAATCGCCTACGATGGACTCCTGATGGCCGAAGAAGAAGAGGACGCCCCAAGGAAACTTGGAGGAGAACAGTAGAGAGAGAGATGAAGGACAATGGTTGGACGTGGGGCCGTCTGGAACGTGTTTCAGCCGACGACATCAGTGGCGGGCTCTGGTCGAGGCCTTATGTGCTACCAGCACAAAGAGGACTAGATAGATAGAATAGTAGATGGATTATTTGGAACACGTAATATTCCGTTTATTTCCCTTCACGCCAAAGGGTTCTTTCAGTCTTCTATGCGGGTCAAGAATCAAGCCATATGCATGTAACATTTTTTTATAAAACAAAATAAAAAAATTAATTATTAAAGAAACATGGCAGGCATTGAAGATGAAGATTATGATGTTTTTGATCGTGGAGACGACATGAGTGATTCCCCTTGGGAGCGGCATCGCTCGGGGCTCTCATTGCATGATGAATTAGCAGAAATCGGGAGTACATTACCAACAAGTCGGTATAAATTAACAGAAAGTAAGGCCAGATCATTATACCAAAGTTTAGGCCAAGAACCTCCCGAATTTATAGACCCTAATGATTTTGAAGTAAAAGATGACCTTTGTTTGTGAGAGCGACCAAGGACAACTTGTTCAGCTTACAACTAAAAAAGACCCATCAAAGTTTTTAGCCGTGGGTTCAATTAGAAATAGACTCAGTGTGAAAGATCAAAAATCGCCTTGGCCTTGTTAGGCCAAAATTAAGGGCGGAGGCAGTTTCTAAACTTCAAAACACACTGCAAGAACTCCCAACAGATAACCAAATGCAAAACATGGAACTTAAAGAATTAAATCAATCAGCAGGCGAATTAATAAATACAATAGAAGCAGAAACCAGTTTTTCAGAAGAAACAGCGTTAAAGACTATACACGACTCACCGCTACCCATGCGAGAACTAACGGCCCTTGATCATGCTTTAAGAACCATCAGAGGCGAATTAACAAACAATTTAGCAAAACTAGGTGAACTAGATGGGCATATAAAAAGAGAAAAAGAAAAACTCGTTGAGGCTGATGACGCCAACTTAGGGCCTGATATTAAAGAAAGAATAGCCCAAAGACTAAAAGATCTTGAACAAGAAAGATCGGCAAGACTAGAAGTGACAACTACTAACCGGGACCAATTACGAACTCAAGTGAATAGAATAAGAGAAACTATCCGAAAAATTTTATATGAAGACACAACGCTAGCAGAACGAATAAAAACGCTGTTTAGAGAGCAAGGCGTCACATTAGCAAGCGTTATAACTGCCTTAGGATTTGCAATAAGTACACTGGTGATGGCTATTACAGGCGGTGGTGGTGCTGGGTCAGTGCCTCCGCCGCCATCGCCTGATAAATCATGGGTAAAAAAAACAGCTTGATCATCTTGCAAGTTTATTAAAAAAATTAGCCAGTAAAGCCGTGGACGCTTTACCAGGAATATTGGGGAGTATTGTCAGCTGGCTTTTGTCTACTGCAAGCAAAGTAGTTGGCTTTATGGCCGAGCACTTATGGGCATTAGTTCTTGTAATAGTTGGGTTACTATTTAGTAAGATAAAGACCAAGTAATCCTATGCCAGTTAATCCAAGAACAAGCGCTGTCTTTTCATATTCATGGTCATCGCGAACAGAGTCCGCAAGCTTTGCTGAGTCTTCAATGACTTTGGGGGGTTGGACTTCGGGGATTAGATGACTTAATCTTGGGTGTTCTTTTATTGTTTGTAATATTACTGGCTCAGAATTTATGTCGTTTTTCCCAACCTTCTGTTCATTGCCTGCTATAAGAATTTCATTATTATAGTTTATTATTATTCCTACCTGGAGTCTGAGGTCAGAAGGCAGCATGTATAAACCAGTGCCAACAGCAAAGTCTACTTTCGATCTTGCGTATTGTAAAACATGTTGGTACCTTTGAATACTTGAAGGTAAATCAACTGTAGAATTAATGGCGTCCTCTAAATTTGCTAAGTATTGTTTTTGTGCGTCAAAGCCAGTAGATGGATCAGTTATGCTTGATCTTGCCTGTGCTTGCGAACCTAGCAAACACCAAACGTAAGTACGAATAGAGTCGTTTATTCGTTCTATTCCCGCTCAGTTAGGCCCTTAGAAGCGTCTAAGATAAATGTTGTCCATGCTGTTTTATGCTCTTGCTCTATGGACCAGGGCTGAACAATTTTGAAAGGAGAACGCCAGTCAAAGTTATACTTTCTGTGCGTGCCCTGAAAATAAATGACGCCTAGGCCATGATTAAGATCCAACTTTTGTCTAAAGTCTGTCTTGATGTTAATATTGAATTCGTTACAGATCCTTTCAAAAGCCTTCATGTCTATTCTGTTGCTGAGTGGATTAAATGGTTTGTCATTTGGTAATGGCGCTTGCAGTTCAGACAAAATACGTCTGAAGGTGTAATAAAAATGAAATCTGTACACTGACCTCACCAAAGGATCAGGATGATTTAAGTGATCAGCATACGACACTCCACACCCAGTTGATGCACAAGACACAGCAAAGTTTAACTGGTTCTGATAAAACTGCATCGGATGACTAAACCACGCTTTCTGGATGTGCTCGTTTTCAATAGGGGGGTTAAGATAGCTCTTCAATGGAGTACTCACCTTTTTATGAAAAGAGGCAGTCTGGGTCACAGCAATGTCAAGAGTATCAGTTGCTATATTTTTAAGATTGTAGTGCGGCCCAACAGAATATTTTGCGCCAGTATATTTGAATGCGCTCATTTTTAATTTGTTTTAAAAAATGTTTGTAACAATAACAACTCAAGACCGCCCTTCGTTTTTAGAACATGCTATTGATAACAATTGCGGGGCTAAAACGGTCGCGCTCCATGAAATATTTTACAAAGTCGTATGGTTTAATATAAGTGAATCCAGGAAGAATAATAAGATTCAAAAAATTAATAATGCAGGAACATTAGTTAGCCAGTTAACAATAGCTGATGGTTATTACGGGTTTTGCTCACTAAAAGAAGCAATGAGTAACTTCGACATTACTCTCAAACTTAACAATGCGAATCTAAAAACAATGTTAACATTCAAGCCTGAAGAAGAAGTAGGTTACTATTTTGATAAAGAACTAGCTAAAATGTTAGGCTTTACAGCTAACAATTATATATTTAGAGTTACACCAACCAAAACTACTTATGAGGGGGAAAGCCCGCTCGATCTTGCATTACATTCATTACTCTATGTTCATTTGGATGAGCTAAGCACTGATGAAAACTTATATGATGGAAGGCCCTCAACTGTTAGAGCTCTTCCGTCAGGGAAAGCTGCATATTGCGATTATGAAATTATACAATTCCCTAATTTACAGTTTAAAAGATTAGTTTGTGGGAGGGTTGGATCATTTAATATAAAAATTGCAGACAAAGCAGGGAAAGTTGTAAAATGTGATAACCTGCACATTGTTTTGGAAATAAAATAATACGTTACTAAAAAATAATGTCGCGTGGGCCAGAAGAACCAGGAGTTACATTAGCGCCTGTGAGGTGTATAACTTTAGAATTAAAAGACCTTGCAGACGTTGCGGACTTTGAACAGAACGGTGAGATAGGCACTTTGTATGGGTTTGAGTACACTAAAGATGGTGATTATAAACGCAAAGAGGTTGGCGACAGTAAAAAGTTTCCTAAACTAGAACAGCTGCGCAATCTAGAAGCAAATAATGTTGGTCAGTATGAATATAAAATAGTTCGAAAACCTGACCTCAAATGGCACTTAGAACCATATTTAGAATGGGAAATAAAATTTGAATTCATAAGCCCATTTACATATTTTAGCCGTCAAAAAAGTTTCAGAAAAGCATTCAACTCTGGCCCTTTACATGTAAGTCTTATGCCGGACGACAATAGTCGGAAAGAAATTGAAATAACGCCGTATGGGAAAAAGCAGTACATCCTCCACAGAAGAGAATCAGTTTTGAAAGATGCTTCTACAAAATTACAGTTCATTCCGCAAATGAAATTAGGAGACACGTTCACAATGATATTTGAAATTTCTGTCTTAAAAGATAAGAAGGATGGGGTTGTGGGCGTTAGTGACGTCCTTTTTAAAGGAATTCTAATTAGCTGGCAAAACTTAGACGTTGACAGTCTTAAAGTTACTGTTGTCATTCTTCACAATGGCGAGGATATTAAGGTCATAACAACAAGCAACAAAATCAATATTAGTCTAAATAGAAACAATCTTACAGCACTGAATTGGATTAATCTTACACACTTAGGCCTCGTAGGTTTTATTATACTGAACAAGTTTTGACAGAGAGTATGATAAAAATAATAACTGGATTAGATTAAATTCTGCTATAAAACTATGGAGCAGTTAAACTTTATGACAAAAACTCCTCATTGCTCATTGATTTGTGGGCAGACTGGTTGTGGAAAAACAATATTTGTCCTAGACTTATTACAAACAGTTTATCGCTATAATTTTAATCATATTGTAATTTTCTGTCCAACACTTAAATGGAACAAAGCATATCATGATAGGTTTATATGGGCAGATGATGACATATATTTAGTTAATCCTAGCAATAAACTGAGTGAGTGTTTAGAACAGTTTTATAGACTGTTTGAAGGAACGCAGACACTATTTATTATAGATGACTGTTCGGCAGAAAGAGACAGTTAAAAAAAGAAATACTTTGTCAAAACTGGCTTTCAGCGGAAGACATGCTGGGATAAGTGTGTGGATTTTATGCCAGAAATATAACTCGGTTTTAAAAGACTTTAGAGAACAGTTAAAGACTGTAGTTTTATTCACATGAAAGACAGACTCATTTGAAGAATGTTTGCGCGAAAATGATGTTATTGAAAATGATCAAGAAAAACATAGGATTAAACAAAACTGAAATCTGAAAAGTTTAGTAAATTAGTATTGAAAACGGATAACCCTACACAGTATGTTTGTAGATAATCGTTATTTTTTGGTTATTGAAGTCTTACTTGTCAGAGAACAGGAAAACCTTTATTCTGGGCCACTTTCGCCCGAAACTTGGTGGAGGAGCAAGTGAGTTAGAATTAGTAAAATGCTGTGTGTGTGTCTGCCCGCCTCTCTGTCTGTCTGTCTGTCTCTCTCTCTGTCTCTCTCTTCTGTCTGTCTGCCGGTGATTCTCTCTCTCTCTTCCGCCACAGGAAAAGGCGGCTTTTAGGCCACTTTCGCCCAAAAACTCGGTGGTTGAGCAAGTGAGTCAGGATTGGCATTTATACGTTCTCTTGAGGGAAAAGGGGATATAGGAAGCATCAGTCACCAAAACAATATCGTCTCAGCCTGAGAAGGAATGAGCAGTGACTGTTGAGGCAGTCATATTCAAGTACACTAGCAGTACTTAGCATTTTATTCTTATTCATAATGCAAGATTAGTTTTAAAGGAGAGAGAGACAAAAAGAGTCAGAAAATGGCAGTGACAGAGACAGAGAGAGACACAGACAGTGACACTGAGATTATGCACACATATATCTATGCCGTTATACGTGTACACTTTAGCTTCTTAATTCGATGCTTACAGCAAAGGCTAGGTATACCACGTCATGTGGGCCTGTGACTGTGACGAACAAATCTTTATGGATAATCCCTTACCTCAAATCAATGAGAATCTGCAGTTTTCCACGGAGAGTAACACCACGTCCAGAGATGCAAAGAGTGGCTAGGGTGTGTCCAGAGGCTCTGTTGCTGCTGCCTTCGCTGTGTAGCCTTACAATATGCAGCGCCGCCCTACTTTATCATAAAAATGCACGTTTTAACGGATGACTGGTCTAACCTATATTACACTTCCGCATCAAAGCTTGTTTTGCTTGTTAAGTCGATTCTATTTTTATCCAGATCTCGTGGCAATCCTCGCTTACGACGGTGGAGGTTTATGTCCTCAGTTGCAGCATACGTGCAAATAACTTAAATGTCAAACGATTTCCTGTTAAATCCATTTCTTGAGGCACAGTGACGCCTCCTTGACGAAACTGAAACTTGAGGCACAATCGACACGTCAGAACCACAGATCAAGAAAGTCAGGTCTCTCTCTCTCTCTCTCTCTCTTGAATGAATGAATGAATGACGAATTTTGTCTTGTCTTGTCTTGTCTTCTGGTGGTGTCTGTTTTTGTTTGTTTGGTTTGTTGGTTGTTTGTATAATCATGTTTTGATGCAAACATTGTGTTATTTAGTACTAGCTTCGTAGAATAGTAACGGCAAGTATGAAAAATGGCTAACGAAGCCAGAATTTTCACCGTTGTGAAATAAAGAATCATGTCATTGTCATTATTCTCTCTCTCTCTCTCTCTCTCTCTCTCTCTCTCTCTCTCTCTCTCAATCAATCTCTCTTGTGATTTAAATGATCATTGTCATTATCTTCCCCCCTCTCTCTCTCTCTCTCTCTCTCTCTCTCTCTCTCTCTCTCTCAATCAATCTCTTGTGAAATAAAGAATCATTGTTGTCATTACCCCCTCTCTCTCTCTCGGAACCACCGCAAAGTCACATGGGATGCGCGCAGCTCGGTGATAGCGTTTGTCACCGGTGGGCTCTGCAGTTTTGAAATACAAGCTGACACACCCTTGGTACAGTTTCCATTCTGGTTCTGTTGTGTCGCAATTATGTCCCTTGATACCTACCCTGTGCATGCCTGCACCCTGTGTGTACACAACAAAGGTTTCCAGTGTGGTGCAGGATAGCTCCCAGCTGGATGGCTTGGCACTTGAGGGGAGTACTTCTCTGGGTACCACTAGCGTCTCTCTCTCTCTCTCTCTCTCTCTCTCTCTCTCCTCTCTCTCTCTCTCTTCTCTCTCTCTCTCTCACCCATACACCTGACCAAACAAGAGAATACGCAAAAGAAAAATCTTCCAATTCTGGGGCTACCATACTCACTGATAGAAGCACAGATCTACCACAGGCCTACTGATATAACTGCCAGACACAGCGTAGCAACGAACACAAATAATATTATCTAGGGGAATCCAAGACTGATGGAACCAGAATTTATTCCCTGAACAATTGATGCTCACATTTTAACAGTTGTAAGTAGAGCTTTCTGTGACGGCATTGCTTTAACATTAAATTCTAACGTCTGGACAATGTCAGCCTACCAGACGTGTGCTTCAAAACATAAAACCAACAAAAGCAAAGTAACTATACACATCAAATGAATACAAGATATACTGAACTACGGAGTAAGTAGGGGGTGGGGGTGGGGGCATGAGTAGTTAATGTAATCCCTTCAAAGGCCTAACTCCTCTCTGAAGACTTCTTCATGCCTGTTCATGACTGCATCCAGTGTCAGTGATGACACGCCAGTCCATTCTTGCTGCCAACAACCAGTCCCGACCCAGTATTGGTTGGCCCGTGACATTTTTGACCAAGAGTTCAAGGTCTGCTTTCTGTTGGTTATGCTCAACTGCAACATCTATAGCACCCTGCAAAGGTAACTGTGCACCAGAGTACAGGTGTTCTCTTGAGAGGCTTCTTGCTGAATTTTTCGCGGAAGGTGTCTTTCCCTATGATGCGTTTGGCTGATCCTGTGCCTATCTCAAAGGTTAGACTCTCATTGTCTGCTTTCACGGTGACTATTCATGGTTTCTTCCCTTTCTGGGAGTGATGAAACATTCCTAGTTGACCGTCTTCTTGTCCATCCTCCCCTCTGTCAGTAACATGCTCCTGTTCCCAAGAAATAATTTGGATTTGGGGGAGAACTTCTGCACACACTGCGCAAATGGCCTTGTTTATGGCCAACATGGCACTCGTATATCTTGAACTTGCATATAGTCGCGTCACGTGCTGTCCACATCTGTAAGTCAAAAGGAATTACGATGGTTCCCTCATGCAGCTAGTGAAGAGTTTTCATATCTATAATATATTTTCTTAATTTCATGTTCCCAGTTTCTCCATCTTCAACCTCCACCCCATCCCCCACCCCCACCCCCTCCCTACCCGTCCTCTTAAGTCCAAATCTTTACCAAGTCATTACTATGAAGACAGCCGAGTTGCTGGCCTGCGCTGTTTTTTCCCCCCGCTATTAGATTGGTCGTCTTTGTATTTGTCTGACTTTATTCAAGTTTAAAGGCTGTGCCAGTCTTGAATAAAAGCTACTCTGTGTTAGGTTTTCTTATGGGAGCAAAAGTTACCCTACTTGTTTATTGTTTATTGTTCCTTGCCTCATTTCATTTTCAATTTCACCGAGAGATTAGTTCAATCATAGCCACACAAGAACTATTCACGCGTGGCATCTTCGTCGCCAGTTCTATCACAATTGTGGGTGACTGACATTACCCTACATAACTGACATAAACAAACTCCTGAAATGCAACTGGGTTTATTCCCAGGGTTTATTCTACAATGAACCAACCAAGGACGAGGGAGATCTGTCAGTATTGGCCTCAAAAACCACTGGTATGTGGTCTGTTTATCTCTAGTGGGGAACCTTCCTTTTTCCTTGACACGTCTTATACGCGACATCAGGTATATCATAAGAATGCGCGCAGGCACATGATGAATTTAAGATTCATAACCATGATCTATGAATCGGTTACCACACCGCATGAGCATAACAACCCAGCTAGACACTGGGGAAAGGCGTGATGAAGGGGGAGGTGGGAGAGGAAGGGGGCAAGGCAGGTATGTGAGAAGACGGGTGACTCAAGGGCCGACACACATGCTGCCAAATCTAACCCTTCCTCAAACTGACGAGGGGTCTAGGTGAGCAGATGAGTCATGGCACAGCTGGTATTATACACAGATCGCTTATGTGACGCAAACACAAGACTATAAAAAAAATATTTAAAAAAACCTGGTCATAACTGTGCTGTGCCTACGGGCCGAGTCTCAACCGCTTTAGATCAGTTTTATTCAAGTCCGTCTCTCTGCCAAAACAGACTCATTAATTCATAATGGAACTCAGAAGAAAATGCTGAGGCTATGCCTCTTCAATATGCAATGTTTGACAGTATCTGCCAAAGAAGGGATTACTGAATGTTCGGATAAAATAAGGTTATCAGTTTCATTGACAATGACTCGAACTTACTGATCAACCATCCCCTCAGTCTATAAAGACGTTACTGTTACCAACACCGAGGTAAAATAAAAATTTCAAGTCGGGTACTCAGTCTATCAGAGTCAGAAGAAGCCATCACTGCCGTCACGATGTTTGTTCGCGAAGAGAAAAGAAAACCAATTTAAATACTACCGTCTGTAACCCTGGGAAATCTGTCCCGAACTCGAAAATCAGATCAACAGGCCTGTAGGCTAATCGATTGTTCAAGTTCTAATATGACCAGTCCTGTTTCGATCATCACCCGACAAACAACAACGTGTGGCAACATTACATTATTTCACATTACCGTCACCCGAGCATGGGGCATAGTGTCAAAGTGGGGCTACTTACTGCCCTCAGAATGGACTGCAGCGCCATACAGATGGACACTGTCCTGCAACCATGATAACGAGGCGGTTTGTCCACATTAGAATCAGATTGTTAGCATAAGTAGGCCACTGGTTACGGTCATTTCCACTTCCCTCACCAGAATACATTGTGTGTGTGTGTGTGTGTGTGTGTGTGTGTGTGTGTGTGTGTGTGTGTGTGTGGTGTGTGTGTGTGGTGTGTGTGTTTGTTTAAGGTCTCCAATTTTTCATGCAATCTAGCCATGTTTTCTCACACACTTTCCTGTCCACAGCCAAACTCTGGCTCCGTCTTTTGCAGCCTCTGTGAAAGCAATCCACGTTGAGCAGTCAGTGTAATGTAATCATATGGCAACATGGCAGCACTGCATTGTTGGTTGCCGAGTCACTCAGTGGCATTTGATCACTGCCTGTTTTGATACAAGATACACAAGATATGCAAATCTGCTATTGGTGATATAGCCGCTTATTATGATTGAGTCAATGAACCACTCCAGGGAGGTGCGGACATCAAATCTACGAGAATGAAAATTCTAGTGGCTCTTCATACCGGTCAGAGGACTTTTGGTGCAAGGGCAAAATTCAGTGGCCGAATATGGTTTGGAACGATTTCATTTTGTGACCTATATATCATCTTATCTGCATTTCAGATGACTTGACGACTGTCACCATCCAACCCCATAGGCCTACTCTTCCCCTCCGTCATCTCTCACTCTGTGTCAACCAAATTTTCCTCATTTTACAACTTCCCATATTGAAAAGTACTAATTCCCTTATTCCGAGCCCCCAAACCGTAAACATTACGGAAAACGCAAAAACATAAACAAAAATTGCTGTGTAGACAATGTAATAGTATCAGGCAGAACTTGAAATAAATAGTTTAAGACAGTTTATGAATAACAATAACGCTTACCCATCCAACAGAATCTCCTCTTCCATTCCAGCAGAATGCATCACTTGAGACAGTTTGTAGATCAAATCATACACCCTATAGTAAAACACCGACAATGATGCAGAATTAAAACTTTATAAACCCATTGTTTACACACTCTTCCACTCCTACCAACATCATTAGTCCATTTAAGTCAAGAGTACATGTCGCGGTCAAATTTGTTGCTCAGTCAAATCGGTTGCTGGCATACCAGTTTAGGCAAAAAATGACGTCATTTGATGCCACAACACACATCCGCCTACTCAGAAATGTGTGAGCACGACTTGGCCTAACGGCCTTCGTTCATTCGTCCTTCGTCCTCTCTCGGGCTTCGCCCTACTCTAATCTAAAGACCATCGATTCTGCTTTGGAGTAGACTGGGACACTGGTGACGTCATTTTTTGCCTAAACTGGTATGCCAGCAACCGATTTGACTGAGCAACAAATTTGACCGCGACAGTACATCTTTACTTGTGATCCCCAAAGTTTCTATTCCCTATCATACCAATTTCTCAAGAACACACAGCCATTGTTCTGTTCAACACTGTCACTTACAAATGACAGTCACAGATGATCATCGTTGTACTGCTTGGTGGCAGACTTTGCTGCCTGCAACAAGGGGGCTGAAGGGTTGATCTCAAAACATGACCGATCATCTACTTAGTTCGTTCCCGTTTCAGTGCTAAGAGTCCGTGTCGTCTGCTATGAAAATTGTTCAGCTTGCAGTTTGCCTCAGTGATTTAAGATTTGCCCGTATAAATCAGTTTTACCCATACTGAAGCTTGTATAGGGCCGTACAGACCCGAAATCGTAGGTTTCCCGGTACAGCAATACGGGAAAACCGTATAGGTTGACACCTATGCCCGTCAGCCTTTGTTTGGTAATGGACCAGATCATGTGAACACGCCAACAATGCTGTAAAAAATAAAAAATAAAATTAAAAAACAAACAAACACGGGAAGTAACTGAAATGCGGCCTGACACAAGTCGTGACAACCACCCTTTCCTTCTGAAGTGTTTTCCCTACACTCAAGAGAAGTTCGTTTATATACCCAGCACTTCTGCACTCGCGCACACACACACACACACTCTACCTTACCTGGTCAGTCCAGACTCTGGCTTGGGGGTTACGTCAGGATTCTTTCCAAGCCCTTCACTGGCATGAACTACCAAGTAAGGTCCGTCACACACAGTCTGCGACGCACTCTGTCCAAGCTGAGCTTGCAGCTTTCCTCAGAGGGTCAAGCAGCTGGTACACTGTCTTTATGTCAGTGTCCACCTCCGGGCCCAGCAGCGATACTGTCAAAACCGTCCTAGCCGTTGTGTCCGTCTACGGCTGTACTGTCGCAGTGCTAGGGCAAAACTGTCTCCTGGTAACTGGAGGTCCAAGCACTGGTCTGTCACTAGTGTTAAGTACTGTCACTGTAGTACGACGTAGCTCCCTAGCTAACTGCAAGGCCTGGCGTCGCTAAACTAACAAGTTAGCAGGACGCACTCTTCAGGCTCGCATGTCGTACTGCCGAAGTTCGTCTGCTTGTTTACCTGAGTGTCAGTGAACACTTCTCACGCGAGGTGCACTTCTGCTGAGCTCACCTACGTGCGCAGAAACCGTGCATCACTACACTTCCAACCTCAATATTACATCTCGGTCGCTACACCTGACAACCCCACTTACCTGATAGTTACGTGAAATCCATGGATTGATGTGGGTCGTCCCCCATAACGTCTCATTTGCATGCTCACTTCACCCCACTCCCCTTGCCTTTGGAGGTAGTTATGCACAGTGCAGGCGTACTCAGAAAATTCAGTGAACAACAAATTGTCAGTTGCTTGCGGCACGTGTGATTCAAGTGACGGGTCATGTGACTTCACACCTCGGTGTTAAAGGCTGAAACCTCCCAGATCCGAGTGGTAGTCATGTTCTGTCCAATGTGCAATATGTCATACTGCATGTGTTGAGAAGCCCACGTTTCAGACTCAAAACCACCTCCTTTTCCAAACTAAACTGGCTGTCATGTTCCCCTGAAAGCCTGTTACTCAGACAGATACCTGAAACATGACATGCGGCATAAGACTCTAACAGTACAGTACTAGCCCAGCAGAGACACACTCACCATAGGCCATAAGACTGGAAGCAGTCAATTACAGTGTGTAAAACTTAGAGCCAATACATGCCAGAGAGGGGAATGCTTACCTCCCCAGTATCTCTGAGATCCTGTGTCAAAGTTTCACTGACTGACCCAGGAGAAGTTGTTGTTGTCGTACCCTGGTTTGAAGACTCCAGGGATCATCCAAACAGCCAAAGTACTTGAACACTATGGTACAAATGCATCAGTTGGGGATGAGAACATTACGTGTGTGTGACCGTTTTTGTTTTACCCCGCCATGTGGGCAGCCACACTCTGACTTTGGGGGATTTTGGAGACTGATAATGTTATGCTAGGAGATTGTCACAACAGAAGACAATTCCCGCATAACTATGCAGAACATAACATTTTGATGTAGTCTTGGTGTTCTAGCCTATGTCAATTGGCCTGACACAGCCTAAAGCCAAGGCGGGACCCAGGAGAAAAAGCTTGGGACTATGTTGCGTCCACAACTGGCCCAGCACAGGAACGATAATCCACCCTAATACGGGCCCAACTAACCAGCATTGACCTACATTAAGTGTGAAGTCAACAAACAGCTGAGAGATCCTTCAGTCTTTCCACCTGGTCAACACTAAACATTCTGGATTCTCCCGTTGTGTCCGACGGTGACTTTCGGTTTTCATTCGCTGTAAGTTCTTTAAGTCAAACTTCCAGTTTTTGAAAATGCCTGTATCTTTTCAATGGCATAAGAAATGATCACCCTGCCCTTGTTGAGCAGAATGACTGTCAAATCATCAATTTCAAACATTTGCAAATGTAAAAAAAATTTGGTCCAGCACGTTCGTCTTATTAATTTCATTTGTCAAAGCATCCATCACCATATTCAAACAGATTTGCATCTTGTGTTAGACCGACAGGATCCAACGCTCAAACATTGTCTGGTACCCCACTGAAATAGGAAACAAAGAATGATGCGGCAAAGTCTCTTTCCACAAAATCATGCCACAATCTATGCTTACATATGTGTGTTTGTGTGTGTGTTCTGACATAAGAAGGAAATTGTATGTACGTGTGCTTTCATATATATGTGCATGTATGTGCATAGTTACACACATGCATAAATGTAACTCAACTGTATGAGCGCGTGTAAGTGTATGTGAGTGTGTGTGAGTGTGTGTGTGTGTGTGGTGTGTGAGTGTAGTGTACCTGTGTGTGTGTGTAAGATAAGATAATGTTGCTTATAGCCCAGTCGACGTGTGTGTGTGTGTGTGTGTGTGTGTGTGCGCGTGAGTATGTGTGTGTGTGTGTGTGTGTGTGTGTGTGTGTGTGTGTGTGTGTGTGTGTGTGTGTGAGAGAGAGAGAGAGAGAGAAGTGAGAAATAGAGAGACAGCATGAGAAAGCATGCATGAATTATGTTATTTCTTTTATGTCCTTTTCAAAGCAAATGTTTTACTTGTTTTCAGCCATCAATCCTGTACTCCGGAATCCTTTGTTTCCCCTCATTTGCCTCTATACATGCATACTGATACATATGTATATTTGCATACACGCATACTTACACCAATAAGAACACAATTTCAGCCTGATATAATTTATTACATCACAGTACCCATGTCTGACATCCCAGAAAAAACATACACACCTGCAACATCCCTTCCATAAAAGTGAATAAATAAAGCAATTTACTCCCATGCTGACAAAGTGCATCATCAATGTGTCAAATTCATCCAGACCTGAATCAGTAGTGTCTTGAACAGAAAAAAAAAACAAAAAAACAATATACTCATAACATTACATTTGAAAACCAGTACCATCCACTGAATAACATCTGAAAACCATGAATAATTTACATAATGGAATGTACACATGTACTTTGCTTTTCGTTTCACTACAGAGATGCATAGCATCCAACAAAGTCCAGACACCTTTTGTTAAGGTCATGCATATATAGAGAATGAAAGAAAGGAAGAGAAAAGCCTCCTGCACTCTTTTCTGCAATTCGCATGCAAGTATCCCCTTGCCTGAAAGTCTTCATAGCCAGTACAAATAAGCAGTGAGAGACCAGCCATCAGCAAAGACAACAATGTATTTCACTACTTTTTTCTCTTCTGGTATACAAACCTAAAAGGAGTCAAACTAGTGAAGCTGAATAATTCTTAAAGGTCACTTGTTCCCGCACAGATACACTATTCATCTCCCTTGTGGCACACAAAGAATAATAAACCAAATGTCCTTTGGTGTTAACCAAGAACTGTTGTTCCCATCCTTCCCCCCAATTTCTCTAAAAAAAACAACCTTTCCTTTCTCCTCTCTAACCCTCCCACACCCCAGCCAATGTCATAGCATGTCTTGCAAATGAAAAAAAAAAAAAATTCCAGTGAATTGAAAGGTTTGCAGCTGATTTTTCACATTGCTGAAGACTGTCATACTCTTTCTGATTCTGAATCATCTTTCGAATGGCTTTCATAACAATCGTTTCCATAATTCTTCTTGATAAGATTGTCATGGATACACTTGCTTCTTTTTTCATGTTCAAGATCTGTGAACAGTTTTTCGACCAAGTTCATAACCAGTCTTTCACAAATATTGAAATAAGCTTTTGTCCACAGACAGTGAACAGCATGAAATGATCATGGAGAGAACACATTCTCCCACACTGATTAATGAGATGATTCTAACTAGATATCATCTCCATCTCAGGGTATTTTAGACTAGGTCAAATAATGGAAAGAAAATGAAAGGAAGCCAATAGTCTATTGCTTTGAAAAAAGTATGGAATCACTGTAGACCAAGGAGAAGAACTCTAAAGGTCATTCATTCTCGTTAAGTCACCCACAAAGGAACCACTGTGTATAAGCAAATCGGAGCTGGTGATGGTCACTTTAATCTGGCAAACCCTCACAAATAAAATAAAAAATTATATTGCACTGTGAAGGTCAAAATGTTGCAAAAAAAGAAAAAAAAGGCAAAATGTCCGAGTCACACAGATCAGTTACCGCTGTGAAATCACCATGCTTATGCAGACTTGACTATGCTTTATATATATTCATCAGAATGCCTTTGTCCTGATATTGGGGAAACCAAAAAGATTCATTTTAAAATGAAACAGGAGTATACTTAACTCTCTCTCTGTGTCTCTCTCACACACACAAACACACACAAAGTAGGAGTATATTTAGCCATGAACTCTCTTCCTCTTTCTCTCTCTCTCACACACACACACACACACACACACACACACACACACACACACACACACACACACATAAGCACTTGCGTAAAATCCATACATCCTATTAAACAGTTAAAGCACAAGCAATACAACAACAAAACTGATGCTTTTAAACAATAAGGCCCATTGTAGGGGAAAAAATATTAACGGTTTCAATCAACCTCAAATTATACCTTAAAAAAAAAGACAAAAGAAGTATAACACAATAAGCATGCAAAAGAATTCAGTAAATCACCCTAAACATTTGGGGACATTTGGAGAGAGCTGGAATTGCTCAGCTGGTAGAGCACAGGACTCATAATCTTGGTGATCCTGGGGTTGCGGGTTCGAATCTCCGCTGGGGCGTTTCGGTACAGGGGGGATTTTTCCCTCCAAGTTAACATTGGTTCTGGCTCCATTTCCTATACAGTCCTTCGAATGAGACTATAAACCAAGGTTCTGTGTGTGAACGCATGCATAATATCTTGCACACACGTAAAATCCCATCACCAACGTTCGGAAGAGTAGGCCTGTTTGGCCGTTGGTATGGATGACACGTTACACATAGCATGTACCCTGCGCGAGAAATGGAAAGAATGAAGGAAGTAAAGAAACTGAGTGAACGATATTGAACAATATTGACTGGATGACACGGGAAATGACTGAATGAAGCGCCAGCTGGCAGCTCTTCAGTCAGCACTATCCAGGTAGGCAGCCCGTTGTGTAAATGAGTGTGGACTGTAAAGCGCTTACAGCTTGGTCTCTAGCCGAGAATAGGCGCTGTATAAGTCTTCATTGTTGTTGTTGTTGTTGAGACCCAGGCCTTGATACAGAATCAAAAGGCTGTATGAACCTGATGAACAGTTCTTCAGTGTGGCTCCCCTATGACTCTTCAGGGGGGTTGGGGAGAAGAAAAAGAAGAAAACATTGTACTATGTTAGACTGGCATCCCACAGAGGTGTGGGGTTGGGGGACAGTATCACAAGGTTTATGTTTGGGGTGACAGTAGGTTTTTGCTTTGCTTTGGTTTTGGTTTATGTTTGTTGCTTTTGCAAGTGGAAAAAAAGAATAACCAACACGCAAAAATATCTAACTGCAGGTGAACTTACTTTTCGCCTTAACTCTTTCAAGTTAAAAAAAAAAAACGGCTTTGAAAATCTTCAATCGGGAACACTGGTGTCAAATCAACTTCAACATTTGAAAAATGACGCATTTCTTTCCCCTTTCTATGGGAATACATTACAACAACAAACATGTACAGCCATTTCTATAACAAAATCTTGTATTTCCTGCCCTGGGGACCGGTTGATGACCAAAAACGACCATCATAGTGAGCGAGGCAAAGACCCGGGGTCAGCCGGGACCCGTCCACGGCGTACACACTGTCTTCGGCTCCTCGTAGGTCGCAAACACACCATCTGTTGGGGCCCTGGGGTCTGCACAGTCAGCGGCAGATTCTGTATTGTACACCTGAGTCCCCACCCTTCGAGTGATGAAAACCCAAAAACCCGCCCAAAAACCCGGTAGGGGGCTTACTTCAGGACAAGCTGCAACCTCTCTAAAACAACGACCGATCATATGCATGTGCTTGAATGACATGCACGTTTACAACACCTGACCAGGTTTTAATTCTCAATTTTTAAATGAAACTCATGTTTTATCATTCACACCACAATCACTGGTCTGCTCGACTAGATCTATCTGTTTAATAATAATAATAATAACGTACATTTTATAGAGCGCCCTTTCTCACTAGAGCTCACAGCGCTTTAAAAATGTTTAACTATAAACATGTCAAAAACAAACATCACTATACAAACCATAAACCCAGTCACCTCATCAATTATGACAATGAAACACAGCAAGGAAAGGGGGGGGGGGGTGGGGGTGGGGGGGGGGGCTAGCCAACCAACATGACACCACACACACACACACACACACACCGCGCGCGCGCGCGCACACTGTCAGTTTTCAAGTGTAACACTTACAACACGTAACGCCATGACACGCCCAATAACAGGACAAAAATGTTTTCTATAGAAAAAATTCCTTAAACAGATGGGTTTTGAGAGCAGAGCGGAAGGGCAGAGTCAGTTTTGGCAGAGCGGATCGAAAGTGGGAGAGAGTTCCAAACGGAAGGGGCTGCAAAAAAGAAGGAACGTTCACCATAGGTTTTTGTTGAAACGCGTGGCTTGCAGAGTGTAGAGTGTCAGATGATGAGCGGAGTGTTATAGCCAAGTAAAATGACTGAAATTTTTCTCAGCCTCTCACAAATTAAGCACTTGCTTGTAATGATATGTAAGAACAAGGTATTAAGAAACAAAGATTTTCAACCAATCCAAAGACCTGCAAGGCTTATACACCCTCTAGTATAATCCCTGAACCTGCAAGGAATGCATGAACCCTGTGCTCATGGAAAGCTTATATCATGTGGAATGTAAACACCTATGAGAATAAGCAAATGAGTACATGCTATCCTACACTACATGCAAAAAATGTGCCTGTTTCTTAGTTTTAAACGCTTCCTTTTAACCTTTCTAACTGCACTTTATTCTGAGCTATAAGTCAATAGGTTTCCTGGAGTCTCACCCTCAGCTGTATGTCAATATGTTTCCTGGAGTCTCTATATGTCAATACGTTTCCTGGAGTCTCACCCTCAAGCTATGAGTCAATACGTTTCCTGGAGTCTCACCCTCAGTTATATGTCAATACATTTCCTGGAGTCTCACCCTCAGCTATATGTCAATACGTTTCCTGGAGTCTCACCCTCAGCTATATGTCAATACGTTTCCTGGAGTCTCACCCTCAGTTATATGTCAATACGTTTCCTGGAGTCTCACCTTGGGGTTACTACACCCAGGTAGCAGCCTTTTCAAAGATTTTTCCCAAATTTGATACTGATGTTCTCAATTGTTATCTTTTCTTTGTTGGTCGCAATGTCACAATCTAATACCCTCGGCTTTAAGGAAAACTTTAAAGGGAACAAGAAGATTTTCAACTCAAAAAGTAGGCTTCACTGATTTAAATCTCCATTTTTTTTTTCCAAGGAATTTATTTCAAAGCAACCATGGCCCAGTGTTTAGCGCCACAGATTCCTGGAGCCATTTATTGTGGGATTTTCGGTCTGCCCCGACTGGCTTTTACATTGAGTTGAGCGTGCAAAGGGCTCAACTGGGAAGACTGGAACCACACAGGTGATTTCATCCTCTTGATAAACATTTCCTGACTGACAGTGCAGGTGTCGTGCCTCTCCAGACAGGCGGACACCAGGATAAAAGATGAAAGAAAGCGTAGATCATAGCCGTGTGACGATGCAGCAGTGCAGTGTCTCCTCTGGTGGGCAGCCTCATGAAGACTTGACGTTGACCACTCCCAGGGGAATGCCAGCACCTGGGCTAACGGCCGGACAAGCTAGAGTGGATGTAAATGGGAAGCCGTAAAGTACGGCTTGGAGTGATGCCACTCAAGTGGCACAGAAGAGGAGACAGCAAAATAAATTTTAAAAAAAAAAGAAATTTCGAGGTGAAAGTCAAATAAATCACCTGTATAACTTTTCGTCACAAATTGTATTTCCAGTATCAACTGTTATTTCTGCGAAATTTGGGCTGATATTGTGGCTGTCCCTGCTCAATAATATGTCAGCATCAGGCTTTTGTAAAGACCAATCTGTTTTCTGCACAAAACATCCGATCAAATTCATTTTCATTTTTATTCCAGGAAAGTCCATATCAAACTGTTGCTGAATCTTCACGGGTCCAGAGACAAACATGGCTAAAGCGTGATGTGTGCACAACTTGTGCTTCTCATTCCTTTTTCTTATGTATACTGTATTGCACTGCTCTCTTGTTTCGTCATTTTACACTGTACATAATTTCACCAGATATACAATTTCACTCCATATACAGTTTCACTATGCACATTACAATTTAACAGCACACACAACAATTTCACGACACATACAACAATTTCACCACAAACAAAAAAAAATTTCAGCTGATATACGACAACTTCAACACATGCACAGCAATTTCGCCATACTACCTACAATAATTTCACCACTTGCATTAGTGATCACAATAGGAATCATACAACCAGCCCTTGCACTAATTATCCTACACCACCACTCAACAAGCAGTGTGAGAACCAATCCAAGAGAAATCAAAACCAGTGACAACATTCAAGTTCACAGAAATAAAACACCGTGACAAGATTTAATTTTAGCCAGGGCTATTAGAAATTGACAGGAGATTCAAACCATGTGCATCTTCCGAACTGTCAGTCTTGGTTTTGCTCATTTGTTCAAGAGAAAAGGATTGACTTTGTCCGTTTTCTCCATGACAGCAGGCTCAGTTCTTAAACTACGAGAGAACTGATGATGGCTGACTATATGCACAGTGGCGTCTTCAGAGAATCAAGACAGTGTGTCTTTAAAACCGGTGTTGCAACCAAATGAGAATGATGCAGGCTTGATATGACATAATGCACCGATTTAAAAACTGACACTTACGATGGAATTTAAAGTTCAGTTTTACCATGGTACACACACTTCTTGAAATCAAAGAATAGATTTTGCTTTCATTATGTGGCAACCTCTGCTCTGATTTCGATGTTGATCTTAACAAAATAAAACCGGTCCCTGGAACAGCAGCTGGAAAAAATTTTTACAGGCAATTGCTGGTTAACTCTTTCATCCCTACAACCCAGTTTTCCGATTTGCAGAAATCCTACCCTTCCTTCCTGCAGCCCGGAAAACCAGGCAGCACAAATCCCTCCTTTCCTTCCTGCAGCCCGGAAAATTGGTTCTCACGGTAAGCGCTTTGAACTTCGCGCGAGTTGCCTCATCAGTACACATCATGAGCGGGTCGTTCGCGCACCAGTGTTTATGAATGGAATGGATGCCAGATGGCCCCTACAGAGTGGGAAAGTGGTCGCCGCTATATTCTGGCCAGTTTGCTACTGCATACGTGGCAGTTCTCATTTACACTTCTTCTTTTTTTCAATCTAAATCCAGGAATGAAGGGAATACTCGTATTATAAGAATCTAGGAACAAGAGGAAGTAATGGTTCATAGAAGAGTAGGAATGAAAGAGTTAATTAAAGCACTGCTTATATGACAATGTCATCACTCATACAACCTTTTTTCCCTCTCATGAGTGAAAAATAAGGGTAGGTGTTGGTGGGTAAGAGGAAATGCTATGTTCTTTCCTGAGCTCTCCACGTTTGATTCCCGTGCCCAGCAACTCCAGCCTCTGTGTCCCTGTTACACCTACCTATCCTGTAGACTGTCGCTGTCGCTGTCCTCATCTTTCTCCACCAGGTGGCCGTAGGGCTCCGAGGACAAGGTGACCACATTGTTGAGAACCACACGGCTGTCGCTGCTGGACGTCAGCACAAGCTGATCATGGAAATGGTTGTACCTCACTGTCCACACCTGAGAGGAAATGACACAACTCTTCTTTGTAAAAGAATACAGGTATGTAGAGATGGACAACAGGTGTTCCCTGAACGTGGCGCAAAGGAAACAACACACTGCACAAACCACAACTACAGTCCTTCTTCTTCTTCTTCGTTCGCTCAGACAGGAACCCCAGATGCACTGATGAAGGCTGCCGTCCGGCAGAGGTCCTCCTGAGATCCGAAGAGTTTCTCCCTCATCGGTTGGTCAGCAGGCCAGGTCTTTTGCTCTCAGGTCATGGTGAGTTGGACAGTCTTGTAGGAAGTGTTCCACTGTCATTGGGGCTGTACCGCAGGGGCACACTGCAGATTCGCCAATGCGGAACCTTGTGAACATGTGATGGTGTAGCCTGGAGTGGCCCGTCCTCAGCCTCACAATGTTCACTTGGTCTGGTCTGGGTAGGAGGTGGTAGGGATCTGTCTGGTTATATTCTGGATGTAGCTGAAGCCATCTTTTCCTCTGCTTCTCCTTGATGATCGTCTTGGCCTCTTCATAGGAGATTTCCTGTTCCTCTTGTGGCTGCTGTCCTCCTTCCTTCGCCAGTCGGTCTGCTTCCTCATTGCCTGCTATGTTGCAGTGTGAAGGTATCCACTGGATGACAGTTAGTTCAGTGGCCTGTTGCAGTCTAGCAAGGGCAGAGACAAGGGGTTGAGGTCCTTGTTCTTTGGGTTCTGTACAGCCTGAAGTACTGACAGTGCATCAGAGAAGATGACGATTTTGGGATGTATGGCCTCTCTATTTGCGCACAGTGTCTCCGCTGCTGTCTGCAATGCGTCTGCCTCAGCTTTGTAGTTCGTGGAGAATTTGCCAGTGGGGATGGCTTGTCGGACGTGAGTTCCATCCTTCAAGGTTAGGAATATTCCTCCACCTCCATTTCTGGTAGACTCCTCTGCTGAGCCGTCTGTGTAGGGCGTACGTCCACAGCTCCTTGGGTAAGCCTGTTCTATATGGTCTAGAGCTAGTGCTTTCTTCTCTGGTTCTGATTGTGTGCCCTTTGAGAGAATGCCTGGGATTGTCTCTCTGACTTCCGGAAACTGGTCCCTTCTCCAAGCGGGTACAGAGCTGTGAGTTGAATCTGCTTGTTCCCTTGCTGTAGCAGTTCAGGGTCCTGCCTCTCGAGTCTACGAGCGTTGTGCACAAAACTGCTGCGCTTCAGTCTGCACTTGGTTGGCTCTGACATTCTTTTGTTTCATGGGGTGATTCTTCATCCTCTTGAATTTGGCAGCTTGGGTGAGGATTATGGCATCTCTCCTGCTTTCAAGGCTTTGAAGACCTGTCAGAGTTTCCATGGCTTGGATCGGGGTTGATTTGAGAGCGCCGGGTGATGATCCTGGACGCCTGGTTCTGGACCTTGGCAACTTTGTCTAGGTTGGTCTTGGCTGCTATCCCCCAAGCAGCTGTACCATATTCTAGGACAGGTCTAACTCGTCCGAGGTACAGTTTCTTCTGGATGTTGTGGTCGGCTCCCCAGGAAGTTCCTGATAACTTCTTCATCAATGCCAAACGTAGCCTGGCTCTTTCTGTGCACTTGTTGATCTGGTGTCTCCAAGTCATCCTGGGGTCAAATGTGACTCCTAAGTAAGTGGGTGACTTATCCTGTGGGAGGACGTGACCATTCACCTGGAGGTGTGCACTCTGTTCTTTTGTAGCCAGGCTGAAGATGGTGTATGTGGTTTTTCTGGCATTGATGGTTACGAGCCACTTTTTTGTCCATGTCTCGGTCTTCCTCAGGGCTTCCTGGATCCTTACAGTGGCTGTTGTTATGTACTGCTCAGAGCACCAGATGGCAAGATCGTCTGCGTAGATTGCACCATGGATCCATGCAGGGATGTCATCAAGGATGTCGTTCATGAAGATGATGAAAAGCGTAGGGAGGAGAACTCCACCCTGTGGAACGCCTTCCTTCATGATCTTCTGTCTGCTTTGGTGCCTTCTGTTCTGTACCCTGGCTTTTCTGTTGGTCAGGTATTGGCTGATCCATTTGAACATGAGACCTGAGATACCGTACTTGTGCATCTTCAGCTTCAGCCCATTCTTCCACACTTTATCAAAGGCCTTTTCCAGGTCGATCCAGACTGTAATGGTATGCTTCTTGTCTTGTAGTGCATCCTCCATTTCTTGCGCAATGTAAGCGACCTGGTCTTCAGTGGATCGGTGTTGCCTGAATCCTGCCTGCTTGTCAGAGATGATCTCTTTCTTCTCCAGGTACCATGTCAGCCTATTGTTGACTAGCCTTTCCATGAGCTTCCCTACGCAGCTGGTCAGACTAATGGGTCTGAAGCTGTCTGCCTTGGTCTTGTCTTTTCCTTTCTTGTGAATCGGGATCATGGTAGCATCTCTCCATGCCTGAGGTACTGATGCATTTTTCCAGCTGGTGTTGAAGATATTAAGAAGGGTTTTCTTTGCTGATGGTCCCAAGTGTTGTAGCATCTCATTTGTAATGCCATCAGGTCCTGGTGATTTCTCTTTCTGCATCTGCTTTATCCCTTCCTTCAGTTCTTTTTCTGAGAGAGTTCTTTCATCACTTCTTCCTCTGTGTCCATGTCTTTGTAGTGTTTCTGTTGTTCCAACACTTCCTTCTCTCTATCTTTTGGGACTTTGATGTCACTGATCCTTTCGAAGCTGCTTATGAGGTGGTCTGCAGCCTGCTTTCCAGTGAGGGTCCCTCCGTTGTCTTCTAGAACGATTGGTGAAGTTGACATTCTTTCATCGTTCATTGCTTTGGCAAGTTTTCCACAGTCTTGCTCCATCCTTCTCCAAATTGAGATTTTCTGTTTTCCTTTTCCAGTTGGTTCTTGCTGCCTGGATGAAGGCCTTTTTGTACAAGGCGGTTCTTTCCTTCAGGTTGATGTTGTTTTCTGTTGATGGTTCCTTCTCTGCCTTTTCTCTTGCTTCGTTCGCTTGATCTTCCAGCTGTTGGAGTTCTTCAGTCCAGTAGGGCCTGTAGTTCTTTCTGGCTCCTCTTGGGATAGTTTCTATGGCTGCTTTCAGTATTGCCGCATTGAAGGCCTTGGTCATGTTGTTCGCATCTTTCTGACGAGTATTGATGTTGGCGGCATACTCGTCAGTGAGGATGGAGAAATCTTCCCATTTAGCTTTTCTGTAGTTCCACCTGGGCAGTGGTCTGCAGTCCTCAGGATGGTGGGTTTAGGTCGAAGGAAAGTTTCACAGGTTTGTGATCGCTGCCTGCCAGCTGGTCCAGTACTGTTCTTTGTGCGCTCGCCTGCAGATTGTTGGTGGCAAAGGCTAGTCTGGTGTTGTTGACGATAGCCACCTGCGTGAGTAGAATGTTGGGGGGTCATCTGTTTGATTTAGTAGATGTAGTTGCTGGTCAATCTGCCAATCCTCTACCTCCTCTCCTCTTGAGTCTGTTTCGTTGTATCCCCAGCTTGTGGAGTGGCTGTTGAAGTCGCCGACAACCAGGCAGCTGTTCTGTAGAACATCCATTGCATGTAGTGAGAGCCGTCGATCTGATGGGCAGTATACATTGTATATCCTGATCTGTTTCTCCCGGAGTGTGATCTCCACTCCGGTGATTTCTGCCTGATCCTCAGTATCCACTGTGATGTGCTTCGCTGGTATATGATTCTTCACCAAGATGAGGATTCCACCTTTGTGTCTCCCTTCCCTGTCCACACGGTAGGTCTGGTAGCCTCTTACTGTGAAACGAAGGTTCTCTGTAAGGTGGGTCTCCTGGACACAAGCAACATCAATGTCCTCTTTGTGGAGTCTTTCGGTAAAGGGAGCTTCTTCCTGGAAATTCCCTCAGCATTCCACTGCAGTATCTCCAATGGCCTTGGCTCCATCTCCCTCCTGTCAAAGCCAGTAGCTTTTACCCGAGACACCCGCCGTCTGGCTCTGCCACGAAACGGGGCACGGGGACCACCAGTACTTTGGTTGGGCCCCTTTGAGGCACAGGGCCCGGCACTCTTCCACCCTGGCGGGTCCTCGACGGTCGAGCACCATATCTAGATTCTCCAAGGTTGTCTGTCATGTGAGCGGGGATGCGTTGTGCTGCCGTTACGCCCCTGACAAGTCAGGACCGCACATCCGACTTCGGCTCTTGCCATTTATCCCATGGCTGGGTAAGGCTTGGAGCAGTGTCAGGTCGTGTCCACGCGCCGGTGGGCCTGCACAGAGTTCCTTCCTTTCTCGGTGGGGGCCTTACTCCTCCATCTGGACTGGTCTAGCCTGCGGCTTTTCCTTGATTGGAGAGGCCGAGATCTAGTTTTAATATAGCGCCAGTATTCCGCTCCCGTGCCGCGTTAGTGAAAACAATCTGCCCCATGTCCCCCTGAGGAAACACCCACATTAACGTGGCGAGAAGGTGCGACTACGGTTTTCCACCCTTTCTTAATGGAAGAAAGGATCTTCGCAGATCCAACTACAGTCCAAAAGAGGAAGATATGAAAAAAAAAAAATGGACCATCCTCTGTATACAGTTTACACAGGAAAGTCTCAAGTATGTAAAATTCCTTACAGACCAGAGGATCGATCAATATCGAGATCTATTGATTTATATAATCATCTATCTACCCATCCAGCTATCATTTATATATAATTATATACATATATGTCAAGAAAACGGTAAAATCCTCAATGCGTATGTAAGGAAAATAGGAGAAATTCTCTATTTGCATGGCAATGAAATGGAAAATCTTCACATTGTATGTCGGTATAAATGGGTAAATACTCAAAATCAATACAATAAAAACTTAAGATTGCTTACAAAAATATCAACTTAAAAAAACAACAGCAAAAGACACATAATTTTCATGGCTGTTTATTTAATTTACAGAAAAGGGAAATTTTTTTCAAAGACCGCACTGAACATTAAAGTCACAGAAAAAACAATTTCATGTGAAGATGTTAGACCAAGTCATTTGCAGCCGCAGCCACCATGATTTGCAGTGCACTCCATCCATGCAACACTGCCTCAAGCAGTTCAACTAGATAACTGTCCTGGAGCAAATGCCGCTTTCTAATCGCAGAAATACAAACAGCCGCATCACATGGCTGTCCTGAACAGACAGCTGAAACAGAAGTCAGAGCTGCTCCATTGTACGTGTAGTGCGAATTGGTGTGTACATGTGTGTGTGTGTGTGTGTGTGTGTGTGTGTGTGTGTGTGTGTGTGTGTGTGTGTGTGAATGCAATGCTTACATGTGTATCAGACAAAAATCCATCTTGTTGTTTAAAATTTCACACTGTGTATATCTTTGTCAAGGCAACATATCTTACATTTACATTCAAGTACATTTTATCTTTTTAGTGACAATATGTGTATGTTCACAAAAAATATTTATCAGATGGGATGTGTTAGCAAAGCATAGTGTTTTTTCCCAAAGTTTTTAACTATGTGTGAGCACTATATCCTGTCTTTATATTGCAAAAAAAGAAAATATTTTCCTAGGACAGAACCATAGAATGTAGGATGTACTGAACAGGATTTGCCAACAAGAGACTGGACCATAAATTCTAATTATGGCTAGTTAGAAAATGCACAGACTACACTTTCAAATAGACCCAAACAAGCAAATGCATACAGACGTATAAAAAGACGTACAAATCTGCACAAAAATATAAACACATAAACGCACTCTCACCAAACCAAATCTACACACGCTCATAACTCACCAGTGTGAGTGATCCGAGAGTACTTTGAGAGGCTCTGAGCAATTGCGAGTATCCCAGAACTTGACTCGGCAGTCATCCCCACAGCTGGACAGGTAATACTGGCGATTTGGGTTGAAGTCCAGGTCACGCACAAGCTGGCCATGCGCACCTTCCATTTGGTACGTCTGTCTGCAAAGCCACACGACACACCGTCACAGAGGTGATTTGTATGCCACTAAAGACACTCACTATTTCAATACAAGCTGTCCGTTCATGTCTTACGAATGGTGATGCATGCACGAAAAGGACATGTCTCCTTACATATTCTGAGGGATCCACTGTTCTTGGCTCATAAAGACGATACTTTTTTTGTGTTCATTCTGTTAGATTTTGACAATACTTTTGACACCTGACCATCACGTACTCATATGATTCCCAGCAGACATTTGTCTTCATGGAACAGTGCTAGACTGGCCTTGTTCCCACTTACATTCCGGATCACAAACAGAGTTTGTTTGCCACTCTCTCTCTGTTTGGAAACTCCTGCCCCTTGCAGTGGTCCACAGAAGCCCATGCCTGCATGCACTCTTTCTCTGTTTGGAAATGCCTGCTCCTTGCAGTGGTCCACTGAAGCCCATGCCTGCATGCACTCTTTCTCTGTTTGGAAACTCCTGCCCCTTGCAGTGGTCCACTGAAGCCCATGCCTGCATGCACTCTCTCTCGTTTGGAAACTCCTGCCCCTTGCAGTGGTCCACAGAAGCCCATGCCTGCATGCACTCTCTCTCTGTTTGGAAACTCCTGCCCCTTGCAGTGGTCCACTGAAGCCCATGCCTGCATGCACTCTTTCTCTGTTTGGAAACTCCTGCCCCTTGCAGTGGTCCACTGAAGCCCATGCCTGCATGCACTCTTTCTCTCTTTATTACTAGAGCCTCAATCCCAAACCATGTTCTGTTTCTAAATTGATGATCTGAGCTGCGCATTTATTACAAATGATCATGAATCTGCTCTAAATATTTTTTTTAACCTTCGCCAGAACACACATAAAACCTTGCATAACCGACGATGTGGGTCCTCCACAACCCATACTTTTCATAGAAGCCTCAAGGTCTCTATTCCTCAACCGATGATGCGGGTCCTCCACGACCCATACTTTTTATAGAGGCCTTAAGGTGTCTATTCCTCAGCCGACGATGTGGGTCTTCCACGACCCACTTCTCTAATAGTCATAGACCACGTGAACATGCTGTTTTTTTCGAGAAAAAGATGGCGACTGAGGCAGAGACGAACCTAGAAGAGTTGTTCACCAGTTTGGGGTAAGTTGCCTTATGTTTGCTTGTCTCATGGGTTAACCAGTTTGGGGTTAGTTGCCTAAACTCGCTTGTTTCATGTGTGATACCAGACTTGGGATTACATTGTTAGTAGGCCTAGTACTGTACTGAAGTCGTTCTTCTTTGCATGAACTAAGTCTATACCTATCAGCGACAAAGTGAAAACCGGAAATAGGCTGAGAAGTAAAAGTGCACAGACACACGCAAAAGCGTACCACAGACACAGACTTGAACACTCAATCATCAAGTGAGTGCGGATGCAGTATCATGCCCATGTAAGTGCACTTCTGGTGCATGTATGTCTGTGTGTGTGTGTGTGTGTGTGTGTGTGTGTGTGTGTGGTGTGTGTGTGTGTGTGTGTGTGTGTTGTGAGAGAGAGAGAGAGAGAGAGAGAGGCAGGGAGGGGTGGGAGGACATAGAGAGAGGGAAAGTTACACACCAGACAGACAGACAGACATGCACATAAGACAGATGGACAGAGCTAGAGAAAGGCTTGGTTCCAAATGGTAAGTGTGTGACTAGTGATGAATAAAAGTTCCACCAAATTTTTTGAAATACATTTTTCATCATCTAGTGCATAGGAATTATAACTGACTGTATCACTGACACTTTGTTCTAGACTTGAGATGCCACCCATGCTGAGGCACTTACTGTTCCATGTAGGTACATGTCGCAAGGACGTCTACCGGGCTCTTTGGGGGGAGCCTGATGGTAGGTTTTCTACTCTCTTCACCCTCCCCATTTTCACTCTCACCAATGTTGTCTTTGAAACATGTTTCCATACAAAGACTACATGTTGTCAGTTACAGGTACATATTAAACCATTCGCCATGTTTTCATCTGTCACAGATCCAAACACAAAAGAAACAAGAATGTATGCAAGTTTAGAAAACAACATTCACTGTTTTATTCAGTACACTAATTATAACAAAGTAAAAAAAAGGAAAAGTTTACAAACACTTCACAGATGACAAACAACCGATATTTAGTGGGTGATCCTTGATGAAATACAATACAAAGGACACACATAGTAAAACATATTGCATAAATGAATTTTTGTTCTCCAGCCTGTTAAAGTTTTCTTTGTATCTGTGCAGTCATGTGGCCGATACATAGTTTTGTAACAGACTGGAGAGTGACCATGAAACATATTTTTTTTTACCCAATGTTTCAGTTCGTCGACAAGCTCCCAACAAAGGGTGAGCGCACTCTGGTATACCCAGAGGAGGTCAGGGAGGCGGTGCGCCAGCGCTTTGGCGACCCCCCTGATGCCGGTGCCTACGACGGGCAGTACACCGACAAGGTAATTACTGTACTACATGTTTGTTATATCTGGAGTGTTCCCAATAGAACACACACAACACTGAGATGGTTTCTAATCAGTGTCAGTGACTGCATACCAGAAAGAATATATTTTGATTTAGCTGAAAAAAGTATAAAGGACACAAATCAAGGAAATAATGACATTCATTGCTATGTTGACCAACATCGTCAAGTAAAAACACAACAAAAGCAACCTAACAGCACTAATTCAGAATGATACACCTCCAAATCAAGCTATGTGGTATCTGCTATATGCTTTGATTAAGCTGACCAAAACAACATTATAAAGGACACAACTCAAGAAAATAGTGACATTCATTGCGATGTGCTTTGATTTAGCTGACAAAAAAGTATAAAGGACACAAATCAAGAAATAATGACATTCCTTACTATATTGACCAACATCATCAAGTAAAAAAACCACAACAAAGCCAACCTAACAGCACTAATTCAAAATGATACAACTCCAAATCAAGCTAGCTATAGATCGTATTACAAGATTCAACAAAACACCGTTGATTCTGTTTCAGGGGTACCACGTCACGATGGTGGAACTGGCCAATGCCACCTACCGCCAGCCCCCCAAGAGCTGCAAGAAGTGTGCTTAATTAAAGTTGGAATGAAAAAAAAAATTCTTCCCCTTGGAAAACATGTTTTCTGTTGTCTGTTTTGCTTTTAGAATTGATCACATGCATAAATACTTGCTTGCACACCCTTACATACTCGCGTACACACAAATATGTGCACTACACATACACATGCCTTGGGAGATCAGCTGGTAAATGCAGCCCTTCAGTTTGAGTTTGGCTGCCTAGTCTGATTTGACTGATTTGATGCAGGATGGACACACTTTGTGTGTGTGTTCAGTGCAAATGAACTCGCTGCACTTGCTGCATCTTTGCTGGGTTTTTGTCACGTTTCCAGCTGCAGAAGAGACAGCGTTTTCGTTTGGAGCGCTCTCTGATGAGCTGGCTCCTTCCTGGGACAGAGCCTGCTTTTGCCCAGACCCTGAAGCTTTCTGTGTCTTGCGACCCTTCCTTGTATCTTCAGGAGGAGCAAGTTTTGCCTCAAAGTTGTGGATGACCTTCTGCACTGTTTCATGCAGACTTCTTGGCAATGTGACAGTTGCCAAACGGCGTTTCATCTGAGGAAAGGAAAGTTCCTCACTGATGGCCCTAATGAATGGAGCACGCTCATCATCTTTTGAGAGCTTGTGCTCTGGGAAACGCAGCTTCCAGATGACACGAGCTGCAATGTTGGCCAGGTCAAGGACGTTAAAAAACATGATCACTGGCCACCTTTGCGTTCTGCGCTTGGTGGTGAAGGCATGTGCCATTTTGTCCAGCGAATCCACAGCTCCTTTGGTGTCATTGTAGAAGAGAACCATCTCTGGTTTTCTTTTTGTGTTTGCTGGCGTTGACTCAACAACACCCGTGTCGTGCATTGTGCTGATCAGCACAACCTGCTTGTTCTTTTTGCTTTGGTATTGTACAATGGTATGGTCCTTTTTGTACATGAACCGACTTTCATGGACAGGCAACCTTGCTTTACTCTTGAATGAGTTTGGCAAGAACCGCTTGTTCTGCCTGACAGTGCCGACTGTGGTCAAGCCATTCTTCAAAAGTGTCTCCGTGAGGACAGTGTCTGTAAAGAAATTGTCACATGTGACATTTCGCCCACTTTTGAAGAAAGGCGTGACCAGGTCAGTGGCAACATTGCGCCCCAGATTGACTGCTCTTTGTTGACCAGCTGCTCTCCCCAAATAAGGGATGCCCTTCAATGGGAAGTTGTTCCGAGCATCAGCCACCCAGAATACTTTGATGCCATATTTATCCGGTTTGGATGGCAGGTATTGCAGGAAACTGCAGCGTCCCCTGAAGGGCACAAGCTGCTCGTCCACAGTCAGAAAGCAGCCAGGGACATAATGCTGCGACAAGTTCTTCATGAATTCGTCCCAAATGTCGCGGAAGGGGGCAAAATGTCTCTCTGCCTTCTGGCAGTTCTAGTAGTTTATCATCGAATCGCAAATGTGTCATGAGGAGCTGAAAACGTCTCCTACTCATGCACCCTCTGATCATGGGGAAACCATACACCGAGTCCCACAATGTTTCAGTGTTCACAAAACTTTGCTTCCTGGTACCCAGAAAAAGAAGCATACCAATGAGACCTTCACATTCAACCATGTCCATTGGCTTCCACTTCTCCTTCAAGATTTGGGAACCTTGAATGTTTGTAAACTTGACAATGTCACTAATCATTTTGTCAGTTACAAAAAGTCTGTAAGCATCACGTGGACTGTTAGCATGCTGACAACCAACTGCCTGATTGCCAGAAGCCCTGAAAACATTTCTGGCAAGGGTCCTTGCCTGGTTGGGGTTTGGATTCCTGTTCCATTTTGTCCCATCCTTGGCAGTCTCACCCGTGAATGTTGTGGCAGTCTGGTCATCCTCCCCCCTCTCCTCCTCTTCCCCCGACATATCTGATTCCTCACTGGGTGTGTCACTGTCTGCTGGTGCAGGCGGTTCCTCTTCACTCGTCTCATCGTCTCCACTGACAAGGCCTTCTTCTGTGTCCGAGGCTGCAGCTGTATCCACAGTTTGCACTGAAACATAGCCAAAATGAAAATGCAACAGATGAAAAGAAAATATAATTGTGCTCTAGAAACTATTCACAAATTCCGGACTCTCTCTCTCTCTCTCTCTTCTCTCTCACACACACACACACACACACACACACACACACACACACACCTCGCTCGTACATACATGCATTTACATGCACACACAAAACACAAGGCAAAAATATACAAATAAAACCAGTGCGAATAAACCAGATGCCCCTGCATAGTAATAAGAACAGGGGCCCATTTACACCACATAAACGAGAGAGAGAGAGAGAGAGAGAGGAGAGAGAGATGTGAGTGGTGTGTATTTTTATGCCTATGTGTGTGAGTAGGGGGAGGGGAGGATGGAGTGTGAGAGAGGTGAAAGGAGTTCAATAACTTACACAAGCCCTCGTCCACCAAGAGTCACCTGCTGCTACTGTCAATGCCTCAAATATGTTTGGTCTCTCCTGCTCACCTGCAACCAAAGACAAAGGCCATTAATTTCATGAACAGATTGACAGTGACAAAACATGTGTGGGAAGGAGAGAATGAAAATCAGACGTCAAGTAGTCATGGGATAGTTCTCCATTTAATATCAAAAGACCACTGATTTCGTTGTAAGAACTGGCCTCCATGTATGATCGAGCAAACGACAATAAGAAATCAATTTTATATTGCTTTCACCGTGACATGGCAAATAACACTGACTAACAACATCACCGTACTCATTACAGGCCTACACCACTGTGTGTGAAAACAAAGGGCTGAAAATAAAAAACAGAGTAAAAAAAACAAAAAAACAACATCAACTCACCTCTGCTCTCCATTCTTGCAATGAAAGGATATTGCCGCTCTTTGGAAGTGAAGAATGACAAATAGAATCATGCAGCCGTTGAGTGGAGTGATGCGATTGTCCAAGTGGCTCAAGCACACGACAGATTCTCAGAATATCAAACCAAAACGAAAGTGACTGGTTCTAGGAATTTCAAAACCGAAACAAAAGCGACTGGTTCTCAGAATTTCAAAACCGAAACTACCTGATTCGCTTTGGGCCTATAGTTCTCTTAGTGGCAGAGTATTTTCTATACGAATCCACTAAAACATAACAGTAATATTGTGATAAATCTAGTCTTCTGTATGAGCAGTTTTTCATACATCCAACAAAAATGTGTTTATTCAGAGCAAGCTGACCTATGATGTTTTTTTCCAATAGGTTTTGTATACCTGTATCGTCGGGAACAACACTCCGCCTCTACTTTGAAAAGAATGGGTCATGGATGACCCGTATCGTCGGAGAAGAATAATCATCTTTCTTCTTCTTTGAACATCATGGGTCCTGCACGACCCGCGCCGTCGGTTGAGGAATAGTCACGTAGGGCACTCTTTAATATGTATGGGTCCTCCACGACCCGTATCGTCGTGAGTGTTATAATGATATTAACACCTTAATTAACAAATTACCTTTTCACTTAGATTAACGTCCTCATGTGTACATGTGCATAACCAGGTGATCAACAATTACATAAAGTTTCATTGATTTATGTTCAGTAGTTTAGGAGATATCGCTGATTTAGTGTGTCTCTGGGTCCTGGAGGACCCACGGTCAAAGGTAAAGGTTAAAAAGTTGGATCTCCTGAGCCATGCTATCTTGACATGATAAACTGAAACTATTTAGACAGAAAAATAATCAATGAAAAAATGCACATCTGTTCATGATGGTTACAAGACACACAAACACACACAAAATGCAGTAAATAAGATGGACGGATTGTGATCATATTTCAAAACATACTGGAATAATTAACTTATCAATTTTCTTCTTCTTTTTTGTTGTTTGTTTGTTTGTTATTAGAGTTTTGGTACTCCATCCAAAATCATGATACTCCATCCAAAAACCATTCCAGCTTGTAAAAATGATTCCCTCCCTCACACGAAAGAGCTCACTGTTTGGAGCGGAGGTCCCAGCCTCGGATGGTCGCCTCATTGGCTGTAGCAATCTGCGCACAGCTGTGGTGCGGGTTCCACGACCACACGTTAACCGGGGCTGACCTTTGCTCTCAAGGTAATGGTGTCTGTGTGCTGCAGCAACAACAAACTAACGAGTTAAAACTGCTAAAAAAAAAAAAAAAGTCTGTTGTCAGAGGTTAAAAGGTCCAGAAGACGAACCCAGAAACAAAATAAAAGTCTGTCTGCAAATGCCAACACACAACACCGTTCACAGAGTATTTGTATGCCACAAAGACTCTCACTATTTCATACAACTGTCCGTTTCATGTCTTAACAATGGTGATGCATGCACGAAAAGGCCATGTACTTCCTTACATATCTGAGCGGATCCACTGTCTTTTTGGGCTCATAAAGACGATACTTTTGTTTTTGTGTCATTCTGGTTAGATTTTGACAATACTTGGACACCTGACCATCACGTACTCATATTATCCCCAGCAGACATTTACTTCATGGAACAGTGCAATACTGCCATTTCCCACTTACATCCGATCACAAACATAGTTTTGTATGCCCTCTCTCTCTGTTTGGAAACTCCTGCCCCTTGCAGTGGTCCCACAGAAGCCCATGCCTGCATGCACTCTTTCCTGTTTGGAAATGCCTGCTCCTTGCAGTGGCCACTGAAGCCCATGCATGCATGCAACTCTTTCTCGGGTTTTGGAAACTCCTGCCCCTTGCAGTGGTCCACTGAAGCCCAATGCCTGCATGCACTCTCTCTCTGTGTAGGAAACTCCCTCCCCTTGCAGTGGTCCACAGAAGCCCATGCCTGCATGCCCTCTCTCTCTGTTTGGAAACTCCTGCCCCTTGCAGTGTTCCACTGAATCCCATGCCTGCATGCACTCTTTCTCTGTTTGGAAACTCCTGCCCCTTGACATGTCCACTGAAGCCCATGCCTGCATGCAACTCTTTCTCTCTTTTATTACTAGAGGCCTCAATCCCAAACCATGTTCTGTTTCTAAATGAGATTCTGGCTGCGCATTCATTACAAATGATCATGAAAATCTGCTCTATATTTTTTTTTAACCTTTCGCAGAACACACATAAAACCTTGCAATAACCGACGATGTGGTCCCCTCCACAACCATACTTTTTCATAGAAGCCTCAAGGTCTCTAAACCTCAACCGATGATGCGGTCCATCCACGACCCATACTTTTTATAGAGGCCTTAGTTCTATTCCTCAGCCGACGATGTGGGTCTTCCAACGACCCACATTCTCTAATAGTCATAGACCACTGAACATGCAGTTTTTTTCGAGAAAAGTGGCGAACTGAAGGCAGAGACGAACCTAGAGAAGAGTGTTTTCACCAAGTTTGGGGTAAGTAGCCTTAATGGTTCTTGGCTTGTCTCATGGGTTAACCCATTTGGGGTTAGTTGCCTAAACTCCCTTGTTTTCATGGTGCTGATACCAGACTTGGGATTACAATTGTTATAGGCCTGAGTACTGTACTGAAGTCGGTCTTCTTTGCAAGAACTAAGTCTATACCTATCAGCGACCAAAGTGAAAACCAAATAGGCCTGAGAAAGGAAAAGTGCACAGACCACGCAAAAGCGTACCACAGACACAGACTTGAACACTCAATAATCACGTGAGTGTCGGATGCAGTAACATCCCATGTAAGTGCACTTCTGGTGCATGTATGTCCTTGTGGTGGTGTGTGTGTGTGTGTGGTGTGTGTGTGTGTGTGTGTGTGTGTGTGTGTGTGTGTGTGAGAGAGAGAGAGAGAGAGAGAGGAGCAGGGAGGGTGGGAGGACATAGAGAGAGGGAAAGTTGACAACACCCAACAGACGACACATGCACATAAGACAGATGGACAGAGCTATAGAAAGGCTTGGTTTCCAAATGGTAAGTGTGTGACTATGATTTGAATAAAAGTTCCACCCAAATTTTTTGAAATACATTTTACATCATCTAGTGCATAGGAAATATAACTGACTGTATCACTGACACATGTTTCTAGACTTGAGATGCCCCCCACCCATTCTGAGGCACTTTACTTTCCATAGGTACTTGTCGCAAGGACGTCTACCGGCTCTTTGGGGGGACCTGATGGTAGGTTTTTTCTACTACTCTCTTCTTCAAAACCCACCCCATTTTCACTTCATCACCAAGTTGTCTTTGAACATGTTTCCATACAAAGACTACATGTTGTCAGTTACAGGTACATATTAACCCATTCGCCATGTTTTTCATCGACACAGAACCAACCACAAAAAGAAACAAGAATGTAAGCAAGTTTAGAAAACAACATTCACTGTTTTTATTTCAGTACACTACTTATAACAAAGTAAAAAAAAAAGGAAAAGTTTACAAACACTTCACAGATACAAACAACCGATATTTAGTGGGTGATCCTTGATGAAATACAATACAGAAGGACACACATAGTAAAACATATTGCAATAACTGAATATTTGTTCTCCAGCCTGATAAAGTTTTCTTTGTATCTTGTGCAGTCATGTTGCCAGATACATAGGTTTGCTACCAGACTGGAGAGTGACCAAGAAACATATTTTTTTTACCCAATGTTTCAGTTCGTCGACAAGCTCCCAACAAAGGGGAGCGCACTCTGGTATAAAGCCCAGAGGAGGTCAGGGAGGCGGTCGGCCAGCGATTTGGCGACCCCCCGATGCCGGTGCCTACGACGGGCAGTACACAACACCACAAGGTAATTACTGTACTACATGTTTGTTATATCTGGGTTGTTCCCAATAGTACCACACACAACACTGAGAATGGTATCTAATCAGTGTCAGTGACTGCATACCCAGAAAAGAATATATTTTGATTTAGCTGCAAAAAGTATAAAGGACACAAATCAAGGAAATAAATGACATTCACATTGCCTAATGTTGACCAAACATCGTCAGTAAGAACACAAACAAAAGCAACCTAACAGCACTTAATTAAGAATGATACACCTTCCAACTCAAGCTATGTGTGTAACTGCTATATGCTTTTGATTAAGGCTGACCAAAACCACATTATAAAGGAAACACAACTCACAGAAAATAGTGACAATCATTGCGAAGTGGCTTTTGATTTAGTGACAAAAAAGTATAAAGGACACAAATCAAGAAAATAATGACATTCCTTACTACATTGACCAACCACAACAAGTAAAAAACCACAACAAAGCCAACCTAACAGCACTAATTCAAAATTAACAACTCCAAATCAGCAATCTAAGAATCTAATTCAAGATTCAACAAAACACCGTTGATTTTCTGTTTCACAAGGGGTACCACGTCACGATGGTGGGAACTTGGCCAATGCCCCTACCCCCCAGCCCCTCACCAAGAGCTGCAAAGAAGGTCTTAATTAAAGTTGGATGAAAAAAAAATAATTCTTACCCCTTGGAAAACAGTTTTCGTTGTCCTGTTTTGCTTTTAGATTGATCACATATGCATAAATAACTTGCTTCATACACCCTTACATACTCGCGTACACACAAAATTGCACAACACATACACAGCCTTGGGAGATCAGCTGGTAAATGCAGCCGCCTTCAGTTTGATTTTGGCTGCCTAGTCCTGATTTGACTGATTTGATGCAGGATGGACACACTTTGTGTGTGTTGTTCAGTGCAAATGACTCGCTGCACTTGCTTGCATCTTTGCTGGTTTTTTGTCACGTTTCCAGCTGCAAGAAGAGACAGCGTTTTCGTTTGAAGAGCGCTCTCTGATGAGCTGGCTCCTTCTGGGACAGAACCTGCTTTTCCCCAGACCCTGAACTTTTCTGTGTCTATGGGCGACCCTTCCTTGTATCTTCAGGAGGACAAGTTTTGCCTCAAAGTTGTGGATGACCTTCTGCACTGTATCATGCAGACTACATGGCAATGTGACACTTGCCAAACGGCGTTTCATCTGAGGAAAGGAAAAGTTCACTCACTGAGGGCCCTATATGAATGGAAGCACGCTCATCCGCTTTTGAGAGCTTGTGCTCTGGGAAACGCAGCTTCCAGATGACACGAGCGGCAATGAGGCCAGGTCAAGGACGTTAAAAAACTTGATCACATGGCCACCTTTGCTTTCCTGCCGCTTGGTGGTGAAGGCAATGTGCCATTGTGCCAGCGAATCCACAGCTCCTTTGGTGTCCCATTGTAGAAGAGAACCATCTCTGCTGTTTTTTCTTTTGTGTTTGCTTGGCTTGACCTCAACTACACCAGTGTCTGCATTGTGCTGATCAGCACAACCTGCTTGTTCTTTTTTGCTTGGTATGTACATGGTAGGTCCCTTTTTTGTACATGAACCGACTTTCATGGACAGGCAACCTTGCTTTACTCTTGAATGAGTTTGGCAAGAACCGCTAGTTTCTGCCAGACAGAGCCGACTGTGGGCCCAAGGCCAATCTTTAAAAAGTGTCTTCCGTGAGACAGTGTCTTAAAGAAATTGTCACATGTGACATTTCGCCCACTTTTCAGAAAGGCGTGGACCATGTCAGTGGCAACATTTGCGCCCCAGAGTGACTGCACTTTGTTACCACTGCTCTCCCCAAAAACGGGATGCCCTTCAATGGGAAGTTGTTCCGAGCATCAGCCACCCAGAATACTTGATGCCATATTATCCGGTTTGGATGGCAGGTTATTGCAGGAAACTGCAGCGTCCCCCTGAAGGGCACAAGCTGCTCGTCCACATTCAGAACAAGCAGCCAGGGACAAAATGCTACGACAGTTCTTCATGCATTCGTCCATATGTTCGCGGAAGGGGGCAAAAATGTCCTCTCTGCTGCCTTCTGGCAGTTCTAGTAGTTTTATCATCGAATCGCAATGTGTCATGAGGAGCTGAAAACGTCTCCTGATTCATCACCCGACTGATCATGGGGAAACCATCCACCGAGTCCACAATTATCCCATGTACAACAACACTTTGCTTCCTGGTAACCCATACAAAGAAGCATACCACAGACCTTCACATTCAACCATTCCATTGCTTTCCACTTCTCCTTCAAATATTTGGGAACCTGGAATGTTTTGTAACTGACTATGGTCACAATCAGTTAGTCAGTAACAAAAAGTCTGTAAGCATCACGTGGACTGTTAGCAAGCTTGACAACCAACTGCCTGATGCCAGAACCCTGAAAACATTTCAGGCAAGGTCCTAGCCTTGTTGGGTTTGGATTCCCTAGTTCATTTAGTCCATCCTTGGCAGTCTCACCCTGAATGTTGTGCATCTGGTCATCCTCCCCCCACCCTCTCTTCCCCCGACATATACTGATTCCTCACTGGGGTGCACTGTCTGCTGGTGCAGGCGGTTCCCTCTTCACTCTCGCATCGTCCCACTCTGACAAGGCAGCCTTCTTCTGTGTCCGAGGCTGCAGCTGTATCCACATTTGCACCTGAAACATAGCCAAAAGGAAAATGCAACAGATAAAAAGAAAATATAATTGTGCTCTAGAAACTATCCAAAATTCCGGACTCTCTCTCACTCTCTCTCGCTCTCTCTCTCCTCTCTCACACTCACCCACACACACACACACCACACCACACACACCTCGCTCGTACATACATGCATTTACAGGCACACACAAAACACAAGGCAAAAATATACAATAAAACCAGTGCGAATAAAACCAGATGCCCCTGATATAATAAGAACAGGGGCACATTAACACCACATAAAACGAGAGAGAGAGAGAGAGAGAGAAGAGAGAGAGATGTGAGGGTAGTGTATTTTTTATGCCTATGTGTGTGAGTAGGGGAGGGGAGATGGATGTGAGCGAGGTGAAAGGAGTTCAATAACTTACACAAGCCCTCGACCCCAAAGAGTCACCCTGCTGCTACTGTCAATGCCTCAAATATTTGTTTGTCTGCTCCTGCTCACCTACACCAAGACAAAAAAAAGGGCATTAATTTCATGAACAGTTGACAGTGACAAAAACATGTGTGGGAAGGAGAGAATGAAAATCCAGCGACGTCCAGAGTCATGTGGATAGTTTCTCGCATATAATATCAAAGACCCAACTGATTTCGTTGTAAGAAACTGGCCTCCATGTATGATCGAGGCAAACGACAATAAGAAATCAATTTTATATTGATTTCCACCGTACTATGGCAAATAACACTGACTAACACATCACCGTACATCATTACAGGCCTACACCACTGTGGAGTGAAAACAAAGGGCTGATAAAAACAAACAGAGTAAAAAAAAACAAAAAAAACCACACTCAACTCAACCTCTGCTCTCCATACTTGCAATGAAAGGATATTGGCCGCATCTTGGAAGTGGATGAATACAAATGAATCATGCAGCCCCGTTGAGTGGAAGTGATGCGAATTGTCCAATTGTCTCAAGACACGACAGCTTCTCAGAATAACAAAGAAACCAAAACGAAAGTAGACTGGTTTCTAGGAATTTCAAAACCGAAACAAAAGGCGACTGGTTTTCCTCAGAATTTCAAAACCGAAACTACCATGATTCGCTTTGGGCCTATAGTTCCTTAGTGGCAGATATTTTCTATACAATCCACTAAAACGAAAACAGTAAATAATTGTGAAAAATCTAGTCTTCTGTAAGAGCAGTTTTTCATACATCCCACAAAACTGTGTTTATTCAGACAAGAGCTGACCTATTATGTTTTTTTTTCCCAATAGTTTTGTATACCTGTAATCGTCGGGAACAACACATCCCGCCTCTACTTTGAAAAGAATGGGTCATTGGATGACCGTATCGTCGGAGAAGAATAGATATCATTTTCTCTTCATTGAACATCATGTCCTGCACGACCCGCGCCGTCGTTGAGAATAGTCACGTAGGGGCACTCCTTTATAATATTATGGGACCCCACGACCCGTATCGACGTGAGTGTAAAATGAAAATAACACCTTAATTATCAAATTTAACCTTTTCACTTAGATTAACGTCCTCATGTGTACATGTGCATAACCCGTTATCAACAATTACATAAAGTATCATTGATTTGATGTTCAGTAGTTAGGAGGATAACGCTGATTATAGTGTGTCCTCTGGGTCCTGGAGACCCACGTCAAAGGAAAAGGTTAAAAAGTTGGATCTCCCTGATGCCATGCTCTCTTGACATGATAACTGAAACTATATAGACAGAAAAAATAACAATGAAAAAAACGCCCATCTGTTCATGAATGGTTACAAAGACACACAAACACACACAAAATGCAGTAAATAAGATGGACGGAATGTGATCATATTTACAAAAACATACTGGAATTAATTAACTTATCAAATTTCTTCTTCTTTTTTTGTTTGTTTGTTTGTTTGTTATTAGAGTTTGGTAACTCCATCCAAAAATCCTGATACCCATCCCAAAAACCATTCAGCTTGTAAAACTGATTCCCTCCCCTACTGACGCAAGAGCTCACTGTTTGGAGCGGAGGTCCAGCCTCGGATGGGTCGCCTCTTGGCTGTAGCAATCTGCGCACAGGCGTGGTGCGGGTTCCACCGACCACGACAAACCGGGCTGACCTTTGCTCTCAAAGGAAAATGGAGTTCTGAGTGCTGCAGCAACAAACAAACTAAACGAGTTAACAACAGCTAAAAAAAAAAAAAAAGTCTGTTGTCAAGAGGTTAAAAAGGTCCAGAAGACGAACCCAGAAACTATAAAAAAAAGTCATCATTCCTAATTAACATAGTAGACATTTTTGTTAAATTGATTGAATAGCTACATCAAACATAAACAGTCACGTTTAAAATTAAACAGCGATGAATGATAAAAGTGCATCAAAGTGGCCTGATCTGCGAACGAGAGTTCCTCAGGTCCTAATGTGGCCAGCGTAGTCGGCTGGCTATAAATAACATGACTTGACATTATAAATATGCATCATAACAATACATTATATATTTATTAAAACCCATAAACGCATACATGGCACATACAAAAAGGCCCCCAAAAGAACTGACACAATATAATGCCTACATCACACACACATAACTATATCCTCAACAAATCACTGACTTTCTTCTCATCAGCAGCTATCTACTCATTAAGTTCAGACTCACTGTATTGACAGTTTAACAACAAATACCAAGCATACAGTCACAACACACATATCTACAGCTTCAACCAAATGATATACACTTTTCTCCAATGCAGTACTCTCTACTCCCTAGAGTCAGACTCACTTGCAATGAGTTAACAACAAATAATAATCAATGCATACGTCACATCAATCACACACATAACTACACCCACAACAAAAGATGTACTCCTTTTCTCTGATGCAGTAATCTCTAGTCCAGTAAAGGTCAAGACTCACTGTGGCGGTGGAGAGCCACAATTCAGATCGCCAGGTGAGATGCGATCCTCCGACACACCCACACATCTAGCGTCTCCTGTGGGGTGCCACAGGACTCTGTGCATACACACCCCACACTAAAACACCTTTACAACACACGAACCTTCCTTCCTCATTCTACACACCCCACACTAAAACACCTTTATCACAACACAGTCTTCCTTTTCATTCTATACAAACCCCACACTAAAAAGGGGGGGGGGGGCACTTTACAAACACACATTCTTTTTTCATTCTACACACCCCACACTACAAACCTTTACAAACACCACCTTCCTTCTCGATTCTACACACCCCACCCTAAAAACACCTTTACAACACACCTACCTTTCTATTCTACACACCCCACACTAAAACACCTTTACAACACCCCTTCCTTCTCATACTACACACCCCACAACACAAAAACACCTTTAGCAACACACCTTCCTTCTCATTTACACACCCACACTACAACACCTTGACAACACACCTTCCTTCTCTACCTACACACCCCACACTAGAACAACCACTTTACACCACACCTTCCTTCTCATTCTACACACCCCAAACTAAAACAAACACCTTTACAACCATCCTTCCTCTCATTCCTAAACTCACCCCGACACTAGAACCCCTTTACAACACAACCTTCCTTCTCATTCTACACACCCAAACTAAACACCTATTACAAACACACCTACCGTCTCATTCTACACACCCCACACTAGAACACCTTTACAACACACCTTCCTTCTCATTCTACACACCCCACACTAAAACACCTTTACAACACAAGCCTTCCTTCTCATTCTACACACCCCCACACACAAACACCTTTACAACACACCTTCCTTCTCCTTCTGCACACCCCCCACACTAAATAGAAACACCTTTATTACATCACACCTTCCTTCTCTTTCTACACACGCCCACACTAAAAACACCTTTATAACACACGTTCCTTCTCATATCTACACACCCCACACACTAAATTAGAACACCTTTACAACACACCTTCCTTCTCATTCTACATCACCCCACACTACAACACCTTTACAACACACGTTCCTTTTCATCTCACACACCACACTAAAACACCTTTACAAAACACACCTTCCATTTCAATCTACACACACCCACACCTAAAACACCTTTACCACACACCTTCCCTTCTCATTCTAACAACCACCCAACACTACAACAACCTTTACACACACCTTACTTCTCATTCTACACAACCCCACACTAGAACTCCTTTAACAACACACCCTTCCTTTTCATTCTACACACCCCACATAAAAGGTAATTTACATTCTAAACTTACGTTTAATCTAACATACCTTACCGTGGCTCACTAATGCAATCAGCGCAGCAATTTTGCTATCCCTGCCCTCGTCATACAATAAAGTCCGTACGGACAACAAAACACCTGAAAGGGCCTCGTGCCTCGGCGCATGCTCCAAATAGTCCCTCTTTCGAGTAATATAAGACCTGACTGAAAATCCTGATGGAACCAGGGATCGGCGGGGAGTAGGAGGGTCTCTGCGTGAGCCACTGGTAAGTTAAGTTATAGATTAAACGAAATTTTAGAATGAAAATTTCCTTTTAATTACACATACTATACGTGGCTCACTAATTGCAGAGTCGCACTACCTGGAATGAGGGCTCACCTGGGTTTACCGCCTGGAGAGCAAGAAGGGCCGGATCGGGAGGCGGAGATGGAATGTGCGCCACCCACCAGCTGGATGCGATGCCCCTAGAGACCCATCATTTCATCACGCAGACCGAAACGTCGCCGCAGTAGAACTGGAATGAAGTGCCAGGGGACCACCAATAATGCGGCATCTAACACACCCTGAAATGCTGGCCATATGAGCTACTGTGCCAGCAAGACGCCCATGCCCTAATCTCATGAGGACTAGGTGAGAAAACAGCCAAATCCCCATCAGTCTCGCGTACGGCAGCCTTAATGACTTCTCTCAGCCATCGAGAGATTGAAGAGCGCTGATGTCCTCCTTATAACCTTCGTTGTAAGAGAGAAACAGGTGCGCTGCTTGGAACGAGAAGAATTTCGTGCGTTTCCTATACTCCCGCAAAGCGCGAACCGGCAGAGAGTGCGGTCTTCGTCGCCGTGGCGAGAATAGAAGTGGAGAAGAAATGGAGCTTGTCGGGGAAGAAGAACCTGGCAACTGGATTTTTTTCGCTAAAAAGACAGGGAGAGGCGAAGAGCTATCGATCCATCCGGCTCGGAAGCGACGTCCCCAGGCAAGCCACTAAGGGCGTGACCTCACTGCAAAGCGCCTCCCCGAGGCCAGGGAAACGAGAAAGGCTGTTTTGAAATCGGAAAGGACTTCAGAGAACACTCCCCGCTGGGCCACGTAAGGGGGAAGCCGGAGTAGGAAGAGAGGACTAAGAAAAGATTCCACGCCGGGACAACGGCGGGGCATCGGGCCCCTGTAGGCTGCTCCACTGACCCAGATCCCCGCTGAAGAAGGGTCCGTCCCCGAAGGAGGGGCCCCCTAACTGGCGGCTAGTTGTGGAAATAGCCGCCCTGTGGACCCTTAACTAGCGGCTGAAAGATTTCTCTCCGATGACAGAAAGCTAGGTAGTTCGCCAATTGGGCATTGAGAAGGAGAAATGAGGAGATACCGCCTGGCTGTAGCACCAAGAAGCCGCCAGCCATACCAGTGGACCCTATAGACACTATTGGGTGCCTGCCCTGAGGCAAGTTCCCACAATGCTGAATACCGCTGGGGGAGGCGCCTCGTGCAGACAAGCCTACCCGCACAGTAGCCAGGCGTGAAGATGCATCAGTTTTGATTGCCTGTGGAATGCTGAGACCGCTGGCTGGAAGCAGGACCTTGCCTTTAAGGCGAGCGGTATCGGGGCAACGTCGACAGGTGTAACAGTTCCGGAAACCACTCTTGGCTGGCCAGCGTGGAGCCACCAAATAAGCGTGGCGCATCTTCCCTTCCTTGCATGCGGAGACCTATTCCCAGAATGGGGAACGGGGAAAGGCATAGTGGGGGGGGGCCCGTCAGGGCCGACCAAGGAAGGACAAGGGCAGTCCACGGCCCCACGCTGCCGGATCCGGAACTGGGGAGCCGTACAGTCTGAAGACGTGGTTGAACCGGGGTGGCGAACAGGTCCACCTGTGGGTTTTTAACCATACAGTCCAGAGAGGTTTCAAGGATCGAGTGGACGAGAGTCCATTCTGTGTGAAGAACCATGTGCGACCTGCTGAGGGAATCCGCGGAATGTTGAACTTCCCAGGAAAGTGCTTGGAGGAGATCGGATGATTGTGACTCGCACCAAGAAGCAAGCTGTTTCCGACCTCAGGACAGGGAGTGAGAAACGCGCCCCCCCCCCTGCAGTTGATATAACACCCAGTCCCCCCGTCGTGTTGTCGGTGTTGAGGAGAATGTGTTTTCCTTCAGGAAGGGCAGAAACTCCTTGAGGGCTTGGAAGACGGCTTCCAGCTCCAGCCGTTGATATGCCATCCCCATCTCCGGGGACCATTTGCCCGGAGGCCGTCAGAAGAGCTGACGTGGGCAACCCACCCGGACTGGGACGCTGTCCACGTGAACAGTCCTCCTGTGGAGGAGGGGAGAGATGGGACTTCCCTGGGCTAGCCAGGACTGGGAGTGCCATTGTAACCCACCGATGACTGGAACCACTGCCGAGAGGGATCGGAAAGGTCCCCGACTGCCGTGCCTGAGACCAACGCCTTGGCGAAAAAGGCGTTGCAAAACGGCATTTGTGCAGACGTCCGAGGGGCACTAAGGGGGTCCAAGGACTCCATCAGAACCCAGAAGAGAGCCAGCTTTCTGGGGCTGCGACTGAACCCAAAGGAAAGAGGTGGGCCAAGAGGTGCTGGGAGGCGAACAAGGCGCTGGCGGGTCGGGGCGACCAGCCAGCCGGTGGATGTGGGAAGGACAGCCCAGAAACTGAAACGTGTTTGCGACGGGGTGAGATCGGCGAACGAAACCAGCTGCATGACCGAAGGCTTAAAACCTGTAGGGCATGGCTGGAGCACAGCGAGTTTGCTGGATGAGCAAGGAGAAGCCAATCGTCTCGATAGGCCTTCCAGACGAATTCATTTTCTCCCAACGTGCAAGCAAAGTTTCCCGAGCCACCTTCGTTAAAAACCCAGGGGGGCCGGGCCTTAGTTCCAAATGGAAGAGCCCAGAACTGAAAAACACGGCCACTCCACGCGAGCGGGAGGTACTTCCAGTCCCTTGTGTGATCAAGAGATGAAGTTATGCATCCTTTAAGTCGAGATACCGCCCATCGCCGGGATGCAGGCCTCGCGGGACTGACATGTGGGGTTTCCAACCGAAAACGGAGGACGAAAGAAACCTGTTCAAGGGCCGAAGATCCAGAACCGTCTCCATCCTCCAAGCCTTGGGGCACCACAAAATGCCGGCCATAAAATCCCGGAGAGGAATGGAAGAGAACTTCCTCTGTGCACCCGTGCTAACAGCAAAGGACCCCCTCCCTGGACTAAGGCCAGAGAGGCAGCCAGATCCGAGGAGGAGCGAACGGGGAGGTGAAGGCGTGAGAGGACCTTCACTCACTGCACCCAAGGAAGACGAAACCCCGACCTGATTCACACCGCAGAGGCCCAAGGGCTATCGGGAAGCCGCTCCCAGCACTGAGGTGCCTGGACAGACTGCGCCACACGGACTCCCTGGGGTGAAGTACCCAGGACGGGGGGGCGAACATTGGGTGGGCCGTCGGAGGCGTGGGAGCCTTTTCGGACCCCGCCGGCCGATCGGAGCCGACCCCTGCGTGGTTTTGCCTTGCCTCTAGTCCCCCCGTGTCCAAATGACCGTCGACCCTTGGGTGAGAGGGACCCGGGGTGACGAGAAAAGGCGCTGGCGCCTGCGTTATGAACCAGGTCGTGGGGGAAATGTTGGCCTGACCTGAAAGGCGAGGTCAACGCCTAATCTCTGCCTGGCCTCTTGATGGTGGCCTCACGTGATTCCCGAACAAGACCCTGACTTGACAGGTAAGGCTCTGAGGGAAGCGCGGCAGATGGAGAACGGTCCACAGAAGAATGCCAATAGACCGCATCACTCCTAGCCAAACTGAGTTCAGATGGAGCCTAGTGAAGGCCCCAGCCGAAAACTTAACCCTTCAGGCATTGACTGGAACAGGCTACCACATCAGTTGGGGGTCAGCGGACTGGCTGATGGCGAATCACCAGAATAGATCCCTAAGGGCAGACCCTAGTCCCCCAAGAAAGGAGTCCATACCAGATAGGCCTCCAAACCCCTACGGCGCAGACTCTTCCCACTCCACCCCGGCACGCTCTGATAGGTACCAGTGCCAGGTGTCGATTTATGACCTCTCCTGACCAGTAGGAGGACCCTCCTGGGATAGCGAAAAGTGGGCAACGGGGCTCGTGTCATATGCCACGGCCTATCGTGGTCACATGACGACTCTCTGGTCAAGTAATTCCCACACCCAACGCGGCAGACACACAGGGACCGAACCCAGGCCACGGGGTCCTGCGCCTCCGTCCCAGACCCGTATTTGGGCCCTCCTCCTGCAGTCGGCCACCATAACTGACCTCCTTTAGTCAACGAGGAGGGCCTAGGCCGCCGAGGGCGAGATCCCCCCAGGGACAAGTTCCCCGCTGCCGAAGGGCAGGGGGCCTTGCCTCCTGAGAGGTTGAAACACGCCCCCGGAACCAGGGAAGCCAGCACAGCCACCGAAGTCCTTGGAAAGAATAAGACCCGGGTGCCCGGACCTCATCCTCTGACTCTGAGTCCGCCAGGTCGGACCCACAGAACGCGATGGAGTGGCCGCCCTCCGGCTATGCGGAAGCGCGGCGAGGGCCCGAGTGGCTTGGGAATGGCTGGCTTCCCCAGACAACCCGGGTGGAGTGGTGACAAGACCCCGAAGGGCCGAGGGATGCCTGGGAGGGCAGATGCCTCACTGGTTGAGTGCTGGGCATCAAACCCGGCCACCAGGGAAAACCCCGGAGCAGGGGGCTGAGGAAAGCCCATGCTCGGTGATATTGCCATGGGCCCATGCCGCCCCCGGCATAGGGACCCAGACCCCCCAGAAGGGGGGGCTGAATAATGTGGCTGCTGGCCCAACCCTGAAAGTGGGGGGGCGAATGCGCCGGGTCCCCTGAGGGGCGGCTCGGAGAAAAGGCGACACCCCGGTGGACTGCCCAACACAGAGGCAGACAATGAGCGGGGGAAGGGAAACAACCGGGGCGAACTAGATAACGATCCCTTGAGTCAGGAGTTGCTTCCCTTGGATCGCCTACAGGGCGGGGGGGATGACGCCAATCGTCCCCCCATTGCCCGCGCCTCCGTAGAAGGCCCGTACACCTTCGATCTGCCATGGGAAATCGAATTGCGAGCATGTAGAACACTGGAACGCGGGGTGTACTAACGGTGCGACAGAACCGAGGCTGATCGCTCGCCGTTAAGGGGCAAAGGGGCGAAGATCATACCAGACCCGAGCTGAGCAGATCGACCGCCACAAAATGAGTTGCGAGAAAGATCTCGCTAGTGACGGGAACGAAGAACCGAAGCTGAGCCGATCCCCGTCACGAATTTAGGGGTTGCGAGAAAGAGCTCGCTGTCACGAAAAACAACAGGAAACCCGAAGCTGATTGAGGTGAAAACCCTCGGGAGAATAGTGAAGCGAAGGAGAGGAGGAATTGGCGGGCAATAGAACACAGCGCCACCGGCGAGGTGAGGGAATCGAGAGACGAAAACCCTTCTTAATTCCCTCGCCGTACCCACCACCCAAATCCGCTTCACATACGTTTCTCCCTTAAGTGAAAACATAAAGCAAGGACACCAACGAACACAACAACAATCGATCGATTGCGAGAAAAGACAAAAATACTTATGCCGTTCATGTACACGCGGCCTAACGGAAAAATGCTGCCGAGAAAAGAGGACAATACAGAGCATGCGCGAGGCACGAGGCCCTTCAGGGGTTTGTTGTCCGTAACGACTTTATTGTATAACAAGGCAGGGATAACCAAATTGCTGCCGCTTAATGCATTAGTGAGCCCGTATAGTAAGTGTAATTAAAACACCTTTACAACACAACCTTCCATCTCATTCTGCTCTAATCTTTTTCAAATACAAAACAAACTCTACTGAAAAACAGTGCGAATGTCTTCTTCTGCCTGGAAGCATTACAGTTCATATTATATCTCCTCTGTTTGCTTTTTTTTCTTCTTACAATGCCCAAAACCTGTTTGGAAATCAAGCGCTAAAATATTCCCACTAATAACTTTACACCTATTGACCAAAAAAAAAAAATTGTCGCTAAAATATCCACTACCTTTACCTCTGACAAAAAATGTCGCAAAATATTCCACTAACTTTACTCTGACAAAACAATGTCAATGTGAAGAACACAGCGAGCTGTTGTCCATGCGTACATGACTCTGGGGGGCAGATTCAGTGCCAATACCATTGTTTTCGTCTTTCTTCTCCAAACTGTCCTACCCAACCCCCTTTTTGAAGACCCCCTGTTCCCCCTGGACCTCTTCCCATCCTAATCACCACCCCCTCCCCTCCCCTCTCCTCTCTCTTGCCCCATCAAGAAAAAAATTGTGAGAACATATATACGGAAAGAAGTATGTTGTTTTAATTCTGTCCAAGAGTCTAATACCGTCAAATCTTATAATGATCCCAGTCATTTAGACTTTCAATTTGACGGTGAGTGATCATACATTAAAGCAGGAACAAACAGTTCAACATCTGGCAGTTTATCTCAGGCCGGGTGTATAAATTTTGCATTCCATTTCCTGTTTATAAACAAAGGTAAGTAGTGTTGTTTATTATATAATTGTACAGAATTGTAAAGATCTAATCAACTTCATTTGTGCCACAACCCATGAAATGCGAAGTGAATAGGCTAAGAATGAACAAACATTCTGTATTTCCATATCTGCCTTCTCTAACAATGTACAGTAAAACAAATTCAAACGTCCCAAACATATATCCCCCAGCGTCACTGACTGAATGAGTGAGAGAGACCCAACCCTTTCACGCAAGGTCCGCGGACAGAACGAGGAAAAGACCCCCACGTCATGTCACGTCATGGTCAGAGACAAACGATGAAGAGCCGACCACCCTTTCACATCATGGTCGAGACAGAAACGAGGAAGAGACCCACCCTTTCACTCATGGTCAAGACAGAACGAGGAGAGAGACCCACCCCATTCCATCAAGGTCAGAGACAGAACGAGGAGAGAGACCCACCCTTTCACATCATGGTCAGAGACAGCATGAGGAGTGACCACACCCTTTTCCCACATCAAGGTCAGAGACAGAACGAGGTGAGAGAACCACCTTTCACATCAAGGTCAGAGACAGAACGAGGAGAAGACCCCCCCCTTTCACAACATGGTCAGAACAAACGAGAGCGTGCCCCACCCTTTCACATCATGGTCAGCACTGTCTAGGGGACACAGAAGTTCAAAGGGTTGTGGAACTGAGGTGGTCCATCCGCAGGAGAGCTGGGTCCCACGTCGTCTGGCAGACGCCATAATGGCTGCCCCCCTAGCTCTGACTTGGTTTCTGAGAGCTGTGGAAAGGTTTAAAAGGTATGCCGTCATCTTTCCGCGGCAGTCAGAATGCCTTTTGCAAAACCATCTTTCAGTGCTTGTGTTTGACAAGCTTTGGTTGATTCCGAGTCTTTTCATGTATTATTATGCCTTTGCAAACCATTCTTTAGTGCCCTGTTTCGACAAGCTTTGGTTGATCCGAGTCCTTTTACTCTATTATGTACATCTCTGTTTTAAACAAACACAATTTTGGAGGAGATTTAAAATGACATTTCCCCTATTTTTTCTTTTCTTTTTCAATGTGCAGACTGAAAGAAGTACATGTGTAAGTTGTGTGTGTGTGTGGTGTGTGTGTTGTGTGTTGTGTGTGTGTGTGTGTGTAGTGTGTGTAAGTGTAATGTGTGTGTGTTTTTGGCCTGTGACACGTCATGAAAAGCAGGTCCCATGCTCATGTTTTGATCCGCTGCCTCTCTTGAAGTGTCAGGTCCAGTTCTAACCATTCAAATGAGCGATGAAAAGAATTCCACTCACCTGAATAACGCTTAAATACTGCTAACTGAAAACAGCAACAAAATGATATTAATACCACCTGTCATATCATTACCACCTGCAACAGTAATAATGACAATTATCTTACTTCCGGAAATAAAAATATATACCATGAGTCTGGACCTCAAATTCTAAATAGGCATACAGAAAAAAAAAAGAAAAAAAAAAGAAAAAGAGGGGAAATAATCATAAAGTAACATAAACATCACAGACTGTCATAAGCGTTGCTTTGTTGTCATGGTTTCACTTACCATTTCATTAGCCACTGAAATCAGACCCAGTTTCTTCCGCGAAGATGGAGTATGGCTGCCTTAATCTGGGAGAAAAAACGGTCGTACACACAAAACTCCACTGCCTGTCTATACAGGCAGTGTCCGCAGGAGTATCAGCCTGCGTACGCAGAAAGAAAGAAAAAGAAAAAAAAGAAAGACCCAGTTTCACAAGTCGCTAACAAAGCAACGCGAGAAAATGGCTCACTCTTGTTGTAGCAGGTAGCGAGAAGAGAACTGTCAAACGTGGCGGCGCTGATGTGCCACACTTCCCCCTCTCTGTGCAGAAAGACATTCTTGTTGATCACGTTGTTCTCATCGTCAAAGTCAATGTGGTGGACCTGCAACCGATCGTTCCGAATGCACATCATGGTTCCCATCCAAACGACGAATGACAAGCGAAGGTGTGATATGGACCTTCACATCTGTTTTAAAAAACATTATAATGTTGCATTTCCTTCACAAATGAAACAATATAGCTTTCTGAACATTTCAGGACATTTTTCTTGAAAAAAAAACCCAAAAAAACAGCAACAACAACAAAAGTTTAAAAAAAAACAACAACTCTGAAATGATTAATTGACGACTGCAGCAAACCACTTGGTGAACAAACCTGCGCGATGTTATCTCCATGCCAGCATAAGCAGTTTATGTCGTCTGCTGACGTGCTCTTCTTTTGGTTCAACTTCATTTTCCATAAATTTCTTTCCATGGGTTTCAGATTTTTTCCTTTTTGTCTTTCTTTCTTTCTTTCTTTTTTTTATTTATTCAATTTTTATCTATTATTATCATTCTTTTTTTTTTTGGAGGGGGGGGGTGGCAACAACATAAAAATATGCACTCATAAACACACAGTTTTCTTCCCCAGGGCTTTGCTTCACTTTACAGACACCTATTGTGCTTATATCATGCACCAACAAGACCTTAAAAAGCTCATTGCCAAATATCCAAGCCTATCTGCAATGGTAAGTACCCTTCAAACTTAGCATGTCCATTCATCATTAATGCACACACACACACACACACACACACACACACACACACACACACACACACACACAATGTATACTTATATTTTGATGATAAGCACGTCCATGCAAACACACAAACGCACGCACACTTACAGACTCACTCTCTCTGTGTCTATGTCTCTCTCTCACACACACACACATCAGGATGGGCGGGGGAGGGGAGGGGGGCATCTCTAGAAGAGGATCCTCACTCACAGTGGTTCTGTTCCTAACTCAGTAATTACTTCAGCAGCAGCGGACTTAAGTCTCTCGGTCGTGTCATGCTTATTGCTGGATCAGAACATGCGCCTCTGAACACACCAAAGTAACTCTGCAGCAATGCAGCGTCTCCTCTGTTAGGTTTCCTCATGATGACATGAAAACAGCTGGGGCTGGGGCTGAAATAGGAATATCCCTGATACGGCTGTGTGTGTATGTGTGTGTGTGTGTGTGTTGTGGGGGGGGGGGGGGGGCAGATGGAAGGAGCAGTGTGGGAGGAATGCCACTCACAGACCAGGAAAAATGAAACTCAACACTATTAAAACTTTTTTTTTCTATGTAATTACAACAACAACAAAATTACAACAAACCAAAATAAAACAAAACCAGTATAAAACCTCACCTGGTTTTCTGAACGCAAAGACTGGGTCCCCACAAGAAATCGTATTCTGTCAGTTTCTGCCGTCTGTGCAGTCAAAGATCGAGCCTGGTAAAGAAAATAAATAATGATATCAATAACATGCACTAGCGAATAACAACACACATAAAGACACATACACTGATACAGACAAACAGACACAGATAAACACACACAGTAGGACACATCTCAGCAGGTAAACAAACCCATGTATGTACACATACACACGCACAATGACGCATCATCATCGCAAATCCCCCTCCTAAAGCAATAGGCCGTGTGTGTGTGTGTGTGTGTGTGTGTGTGTGTGTGTGTGTGTGTGTGTGTGTGTGTGTGTGTGTGTGTGTGTGAAGTCCACCAGAGCTGTCTGCCTTGGGCCTTCCCTCCAAATGCCCCCCTGGTGTATCCCCTTTGGTGTCTGCTTTATGGTCCCAGTGTCAGAGTTCCTTTCAATCTGCCTTGCTTCCACCTGTCCTAGAGGCTCTATCGCAAGGCTTGCCTGTTGTTGTTTGACTCCAGTTTCCTCAGACACAGAGTGTGTCCAAACTCCAATCCACCTCTGTTTTCTTCTCGTGATCTCACCCTCAGCTGGTGGACGGTGTTGTTCCCTGCCAGAAGTTGATGTTGTTGATCATGTCTGACTTCTGCGTGTGAAGTGTTTTCTGAGATGTGCTTGGACTCCCTCGGATGGTCTTCTTCACTGGTCTCCATGTCTTTTGTCCTTATCATTAGACTGACTTAAAGTCTTCTCTTGTGCCATGGGTTGCTTGCATCTGTAACGACCTGTGACACTGACCACAGATGGGAATATTCCAACCTCCGCAGGTGCTCTCTCATCCTATGTAACAGGGCCAGTGCCGACAGCCTTCAAGATGCACCTGACAAACTGCTCAACTTGCACCTGACAAACTGCTCAAGTTATACATGACAAACTGCTCAAGTTGCACCTGACAAACTGCTCAAGTTGTTTCTTAC
>CM031606.1:79043757-79053757 GCA_018398815.1 Conus ventricosus
CTATGTAAAGAGGCCAAAATGAAGTTCACTGGTTGAGGAGTCACTCTTAGATCCCGTAAATGGTCAGTTGCGGCTGTGTAATGTGTGTGTGTGTGTGTGTGTGTGTGGAGTGAAAGGGGTGAGTGGGATTTTAAAAAAAAAAAAGAAGTATGCTAAATGTTTCATCAGATACTTGTAGAGTAAACAAAGAAGTGGACGCTTGTCTTAGATAATCAGTCAGTTTAAATAAGGCACTTTATGCATCTCACCAAGCACATAGAAGAAGTAGACTCTTGTCTGAATTAATCAATCAATTAGTTTAGATCATGAAAACTATGTATCTCACAAAGCTCATGTGGCAGTTGGTAAAACTGTTAAAGCATGTGTAGTGTGTGTAAGCTTCATTTTGTTTGTTTGTGTGTGTGTGTGTGTGTGTGTGTGGTGGGGGGGGGGGGGGGTTGTAATCCATTCAGAAGCATGACACTCGTGCTATGCAGTTCAGCTCCAAGAGTTGCAGCCACACCCAGATTTGCCAACAGTCTCAGGGATTGATCAGTATTGGATTATCATGAGGCAGACCCTCTTCTGCTGCTGAATCACATTACTGTGTTGTTGGTGTTTAATGGTACCTGTTATGAACCAACATAGGCTGGACAACCTCTACGAAGGCTCCCCATAAATTATAGTTGTGGTTACAGTTACATGGGCAAGAAAAGATTTGAAAACAAACAAAAAAAAATCAGCTCAAATTTGTTTTCCCTTTTCAGAAAATACTTTTTGTAATGGCTGACACATGTGGTAGCAGATACTCTATGATGTACAGAATTCACTTATTATTTCTCGATCTTTTCCAATAGTCAAACCAGGGGTCCCACCAACACAAAGCAAAAGTCTCTGAATTTGAAATTTCTGAAGGGTTCAGAATGCCACTTACTGAATTTCTGAATTGGTCGCCACTAATCTGATGCTAACCTGAATATCGAGTGGTGCCATGAGCGCTTGTGTGTAAAGCTTTTGTCAGTCTTTTCACTTTCACTCTGTATTGCCAGTGCACAAAGAGCATGATATTTTTATCACCTTTTATCATGTCTGAGAAAATGACAACTTCCCGCTCTTGTAAAGTTTACAAGGTTTCTCACAATGCCTGTATCATCTGCCAAAGAACCAAAAATGCAACCAGCCTCAGCAGATTTATTTATTTATTTTCCACTTTTCTTCACTGGCTCAGTGAACTGAAGGAGAATAAACTTCTGAATATAACATAAAAATTATCTCCCCTTTCAGGTTTCGATGGGTGAAATTGAAGATTATAATAATAATAATAATGAATACTTATATAGCGCCTATTCTCGGCTAGAGGCCAGGCTCTAAGCGCTTTACAATCAACACTCGTTTACACAACGGGCTGCCTACCTGGGTAGTGCCGACTGAAGAGCTGCCAGCTGGCGCTTCATTCAGTGTTTCCCGTGTCATCCATTCAGTATCGTTCAATATCGATCACTCATTTTCCTTACTTCCTTCATTCTTTCCATTTTCTCACGCAGGGTGCATGCTATGTGTAACGTGTCATCCAGGATACTAACGGCCAAACTGGCCTACTCTTCCGAAAGTTGGTGATGGGATTTTACGTGTGTGCAAGATGTTATGCATGCGTTCACACACGGAACCTCGGTTTATAGTCTCATTCGAAGGACTGTATGGGAAATTAGATAGAAAGCAGTTCTTTTTTTTTTTTTTTTTTGGAATTGTTGAGAATAAGGGTTGTCAGAAAACAACAAGGGTCAGTGAGGTTAGTGTAATCGGAAATTTTCCTTTAAGGGAAAAGACATTTTTTGGGAGGGGGAGGGGGACCCTAAACCCCTTTCTGATATAGTGATAATAGTAATTGCTTAGTGATTGTGTGGAGCCATTATTAGTGAAGGCTTGGTTGTGAACACTCTTTAAACTGAGCTATTGTGTTCCAGTTTTCTTACTACTAAAGCACATGGTTCGCTTCACATTGGGAAGGAGCCAGCTTGAGCTCGTAAAAGAAGTCAAACGTGTGTCAAGTCTACAGAGAAGTGACAGAAGGGGCCCAGACCTGTGATATCTCAGCCTGCATGCCATGATGCTGACTCTTGGCACCATGGCAGCCGTAAATGTGAAAAAGGAAATTTATACAACCTATATTTGTGTGATATAAAAATGATCACAACAGGGTTGTTACCATTTGTATTGTTGTGATTATAAAATTAGTGACCAGCCATCATGTAAATGCAAATTTCCTGACAAACTACTGAATGATTTGACTCAAAATTTGTCGTGCAGGTATATCTTGAATTTGTTCACAATAACTGGATTTGTGCTTATTTGTGGCTGCTTTGGGGTTGAAAAAGCCTCTTCTTCTGGATCAACATTTTCCATTGACTTGTGACTTATGACCTCAGCATAAGTTAAGTCTACTGGATGGCAACAAATGGTTTTACTGTTGCAGGCAAGACAGTTCTATGTATCTCGACTGGAAGCCAGTAAATCAACAGCTGTTAACAAGATTTTATTCATCCATTGCCAGTATTTATGATGAATATCAGGTTCTTCGTTTCGAGAGAAGTTGACTAACATATATATGACATTCACAAAAAATATTAAGACATTAAAGCCTTAAGGTTTGTTGCAGGTAAAGGTGACTTTCCTACCAGCTGCATGGCATGCAGATTCTTGACTGGAAGGTTGTGGGTTCAGTCCCCATCATCGCCATTTTGTTTTGGAATTTTTCGGCCTTGTTCCTGTTCACGGTTGAGTTTGCTGTGGGTTCAAATGGGCTGTGGAACCACACAGTTGAAATGTATCCACTTTGTGGACATGTACCTAAGAGTGTTGAACATAAGTAGTGGGAAAAAAAAAGTGCAGGTTAACAATTCTTCCATCATTATAATAATGACTTGGCAAAGATTTGAAGGAAAAAAAAAAAATTGAAGATGAAGAAAAAGGGAAAAATATGTTTTAAATATGAAAACCCTTCACTAGCTGCATGGGGGAACCATCACAATCCCTCTCGAAGGCAGATTTATATGTATTGCCTGCTCCTGGGCCTTTCGTCCGCTGGATCGGACTCATCAGGGAACACGGCTGATTGTCTCTGTGCTCTTGGCATCAAATAGAGGCACACCATATTCCGTAATTCTATGGTGTTCTCACCACCCAAGGTTCAAAAAAGAATCCAACAGCACCCCAAAGCAGCCACAAGAGTGTTCATCAGAATTCTTGACCAACACTGCAGGTGTGTTTATATCTGTTGAGTCTGGTTGACACTGGGAGATATTACGAAAGGAAGACTGAAGTACAGCCATGTCATGTAGACTGACCAGAAGGGAAGCTCCACATCATTATCTTCATCATCCTCATCCTTAACGATCAGAGTAAAGAAAACAGAAGTCTCAAAAGTAGTGGCCCTTCATACTCTTTTCTGGCAGAGACCCTCAGTCTCTATTTCCTGTCCTGCCTGTGCCTTTTGTTGTTCCCCGTCAGGGTCATCAGTGCTGGTAAATACTAAATTCCTGGGGACTGTTTTTTGGACAGGTGTGTTGCCCCCTTGGAGGGGACACTTGCTCTCGCTGGCTCCATGACTAAGCAGTTGTTGGCATCAGTAGAGGGCTTAGAACATGGTGTCCAGTATTTGCCGGGTCAAAACAGCCACCACTGAACTGTGAACACCACCAAAGTAACTTGGTAGCTGTGCAGTGTCTCCTCCAATGGGTTGCCACATGGTAACTTGATGTTGACTGCTCCCTGTAGATTACTGGTGCTGGGACTGTGACAGGACTAGCCAGAATCTGGATATTAACAGGAAGGGAACTGACTGGCCAGAATCTGGATATTAACAGGAAGGGAACTGACTGGCCAGAATCTGGATATTAACAGGAAGGGAACTGACTGGCCAGAATCTGGATATTTAAAAGGAAGGGAACTGACTGGCCAGAATCTGGATATTAACAGGAAGGGAACTGACTAGCCAGAATCTGGATATTAACAGGAAGGGAAATGACTGGCCAGAAATCTGGATATTAACAGGAAGGGGAAATGATGGCCAGAATCTGATCTTAACAGGAAGGGAACTGACTGGCCAGAATCTGGATATTAACGGAAAGGGGAAATGACTGGCCAGAATCTGGATCTTAACAGGAAGGGAACTGACTGGCCAGAAACTGGATCTTAACAGGAAGGGACTGAGTGGCCAGAATCTGGATCTTAACAGGAAGGGAACTGACTGGCCAGAATCTGGGTCTTAACAGGAAGGGAAAATGACTGGCCAGAAACTGGAATCTTTAACAGAAGGGAACTGACTGGCCAGAAATCTGGATCTTAACAGGAAAGGGGAAATGACTGGCCAGAATCTGGATCTTAACAGGAAGGGAACTGACTGGCCAGAACCTGGATCTTAACAGGAAGGGAACTGACTGGCCAGAACCTGGATATTAACAGGAAAGGGAACTGACTGGCCAGAACCTGGTATTAACAGGAAGGGAACTGACTGGCCAGAATCTGGATCTTAACAGGAAGGGAACTGACAGGCCAGAATCTGGATATTAACAGGAAGGCACGGGAATTGTTACACTGAAATGACATTGATGACGGGGTCAGAAAACAAAAAGAAAAAAAACATGGAAGATATTTCAGAAAACAAAACAAAACAACATGGAAGATATTACAGAAAACAAAAGAAAACAACATGGAAGATAATTTTAGAAAACAAAAGAAAACAACTTGGAAAATATTTTTAGAAAACCAAAAAAAAAAACAACATGGAAGATATTTCAGAAAACAAAACAAATGAAATGGAAGATATTTCAGAAAACAAACAAAACAACATGGAAGATATTTCAGAAAACAAAACAAAACAACATGGAAATATTTCAGAAAACAAAACAAAACAACATGGAAGATATTTTAGAAAACAAAAAAAAATCAAAACGACATGGAAGATATTTCAGAAAACAAACAAATCAACAAGGAAGATATTTCAGAAAACAAAACAAATCAACAAGGAAGATATTTCAAAAAAAAAAAAAAAAAAACGACATGGAAGATATTTCACAAACAAAACAAAACAAAACGACATGGAAGATATTTCACAAAACAAAACGACAAGGAAGATATTTCAGAAAACAAAACAAATCAGCAAGGAAGATATTTCACAAAACAAAACAAAACAAAACGACATGGAAGATATTTCAGAAAACAAAACAAATCAGCAAGGAAGATATTTCACAAAACAAAACAAAACAAAACGACATGGAAGATATTTCACAAAACAAAACAAAACAAAACGACATGGAAGATATTTCACAAAACAAAACAAATCAGCAAGAAAGATATTTCACAAAACAAAACAAAACAAAACGACATGGAAGATATTTCACAAAACAAAACAAAACCAAGCTGTTCCTGTCAGACTGGCCGATTAATTCAGTTGGTTGGAGGCCCATTACTAACGACTTGAAGGACATTGGTTCAACCCCCATGTTAGCCACATAATCTATTTTATTACGATAACATTCGATTGAAAAAGAAAATGTTTTATTTATTTTCAATGATCACACTTGTCCTGTATTTGATACCTGTGCACTCGCTATGTTATTTTACACTCGGCAGAAGGTTTGTGTATAGGGCAATTAATAGCACTTTTTGTCTCTGTGTATACACAGAATCCTTTGGGATATTGAGCAATTTGTACTGAAGGAACATAGGTTCCATTCCCCATTCATTGCGTGGAGCATGTTTTATGCTAGTTGTTGTTATTGTCAGAATCATTGTTACTAACATTATTGTTATTTCCTAAATATTATGAATATCCAACATTTGGTACAATTTGCAGTGTTTCAGGTTTGGTTGGTAGGTTTGTAGCTTACTTCATACAGAAAGGAGTGAGAAAAGTTCACAATAGTATGTGTTGTTTGGAACTTAATGGAAAAAAAGAATCATTTTTCATTATTAAATTAATATCTGATTGTCTTCTTTCTGCCATTTTAAGTTGTGTATGTATCTTTAAAAAAAAACTTTAATGGTGCTTCCTCTCGTTGGTTGATGATTGTATCGATGTAAGACACTACAGCATCAACATTACTGAAATGACTGTTTGTATGTTAGTTTCATATGGCATATTTTCCGTCTGTTAAGTGCCTGAAAAATGGAGGACAGTACCATGTATGACGAAGAACACCTGGCACCTCTGGACGGTTCGGTGTCAGCGCTTGTTAACTCCCCTACCACCGACACCCTAGACTCTGTTGCCTTGGAGCCGTCGCCGACCGATGACCAGGACCTGGTGGAGGAGGAACTGTCCCCCTCTGACCCACCCAACCACCCTGGCGATGATGCCTCCATGGAAGGGGCAGAGGACCCCCGGTGATACAGGCATCACCTTCACCTCTGCGGTCGATGTCAGCATAGATTTGAACAGCTCTGTGATGGTCTCTGCCTCAGAGTCCCAGACCGCCATCTGTTCTGCTGAAGATGCTGACCGAGATTCTGCCCTGGGAGATCCCTGCCCCCCACTGGCTGAGAGCCAAAACATCAGCAGCTATAGCCAAAACATCAGCAGCTATTTCTCCAGTCAGGGTGACGGAAATGACTTTTTTGATTCTTTGGGAGCTGGAGAGATGGAGTCTAGCCCTGAAAGAGCTTTTGGCCATGATGATGATGCGGGCATGAGTACAACCGAAGGTCAGGAGGCAGAGTCCGGAGGGGATCATTTCCCTTCTTTGGTCTCTGAAGAAGGCAAGGTAGAGGGATCTGACAGAGTGGTGAACGAAGACATAACCCATGTCTGTCACCGAGAACACAAAATCTCCCAGAGTGAACCGGAAACGGTGGCATTTGAAGGAGTGGAAGAGAATGAAGAGGAGGCTCCTGCAATATCGGAGCTAACGGAAAATGAAAAGGACGAATTCGAGTCCTTCACAGCAGGGGAAGGGTCTAAGGTGATTCATCACGCAGGCCTTGTGGAGAGGTCCGATTCCTTACCTCACGCCCAGGCGGCAAGTGGAGGAGAACAGCCAGTGCGTGAAGAAGACATGGGGGGCCTTATCCAGGGACTGTCGATTCAGGGTCCGAGTGTTGGAACAACCCCGACCCAGATGTCGCCACAACACACACCAGTGCATCAGCCAGCTTATGCTCAGCCGCCACCGCAGATGGGAACCTCAGAACCTCCAAAGTAAGTGAAGTTCAAACTGCAGAAGTGCATTGTTGATCACAGTACACACTGTGTTGTGTACTTTTTTGTGTGTGTTCATCTTGCTGATGGAGTTTTTTTTCCCTTTCAGTACAAACTAGATGTTATATTTTCTTCATTTTTCTGTTTTTGTTGTTGAATGTTTAATAGAATTGTATCACTACTTGTATTTGCGCAGTTTCTTTTCACTCCTAAGTCTTACATACATACGTATGTTTGTGAGTAACTGAAAGAAGTAAACAGATCACACGATACCTGACACACCCTCTAACATATATATACACACACACACACACACACACACACACACACACACACATACATAAATACTGTTCTGTGCATTATTATCAGGCAAATTAGTTGCAGTATTTTCAGCTGATTTCCTCTTGTTTTGCTGCTAGAGATTTTTTTAATGCCTCTACCACTCCCTGATTTTTTCCACTGATAATACAAAATCAGAAGGAAATCTTGTTGAAAATATTTTTGAGAGCAGCAAATCTGTTGTTTGCGATGTGAAACAGCTGCTTTATTGCACTGTTCCCCCCCTCCCCGCCGTCTTCCAAAGCACCTTAGAATCCTTTCTAATCATATGTTTTCAGTTTTTTCTGTTTTTTTTTATTTTTATTTTTTTATCTTCAGGAAGTAGCATGTCGGAATATTTAATCTGAGATCATCTAGGGACACATATTGCAGTATAAATACAAACATGCAAATGTACAACTACAAGCTATAATAATAGTGCAAAAAAGATTTGATTGAAAATAAGTAATTCTAAACCATATTCGCTCTGTGTAGCTTATGATATTACACAGCCCTGATGTGGCCCTTTGCGGTCGGCTGGGCTATAAGCAACATTATCTTTTCTTATGATATTACTTTTTATTAGCCTATGAAATTACAAATTTGTTATTTCAGGTTTGATCGTCAGTCCTCGGTGCCAGGTAGTCCATTCCATATTCCAGACTCTGGACCGCCGTCAGGAGGCTTCCCTTCGTTCGGCGATGTGGGAGGCACAGACGACATCTTCACTGCCAGTCTGTCTGTCAGCGACACGGACAGGCGCTACGATGCCTGGATCCCATCAGATGCTACCCGCCATATTCTCATCGCCATGGCAACAAATGCCCCTGGAACAGTTTCTCCTGCCACTGAGCAGTTGAGCTGTCCTGGTGTGCTCAGCAGTGAACCGCAGGTATTGTCCATGGTGGGGATGATAAGACTGGTCTTTTTTCTGTAGATTTCTTACTTCTCTGGGGTTGTGTGTGTGTATGTGTGTGTGTGCGTGCATGTGTGTCTGTGTCTGTGTGTGTGTATCTGCCTGCATGTGTGTTCACTTCTGGTTGTGACAGAATTTTCATTAAGAAATCTGGTTCATTTAACTCAAATTTGTATCACCCTCAAAATTTCAACATTTTGCTCTCTGATTTTTCAGCTGTTGTTCGTTTTGATTTGTTCATTTCATTGAAAACTTGACATTCTGAGCTGGAGTGATTATACCTACAGTGTGTTACAGATTCCATCTGCATTGGCACACGTTTTTGGTTATTGTGCGCTTGCTTTAAAAAAAAAAGTTATTCCAAAAACCACAGTAATTGCAGACCTGTGCACTTTACGATTTTTGCGTATAATCTCACGAAATTTAATACAGCTATACGATTGTACGTTTCAAAACCAAATTGTACGAAATTTTGATGAACGAGCTTACGAAAATGCGCTGAACACGTAATCCGGCCGAGTCCAAGAGTCTGGTCCAACTTTTAAAAGTTCCGATGGCGCATGCGTACTTCCTGCCACTATGAATGCATCAACATTGCTTCTCACTCGGCTTCAACTCGCGCGCATGAAACAGACAACGAAAATTCAGATTCATTGGTAGAAGCTGTGATCCAAAAGAAAAAGAAATATGAACAGAAGTACAAACCAGCGTATCATACTATTTTCAAGTTCATTACTGCGTCAAAGAAGGGCGATACGTTCGCACACAGCACCACGTGTAACTGTCAAATCGCGATTGCTACAGTGGTCGCTTTGACATTCAGCGGCACATCGGTAGCAAAAGCCACAAGGGAAACAGTGATTCTGGAAAACGGTAGGCAATGAACATTCAAAGCTTTTTCGTGAAGTCGAGTTCTGCAGGCACTTCTGATGAGAGACTGGAACATCAGACTACTCGCGGAGAGGGACAAAAAGCTCCAAAATCCCCCCCTCCCACCCCCCCCACCCCGGCCCCAAAGGAGCACACTGTCCAGTGAAATTCTTGAAAGTCTTCTCATCCTGAAGAAGGCTGACTGTTCTTTAAATTAATAGATGCAGTTCATGGCCTTTCAGCTGACAATTTAAAGGACAGCGTTCGTAGGGTCCTTTGAAGTCCTTATAAATGGGATTTTTGTCAAAAGGCCTTTTAAGTCCTTTGATTCAGCAAGTTGGTCCTTTTAACTCACGAGGAGGTCCTTTTAATTTGTGAAAGGTACTGTTAAGTCCTGTTTTTTCAAGAGAAGGAGGCTTGAAAACGGAACCGAAACATCTTCCACAACCCAAACCGTACTTTTGCAAGTTGCAAAGAGTTGACAGATGCCGACACGATCGTCTGAAACGCGGTAGGCAGGCCTATAACGCTAGGCCTATCAGTGAGTGGGCTTTCTGTTTATAGTTAAGTTAGTTAAGCTTAGCTAGCAGACGACGCAAAGCTGCAATCCAGCATTTTTGACGTCACGGGTTCCACAGTGCAGACGCGGTGCCAATGTTCGCGGCATATAGCTGACTTAACATTTTCGCTCATGCTATCTATGTTAAAATGTTCCCTTTATG